>JASDQU010101710.1:175522-192507 GCA_032191745.1 Picea mariana
AGAAATTGAGTCTATTATGAAAGTTGATACTCTTTGTAACCCTAGCTCTAAAAAGACTAGATATGAGCAGCCTATTTTTGACTCATATGATGATGACAAGATATTGCTTCTTCGATTGAGTCTTGAAAGGAAGCATGTGTTTAATAATGCAGAACATTTTTCTCATGTTGGGAAGAACATACCTCTTGGTATGTCATTCGAGGCTCCTCCTTTATTTGATCATTATGGATACAATGACGAAGATGATGAGGTGTCTTGGAACATGGCCATACCTAGGGTTCAATGCTTCAACAACGCACCAACAATTTTGTAATATACCTTTCATGGCATGGTGCGCGCATATACTGTGCAATAAAGGGATGTAATGTGCACATTTCTGAATACTGCGCACAGTATCTAAGGTGGGTGCAACCTTAAAGACAGAGGATACGTCACACAGTAACTAAGTGCATGCAATATTAAGGTCAACGAACCTTTGTGTATATAATATGCATTATAGGATGGTGAGCCAGTATTATAAGCCGGAATTCTTATGTCTTGGAATTAGGCCAGCGCGCCTAGATGTTAAAGGCTAGAGCGCCTACCTTTTACATGACTCGTGATTAATATAAAATACATCACTACGCGCAGATCAACCACGATAAAATAGATGGGGGACTGAAATTCACCAGTTAGGGAAAGGGAGGGCCAAAAGTGAAGGGAAGATTATATTAATATATCCTAAAACATAAAGTATGGATAATTAGTTTATCCTAAGTTCTAAAGTTGGGGACAAGTGGAAAAAAGTAACTTCCGATATGACAAGTGTCAAGTTGGGGACATGCATTCATATCATGGGGGATTTTTTCTCACAGATACGTTATGAATGGGAAAAGGGGGGACCATCAGGCTGACCATCATTGTTTTTGACAAAGAGTTCACAGTGATTCCAAAACACACTCAGTTATCGAGTCAATGACTCCATGACCATTTCACTCATACATTCCGTTATCCTTGAGACAACCATTTTCACCTTTCCGAAGCCTATTTCCCCATCCTTTTTGGTTGGTGTACCTAGTTAGCTTGGAGTGGGATTGAAGAAGTGGGTTGTTAGGCCCGTGAGCAATTCTCCGAGAGAGACAATTGCTGGGGATTGATTTTTGTAGGTGCTAAAATACAACTACAGTGCTATGAGACTTCTAGTCTGGCTTGTTGCTGAAGCCCTAGAAGGGAAGTGGGGCAGCCGAGGGACTGTTGAGTAGAGAAGGGGCACACTTCCTTGGGTGGGACAGGCATGTGGGGAATGAGAGGTTAGGCTATTAGTTGAGTGAGCACCTAAGACGAAGTCTTTCCTTTTTTCCATGAGCCTTGGCCTGGATAGGAATTCCTTTACCCTGGGTGGACTTTAGTCCTAGCTCGGGGGTGATTCACTGTTGAGAGTGATGAATAGTGTAGTCTATGGCTGGGAGGTTTGTGGATGGTCTATAATTAGTTGGTGACAGTCTTTCTAAGATAAGTACCAATTGTATGATATATGGATATGTTGTTTTTTTATTTACATGCCTATGTTATGATTTTATCATATATGTGACTATAATTGCTTGTGTGCTTATGGGTAATTTCCTATAAATGATTCATATTGGTAATTACTGTTATTTTAATATAAAAGTTGTATGTTACAGAAAGTAATTGTTTGTTTATGTTTAGATGTAAATCTTCTGTGAGCGTGTTGTATGTCTATGTTTTAGTTGCATGTAGTCTAAAGAGTAAATTTAGGTGGCATTGCTTAGTTGACTACTGGGTATGCTACTGTATGTTCCGCAGTATCGGAATGAAAGTGTTCCCTAGAGTAGCATGGACCGGCCTAATGGCTGGGAATGTTACCGACTGGCATTAGAGCATGAGTGGTTTCTCTGGAGTGGCGTACCCCAACCTCTGGTTGGGCAGAGGGGATCGTTACAGTATGGTATCAGAGCCTCAATTCAACACTGAGCTTGGATGGGCCAGAAGGGTGCAATTGAAGTGAATATTCATAGAAAAGTAACTTCGAAGTGACCAGAATTAGAGTCATAGAGTGTCCTTGGAAAAGGTTGGCGTACTAACACGCGTGGTAAATTTGGCACCATGTGGGAAACCTTGGCATTCCAGTGTGCACGGTAAATTGTGGCGACGCGTGAAAGATTATTATGTGTAGATGCACGCACTGAAATTAGCCTTGCACGGTAAGCACACACATAGTAAGATGCACATGGGGTGTGCAAGTATTGCTTAACGCAGAGGAGTTTTGTTGGTATGCACATAAGTATGAGTATAAGTTGTTTAGAGACGATGTATTCGGTAGTGTGCACAGATATTTGAGCGCGAAGGAATATGTTAAAATTGACATGGTGCATGCATAGGATGAAAATGCATGTGGATTATCGGTGCACGGTATCAAAACTGTGCGCGTTGTATATTGGTGCACAACACCACAGTAGTGTGCATAAATAGTCGGTACGACGAAGAAGAAATGCACAATAGATTTAGGTGCACAGAGAAGCATTTACCTTATAATATTACTATGCACGATAATATAAATGAACAAGTCAATTTAAAGTGCACGAAGTCGCTTGGAAGGCGAGGATTCTGAGTTTAAATTGCATAATAATAAAAGAAAAATAAACACATAACCACATTGAAGCATTAATTAAAAAGAATTCTAAATTTTAATTTCTTCCGATTTAGACAGATGAAAATAAAATATAAGATTACAAGAAAAAAATTATTATAAAAGAAAACAAGAGTCATAAAATCACCAGATAAAAATTGTAATAAAACAGTCTAAAATCCATTTATGTATTTATATAATCATATTAATCACAAAATTACAAAAGGGTGATGACAACAGTTAGCCTGTTGTAAAAAATGTCGTTGAAGAACATGCCTATCATCTCTTGTACTCTTTACCTCCGCTACCGGCTGTTCAAAATTTGCTGAGACATGCTTATCTTAGTTGAAGACTTACTTCAACTTAGTGTTCTCCACCTTTAAAGAAGAGTCTAACCAGACTGCTTTATTTTCTCCAACACTTTTGGCCACTTAAACCATAGATTCCTCCTTCTTATGCCGCTTACTCCTTTTCTTCTTAGCGGCTGGCATGTTGATGACTAAATCCTTTATAGTGGGATTCAACCTGACTTCCAATTGTGAGTCTATAACCGGATCTATGTGGAGCTTAGTTGCTAGAAGGTTGGGGATATTGAAATGCATCTTTACAGAGAGCAGGAAGTTGAGCAGCTTGAAGATTACTATGATTATGGATACGTAGATATCTTCATACTTGGCGAGTGGTAATTATAGAACTCCATTTATGAAGCATAGATAGATTACGTACAAAGAGCATTGGGTTGCCATTCTCGGCCAATCCATTTCGAATGATTAGCTTTTGAGTTCGTTACATGGCAGGGTTCAGTTGACGTCACATGGCTGTGAGGTACCGAACGAGTGAAGCAGGGTGATCTGACTAGCCATCACCCCCTCCATGAGTGGTGGATTTGACATGTTGAGACAGGTAATATCACGTCTTGGCGAAAGTGGTTCCGAAAAAACCACCTTCTTGCGCAAGTGTATCTCGGAAGGTACTACGTGTCAACGTTCTCGAGACTTGGGTCTTATATAGAATTGTCATGGTGATAACACCAGGAAATCGAGAGTGATAATGCTGATGTGTATGCTGAATCGAAATGGTGCATATTCTCATGAATTGTTGAATTGTTAGTGTGATTATTTTTTATGGCTGCACGTTTTGCAGAATTAACAACAACTTGGCCAGGTCAGACCAGTGCAGATTCCGTAGGAATGGAAGAACCATAGGGGAATTAAAGTCATCCAGAGAAGAGTAGAGGGATGGATGTCCATTTGGGCATGGAAGGAACGAACTCCAATGGACATAGAGAATAAAGGAATGAAGATATGAATATGGATGAGACCATTAAGAATTGCAGAGGGATGTCCAAAGCCATAAGTTGATAATGAAAGGATTATGAAAGCCAAATAGAAACATGATGACTTCAACATGAAGCTATTGGAAGGTTTGAATAGAATAGAGAAGAAATTGGTTAAGGAGAGTGACTCAAGTAGATCTGAGAGTCACAAATCTTCAGAGGAGAAGGGAGAAGTAAAAAGTTCTAGTAGACATCACCATCATTCCCATAGGCATTACCATAAGAGAGCAGGGAACAACTCAAGTCTATCCCCTATCAAAAGGTATAAGAGATCTGGGGTGGATGAGCTGCGAGGAGAAATGAACAAAATCAAACCTCCTACTTTTGATGGTGAGAACAAGAAGGATGAAGATGCTAAACCTTGGTTGCTAGGCACGAGGAAGTATTTTCAATTGCATAATTATTCTTCTCATGCTGAAGGTAGAATCGCTATCTATCAACTCAAAGGAAAGCCATCCATGTGGTGGGATCAACTTGTGTAGGTACAAAACATTGTAGAGAAAAGTGTTACTTGGAGATAATTCAAGAAGTATTTTGATAAGAAGTACTTGAGAAAGCGATACTATGACAAGAAAATGAAAGAGTTCTTTGAACTCAATATTGGAAGTACGACCATAGATGAATATGAGGGAAGGTTCATGGAACTGTTAAAGTATGTCTCTTTCATTAAGGATGAGACAATCAAGATTCAATGGTACTTAAGTGGGTTGCCATCATTCATCAGTGAAAAAAATCAGTATGATGATCCCAAGACATTAGAAGAGACTATAAGGAGAGCTAAATGCTTATATGACCAGCTGAAAGCAAGACCATTTTTCCAAAAGGCTTGGGAAGACAATAAGAAATTCAATATGGATAAAAGGAAGAAGGGAGCTAATCCACCATTCTTCAGAAATAATCCACAATGGCATCAAACGCATAAGGAAACCAGAGTGATTGACATAGGGAGTCAAGGACCAAGACAACCACATATGCAACGTTGGGGTTGTAAAGGAGACCATAGGCTCAGAGATTGTCCTCACAGAGGCGAAAAAGGTAGGGTTGTTCACAATGCACAATGAGCTGAGATAGTAGAGGACATGGGCATAAATATGACAAGGATTCATGTAGCCCTGGACAACAAGCAAGCAGAGTATCAGTCCCACATGATTGAAGTGGAAGGTATGATCAACAACCAAACCCTTTCTATTTTAATTGATTCAGGAGATAGCCATAGTTATATAGACCCTAAGATGGTGGAAAGTTTGAAATTTCCAAGAAGCAAGCATGAGAAATCCTGGTTGGTGCAACTGGCTACAAGAGCCAAAAGAAAAGTTAATGAGATGGTTAAGTCCTGCCTCATAGACATGAATGGACTAAACACCAGGGAAGATTTGAATATCTTACCCTTAGGTTCCTATGACTATTTAATTGGGATGGAGTGGTTGGAACCACATCGTTCTCTATTGGATTGTCATAAAAAATAATTCACTTGCTTGGATGAAGAAGGGAACCAAAGGAAAGTGCAAGGAATTCCCACGGCAGTAACCATTAGAGAAATTTCAGCATTGCAGCTGAAGAAATGTTATAGAAGAGGATGTCAAGTATTTGCATCTCATATGGAGGAGACACATGAAGACAAGGTGCCAAGTTTGGAGGATTATGTAGTCCTAAAAGAGTTTGAAGATGTATTCAAGGAAGTACTAGGACTACCCCCAAGGATAGACCTCGATTTTTCTATAAATCTGACACTAGGAGAAGCGCCAGTGTCAAAGACTCCTTATAGAATGAGTACACCAGAATTGAAGGAATTGCAAATGCAGCTTGAAGAACTTCTGAAGAAGGGGTATATACACCCAAGTGTATCACCTTGGGGTGCCCCAGTCTTGTTTGTGAAAAATAAATATGGAATGTTAAGATTGTGCATTGACTTCAGACAATTGAATAAAGTGACTGTTAAGAACAAATATCCTATACCAAGGATTGATGACCTCTTTGATCAATTGAAGGATGCAAGGATACTTTCAAAGATAGATCTCAGATCAAGATACCATCGGGTAAGAATTAAAGAAGAATATATTAGCAAGACCGCCTTCAGAACAAGGTATGGTCATTATGAGTTCACAGTGGTACCATTTGGATTGTCAAATGCAGCAGTTGTTTTCATATGCTTAATGAATGGTGTTTTCCAAGAGTATTTGGACAAGTTTGTCATTGTCTTTTTGGATGACATTCTTCTATACTCTAAGAAAAAAGAAGATTGTGAACATCATTTGAGTATGGTGTTGCAAGTATTAAGGGAGCATCAGTTGTATGCCAAATTGAGAAAGTGCTCATTATTTGGGGCATATCATCTCAAAAGATGGGATAGCAGTGGACCCTGAGAAGGTAGAAGCAATTAGAGAATGGTTAGCACCAAAGAATGTGACAGAGGTTAGATCTTTCATGGGCCTTGCAGGTTACTATAGGAGATTCATTGGAGGATTCTCAAAGATATCACACCCAATCACTTCCTTGCAAAGAAAGGGTATGAAGTTTCAGTGGACGTCGGACTGTGAAAGGAATTTCCAACATTTGAAACAATTATTGACAAGTGATCCTATACTAAGGATTGCAGACCCAAATGAAGATTTCATTGTAGGCATAGATGCATGTAATGAAGGACTCAATAGAGTCCTCAATCAAAATGGATTTGTGATATGTTATGAATCGAAGAATTTGAAAGAGAAAGAAATAAACTATGCCACTTATGATTTGGAGTTGGAAGCCATAGTGCGTGCCTTGAGGAAATGGAGACACTACCTCATGGGAAAAAAGGTTTGAGCTAAGAACAGACCACAATGGTTTGAAATATTTATTTGATCAGCCAAATCTAAATTCTAGGAAAAGCAGATGGTTAGAATTTCTAAGAGAACATAACTTTGATATAAAGCATATCAAAGGGAAAGAAAATAAAGTGGCTGATGCACTCAGAAGGAGGGTGCATGAACTACGTGCTACAACCATCAGCATGTATCATACTGATGTTAAAAGAAAAATTCTGGAGGCTGCAAATATAGATCTGTAGTACAGAGAATTGGTACCAATTCTACAACAGGGTAAGATACTTTGGAAGATGCATATTTATAAGTTGGGAGTAGATGGAATACTGCTACATAAGAACAAAATTTTTGTACCAAATGTCCAGGACTTCAAACGTATAATTTTTCATGAGATGCATAATGCTCCATATGCAGGGCACCCTAGATATTAGAAAACCATAGCAGCGGTCAAGAGCCAATACTTTTGTCCAGGTATGAAGAGAGAAATTGCAGAATACATCGCTAGGTGTATTGAATGCCAGAAAGTTAAAAAAGAGCATAGGCACCCAACAGGATTGTTGCAACCTTTTCCCATTCCTGAATGGAAGTGGGAAGTGGTGACAATGGATTTTATTACGAGATTGCCCAGAAGAGGCAAGCTACATGATTCGATTATGGTGGTGGTGGACAAGCTTACAAAAGTTGCCCATTTTATTCCACTAAAAACTACTCACAAAGAAGTAGATGTTGTTGATATTTTCATGAAGGAAGTGTCAGAATTGCACAGAATTCCTAAAACGATTGTGTCTGACAGAGACCTAAAATTCACCTCGAATTTCTGGAAAGGATTGTTCAAAGGATTAAGAACGAATCTGAACTTTAGTACAACTTACCATTCTGATATTGATGGACAGAAAGAGAGGGTGAATAGAGTGATATAAGATATGTTGAGAATGCATGTGATGGATAAACCATCAAAATGGGAAGACTACCTACATTTAGTAGAATTCACTTATAACAATGGGTATCAGGCATCATTCAAAATGATCCCATTTGAAGAACTTTACGGAAAAAGGTGCAATACTCCAGTAAGCTGGGATAATCCAACTGATAGAATAGTAGTCGATCTAGAATTGCTCAAGGAGATGGAGGACCAAATGTTAAAAATTAAGCAGAATTTGAAAGTTGCCCAAGACAAACAGAAAAGTTACTCTAATAAAAATAGAATCCACAGAGAATTCAAAGTGTGTGATCATGTTTTCCTAAAAGTGAAAGCTAACATGAGATCCCTGAAGCTGGGAAGCTGCGCCAAGTTAGTAGCCAACTTTTGTGGACCATTTGAAATCCTAGAGAGGATTGGTCTAGTTGCTTATATGATTGCATTGCCTGCATCTATGTCTATTCATAATGTCTTCCATGTATCATTGCTAAAGAAATATATACCCAATGCTAATCATGTTATTGATTGGAATGTTATTCAGGTGCAACAAGAAGGCACTTTCCAAGTGCATCCAATGCGCATCCTGGATCGAAAAATCAAACAACTCCAGAATCAAGCCATAGGGCTTGTAAAGGTCCAATGGAACTGGTACAGACCTGAAGACGCTACTTGGGAGCATGAGGATGAAATGAAGGCAGAATACCCACATATTTTTGAAGAATTTGAGAATTTTGTTGAATATGGGTACATGATGCACTGAGGACAGTGCATAAATAAGGGGAGGGGATTGTAATATCCCTTGGCCGAACCCAAATGTAAATATAATCCAAGTATATTTAAGCTAGTGAGTTATTTAGACATCATTTTTGTAATATACCTTTCATGGCATGGTGCGCGCATATACCGCGCAGTAAAGGGATGCAATATGCACATTTCTCAATACCATGCGCAGTAACTATGGCGCGTGCAACCTTAAAGACAGAGGATACAACGTAAAGTAACTAAGTGCACACAATATCAAGGTCAGTGAACCTTTGTGTATATAATATGCATTTTAGGATGGTGAGCCAGTATTATAAGCCGAAATGCTTATGTCTTGGAATTAGGCCAGTGCATCTATATGTTAAAGGCTAGAGTGCCTACTTTGTACATGACTCATGATTAATATAAAATACATCACTGCACACAGACCGACCACGATAAAAGAGATGGGTGACTGAACTTCACCAGTTAGGGAAAGGGAGGGCCAAAAGTCAAGGGAATATTATATTAATATTTCCTAAAACATAAAGTATGGATAATTAGTTTATCCTAAGTTCTAAAGTTGGGGACAAGTGGAAAAAAGTAACTTCTGATATGACAAGTGTCAGGTTGGGGACATGCATTCATATCGTGGGGGATTGTTTCTCACAGATACATTACGAATGGGAAAAGGGGGGACCATCAGGATGACCATCATTTTTTTTGACAAAGAGTTCATAGTGATTCTAAAACACAATCAATTATCCAGTCAATGACTCCATGACCATTTCACTCATACATTCCGTTATCCTTGAGACAACCATTTTCACCTTTTCAAAGCTTGTTTCCCCATCCTTTTTGGTTGGTGTACCTAGTTAGCTTAGAGTGGGATTGAAGAAGCCGGTTGTCATGCCCATGAGTATTTCTATGAGTGAGAGAATTGTTGGGGATTGATTTTTGTAGGTGTTAAACTACAGCTACAACACTCTAAGACTTCCCGTCCGGCCTATTGCTGAAGCCCTGGAAGGGAAGTGGGGAAACCGAGGGACTGTTGAGAAGAGAAGGGGCACACTTCCTTGGGTGGGACAGGCATGTGGGGAATGAGAGGCTATAGGTTGTTAGCTGAGTGAGCACCTGAGACGAAGACTTTCATGTTGTCCATGAGCCTTAGCCTGGATAGGAATATCTTTACCCTAGGTTGAGTTCAGTCCCAACTCAGGGGTGATTCACTGTTGAGAGTGATGAACAGTGTAGTCTATGGCTGGGAGGTTCATGGACAGTCTGTAAGAAGTTGGTGACAGTCCGTCTAAGATAAGTACCAATTGTATGATATATGGATATGTTATTTTGTTATTTACATGCCTATGTTACGATTTTATCATATATGTTACTATGATTTCTTGTGTGCTTATGGGTAATTTCCTGTAAATGATGCATATCAGTAATTACTTTTATTTTAATATAAAAATCGTATGTTACAGAAAGTAATTGTTTTCGTATGTTTAGATGTAAAGCTTCTGCAAGCGTGTTGTATGTATATGTTTTAGTTGCATGCAATCTAAAGAGTAAATTTAGGTGGCATAGCTTAGTTGACTACTAGGTATGCTACTATATGTTCTGCAGAATGGGAACTAAAGTGTTCCCTAGAGTAGCATGGCCTGGCCTGATGGCTGGGAATGTTACCGACTGGCATCAGAGCATGATTGGTTTCTTTGGAGTGGCATACCCCGACCTCAGGTTTGTTGGGGGGAATCGTTACAAAAACCCTAACTATTGGCCCTTTCAACAACACCTGCGAAGTAGATGAAGTCGCACCCAAGGTAGAGGCAGGGGAGGTTGTAGGACTCAATTGTCTACAACCTACCTGGGACACAGATTTGTGATCACAATACTTAACAGAGCACTTAGCAATTAATGTTCATTAGTCTTTGACCCTTATTCACATTGCAGGTAAAATCCCTAATTACAGATCAATGTAGTATTCAACAAGATCCAAGCATATCTAACCATTTATCACATAGAATAAAATATATCTATCATTCATTGACATTATTAAGCATTAATATACTACATCAGATGCATCTAACATACATAAAGATTCAACACTAAGTATAAATCACATCAAGAACACAAAACAATCACAACACAGGATATATGTGGTTCACGCCCAGCATGGGGCTACGTCCACCAACTCTTCATCTTCTTTATTATATTCTTTCAATCTTATTACATGCATAGAACCTCAAAACCTACTCCGCATAGGACAAGAGATCTGTGCGCATCTTGCTAGATCCTCCTTCCCCAAGTTAGGTCACAACACAAAGCCTTACATAGTCTGTGCACTAAGCATCTTACAATCACCTGCACTTAACTCTGCAAGTCTTAACACAGTATGCACAAAGCATTCACAACTATTTTCACTTAGCACATTGGCCTCTTCTTACGTTGCCTAGCTACTTATTTATACATTACAAAAGAGGCCTAAGCATGGGTAAACCCATGGGTCAACATCCCATACCCATTACATAAGACCTAAACCCAAAAAACCCACAAAAAGGGGGTGAGATCCCACGATCTCTGCGTCGCTTGGGAGATTTATCTTTGACCAGCCTATCGAAGTCCTAAAAATGGTCAAACATGACCAAGGTTCTCCAAAAATTGGTTGAGGGAAATAAGGCCCCCAACACTCACCTGTGACTCGTCCTGAGTCACTTTGATCTGGGAAACTCTACTTCGAAATCCTTGAGCTTGGATCGGGCTGCCTCGACTTCCTCTTTAGCCAGGCCCTCCTACTCGGTGAACTCCTGAATGATTTTATTAGTTACAGGTCCTTCCAAGCATTGTTCTATTGTGGTGACCACTTGTTCTAGCTCTTCACCTTGTCCTTCGATCTCCTCAAAGAGTGTACAAGCTTCGTCTTGTACCGGCTAAAGTCTCTAGGTCACTTCCATGACTTTACTATGGATGGCATGGACCTACTATTGAACTGTGCCCTGTTCTTGTGACCTTTTCATCTTCTCGACCGCTGACAGTAGCTTCAACTGTGCTTGTACTATTGCTTCTTGTTTCTTTTCTTCCTAGAGCTATGACTCCAATGTCCTTAGTTCTGGGTCCTCTGCAAGGCACTCATAGTTATACGCACTTTGATTGTTGAGTTTCTTTCATTGTAAGGCCAATGCCTTGATTCTTCCGACTGCACTCTGGGCAGTTTCTTCCCTCTGATCTCACACTTCCTGCGAAGTGCTCGGACTGCTTGCAGTTCCAATTCTGCTACTCTTTCTTGGAGTTGCTGAATGGCTTTAGCAAGCTTTCCCACTTGGATCTCAACTGTTTCTTCTTCCATATGTGCCAGGCCCAACACATAGCGAAGTGCTATAGTGAATTCTTCTTTAACTCCAATCTTCTCCATGAGAAGTTATTCTTTAAATTTTCTGATATTCTCTCTTTCCTCTGCAAACTTCACTTGGAGGTCATCTTTTTCTTGTTGCGCAACCCAATGTTTCTCTAGGGATTCCTCCTTTTCTTTCTTTAATGCCTCTGTGGCCTGCTCTTTTTATTCCGAGACCCGACGAAGGCAAGCCTTTGTTGCATCTATTATTCTACGTAGCCGGGTAGGTTCATCTCCTACTTCTATGCCTCCTGATGACAACAACGTAGTAGACACTATGCGGCTTGAATAAAGAACCTATTGTACCCCTTTGAGCTCCACCTCGATCCATTCATACATAGTCTCTTGTTTGTCTTCACTTCATTACAAAATGTCTTCGGAAGTATCTGATACAGCTGCGATGATGAGGTCAATATCATCCACTATAAGTATAGTCTGTAAGTGGGGCTTGTTGGCACGTGATTTCTTCTGTGCTGAGGTTTTCTTTGGAGAAACCTTTCTTTTCTTAGATGTCTCTATCTCTGTAAGGGGATTTTTAGGCGGTTTTACTTCATCTTGTTCCTCCTAGTTTTATTCCCCTTGATCCTCTTCTTTGTCTACTTTGTCACCTCCTCCCATTTCAGGTGAATCTGGTGTAGTCTCCTCTTATGCATTGTTCATTTCATGTACTTTTTCCTTATTCTTCCTCTTATTGCTGCTAGGTCCATCATACTCTTCTTGAGTGACCATAGGACTTCCTATGAGGTCGGGGTCAACGAGTTCTGTCTGTTCAGATGGTACAAGGAATTACGCAGGCCATTAGTTGGTTATTTCCTCCATATCTTCCTCAGTGAGTTTGTAATAGGAATGGAGATCTTCCTTGTGTTTGTCTCCACACGTAGTGATGTCAATGAAGTTCTTGTCTGTGCGGAACTTCACTATTGGCCTGAAACTATGAAGTGTATTCAATGTAATGCGAGGGAAGAATTCAATGGCCCTCTTTAGCTGCAAGTGGTAGGTGTGGAACACCACATTAGACTGCCATTTCTTCACCATGTCGCTTGAATACTAGAGGGTAGTGAACCTCGTGGAAAGTGGTTCAGACGGCTCGACTTCAGGGAAGGTTTCTCCCTCCGGCATCTCCCAAGTGATGAAGGCAATGAGAATCAACAACCAGTTGAAGTGAAACTCGTAGCCCTGGTCTTACGTTTCACGACAATCTTGATCCAATTGGTTGACGAGGTAGCTCGCCCAGTTCATTTTCATTCCTTCAATGCATTTTCCTGCGAGGTCGACGACAAACCCTATGACCTGCATCTCTCTATTCTTCTTGATGAGCTTTCCTACTATCAGCTGACAAGCTAGGCGCACTGCGCCATTTTGGATGGAGGTTACCTTATAGCCCCACTTCCCCTTCTCTACATCATTGTAGGTGTCCTTTATTCACTGTGCTAGGGCACAATATGCAGCCTTCCCTTGGTAAAAGTTCTGACAATCCATTCCTTTCATGCTCAATCCAGTGATCTGGTGGATCAACATTAGATCTATAGTGATGTGCCTATCCAACCATCGGTAACCGCCATGGTAGCACGACAGGAGGAGTTTAATGTGTGTGTTAACCTCCTGATGTCTGCCAAAGTGCGGTATCCTCATTACGTTGAGGATTGTTGATCTTTCGATGTCCATGGTCCACGAATGGGGAATTATCTTCGACTTCTTCCCTATTGTATTTGTCAAATACTTATGTGGGGTGAGCATTCCATAATTCTTCCGATCTCCAAAGTTGAAATCACTGATATTTAGCATCATAATTTGTCCCTATTGCAATCCAACTACACGTATCCCCTTCGGGAGGTACGCAGTGATCAGTGTATAATTGAAGTCCCTTGGGACACTGTCATCAATAACCATGCTAGCTATAGGTGGGATATATCCGGGCATGACCGAAGGGATGAGCTTTGTGTTCACCAAGTTGTTGCGATGCCTGCTATATTTCTCTGTCACAGTTCAGGATGGCCCAAATCGACGTGCAGTTAATGGGGAGGCTTGTAATCCTCTCATTGATGAGGCATGTGCTGCTACGGACATGAACTTATTATTCATAAGGTCTATTAGTATCTTCTCGACAGACTTCTCTACTGTGTTAAGGTTTCCCGGCATACACGCTCGAGATCAGATATCTCGGATAGGTGGACAAATGCGCAAGGTAAGGAGAATGGATGGCGAGGTCTCAATAAGCACTGTGCAAAATAAATTAGTTCTATGTGGGCTCGGATAATCACAATTTGCAAAAGTGTCCTCGATGAAACATTCGATAGGTTAAATAGATAATGTCATAATAGACTCCTCCAATGGCCAGGAATGCCTCAATCAATACAATTCCATCTGTTATGGTGCGGTCCCAACGGTCCAATGGCGAACTTTCCAGAAATAACTGCATTTCTAGCCATTCTAGAGCGTCATTTTAATGGTTAGGATGCCTCCAACAGTCATATTTATTCACCATGGAAAAGTTTCAGTCTGTGTTTTTTTGCTATTCCAGTGAGGTTCAAGTTCTGCAAGCCTTCCTTCTACGAAGTCCTCTCTCGAACCTCCTGCAATTTTTCTAGCTTTGCTTTCTTCTTACTGAGATTTCTTTCTTTCTTTCCTATGATATGTGTCTCTGGATTCCTCTTTCCACTTTTTTTATTATCTTCTCTTAGCATAGTAACTTCACACTGCTGAGGGTCGTTCACAGGATTCAAGGGTAATACTTTTTCTTTTACTGATTCTGGAGTAGGTTCTCTTCTCTTTTACATAGATAAGTTATTTAAACCTTCTTGCGTTCTTTCAAATTCGACAGCTAGGTCTCTGGCCCTCAGTTGCTTCGACTTGTCCTCTTGTTCAGTTTCTTCGACTTGTCCTCCTGTTCTTCTATTAAGCACGCTATTCTCATAGCCATGAAATCTCTTAATTCTTGCTTTTTATGTTCTCTAGCTTCCTCTTCTTCTTTCCTTCAGATCTGATCTCTGTCAGTCCAAGTCTTTCCTAACAAAAGTGCAAAAGGAACATTTCTCTCAACAAACTTAATGACCTTGAATTCTTCTTTTGTCGGTGTTCCATGAGCGCTCATAGAAACATGAGTAAGTCTTCCACATAGGGTTATCATATTTCCTTTAAATAATCCTATTCCTCCCAATGAAGCAACCATAGCAGGATTTCCTAAAATTTTCGAAGTACTCTCTGTCATGATATTAACCTGTGTTTCTGCGTCCAATACACAGTCTATGTTGAAGTCTCCTATTCTTGTTTCTATGAACTCTTTCTCTTTTAGGATCTATGATAAACTGATATCACTATGAGCATTCAATGTTTCTTTCATCTGCAATAATATAGCCTCAGATTGTTTTTGGTTCTTTGGCATATTCTTAGTCTCTTAACCTTCTTCATGGTTTTCTTGTTTCATGTTCATCTTCTCAAATTTAGAATTCATTCTAGGTCAATCTAAAACTTCATGTCTATTAGCTTTACAACAAAGGCAAGTAGGACCTCTACCAGGGAATTCCTTAGCAATATGTCTTGGTCTTCTGCAATTATAACATAATTTCAATCCTCTCTTTCTCCAAAAATTGTTAGTCCTGCATCCAATTGTTCGTCCAAAAATTCTTTCTATGCATAGGAATAACATATCTTTCATTATTTCTATTAGATATATTCATATCATATCTTCTTTCTTCGATCTGTTCCCTAGTTTTTAGACTAGGACAAAATCTATCAAACATACCTAGATTCATACTTTCGAAGAAAAAAATTTCAACTTATCTTACCTTCATCAGAGCACAAAGCTTTAAGATCTTACCTCTTTCTTCAAATCGGGCTTCTTCTTAGCACATAGCTTCACAAGTCAAGTAGAGTATTGTGCACTAGAGCAATAGATCTCCACACTGAGCTTTCTATTTTCTTTAGTTCCCAACAATCACAATTTCAGGTCCCGACAATGGAACCATTTGTTGGCACAGGGGCAGACCCAGGTTCAACGCTTCAACAACACACCAACAAAACCCTAAATACCGGCCCTTTCAGCAACACCTGCGAAGAAGATGAAGTCTCACCCAAGGTAGAGGTAGGGGAGGTTGTAGGACTCAAGTGTCTACAACCTAGCTGGTTCACAGATCTATGATCACAATACTTAACAAAGAACTTAGCAATTAACGTTCATTATTCTTTGACCCTTATTCACATCACAAGTAAAAACCCTAATTACAGATCAACACAGTATTCAACAAGATCCAAGAATATCTAACCATTTAACACATAGCATCAAATAGATCTAGCATTCATTCACATTATTAAGCACTAGGCTACTACATCAGATGCATATAACATACATAAAGATTCCACACTAATAATAAATCACATCAAGAACACAAAACAATCACAACACATGATATACGTGTTTCACCCCCAGTGTGGGGCTATGTCCACCAACTCTTCGTCTTCTTTATTATCTTCTTTCAATCTTCTTACATTCACAGAGCCTCAAAACCTACTCCGCATAGGACAGGAGATCTGTGCGCATCTCTCCAGATCCCACTTCCCCGAGTTAGGTCACAACACAAAGCCTTACATAGTCTTTGCTCTAATATTCTTACAATCACTTGCACTTAGATATGCAAGTCTTAAAACACAATATGCAAAAAGCATTCAAAACTATTTGCACTTAGCACATTGGCCTCTTCTTACATCTCCTAAATACTTATTTATACATTACAACAGATGCCTAAGCATGGGTAATCCCATGGGTCGAAATCCCATAACCGTTACATAATCCCTAAACCCAAAAGCCTGCAAAAATGGGTCGATATCCCGTGATCTCCTCTTCGCCTGGGTGCTCCATCTTCGACTAGCCTGTCGAAGTCCCAAAAAGGTCAAACATGACCATGGTTCTCCAAAACTTGGTCAAGGGCCAACAAAGTGTTTTTTGTCTTAGAAGCAAAAATCATTAGCATCCAAGCTTCTAATGAAAGTGAAATCTTTTACCAAGAGAAAGATGATAGAGAAAAAGAGCCATCCATTGATATACATGAGGAAATTTCTTTCCATCAGCTAGCAGATGTTATCAGAGAAGGAAAAAGAGAATTGGATAAGCAACCTGCATCAACCTATCACTCACTTGTGCTTGCCACAAACTTTCAACCATATGTGAGTAGCTATGA
>JASDQU010101710.1:202738-241739 GCA_032191745.1 Picea mariana
TTCAGTATTACTGAATGTGTTAGAGGAAGCTACAAAAAAGGATTTATAGGAAAAGTTGGGGAAGTTGTATTAGTCTAAGTCCCTGGTAAATAAACTATTCCTGAGAAAGAAGTTGTATAACCTGAGGATGAGAGATGGAGACTCAGTGGAAGATCATTTGAACGCCTTCAATACTGTGGTAAGTTATTTGGTATCTATTGAGATTAAAATTTCAGATGAAGATAAATGTATTAGTTTACTATGTTCTTTATCAAACTCCTGGGATAGTCTGGTTATGGCCATAGGTAGTAATACACATGCCTTGAAGTTTGATGAAGTGGTCTCATCCTTGTTGTCGGATGAGATGAGATGAAAGAATATGGAAGGACAGAGCACAGACACATTATTTGAAAGAGGACATTCCCAAGAAAGGAATAGATCTAATTTCTCAAGTGGGAGATCTAAGTCGAAGGGTAGATCTAAATCTCCCAGAAATTTTGTAAGGGTATGTTGGAGATGTGGAAAAGAAGGGCACTACAAGAAGTAGTGTAGATCCAAGGTTGAGAAAAAGAAGGGTTCTGAACAATCTCATTCTACAGAAGAAAATACCTCCAAGGAAGAAGGAGGGGATGTGTACTTGGCTTCTTCAAGCACACATGCAGATCATGAGGCATGGTTGGTTGAATCTGGGGCATCCTTTCATATGAATCCCCACAGGGAGTGGTTCTGTGAATATGAAAGGTATGCTGGAGATAATGTTTTCTAAGGTTATCATTCGACAACCAGAATCATTGGACGAGGAAAATTCAAGTTGAGGCTCATATATGGAAGGATTAGAACACTGCTTGGTGTTCTGCACATCCCAAGTTTGGCCAGAAATTTGATTTTTGTATGCAAAATGGACAATGCAGGGGTAAAAATAATATTTGAAAAGGAAACATGCATGATGATTCGAGGAGCAATGGTGTTGTTGAAAGGAGTTTGGTTTGGAACTATGTATAAGATGGAAGGAAGAACTATTTGTGATGGGTGTAATAGTTCCATTGTTCTTGATATTGGAGTTGAAGAAGAAAGAACTCCTATAGTCTCTGGAGAAAAGGTTTTGTTGTGGCATCAAAGACTGGGGCATATCAGAGAGAAGGGTCTTCGACTACTACATGGTAAAGGTATGGTTGAAGGTATGTACAATTTCTCTCTGGATTTTGATTTTTGTGAACATTGTCTACATGGGAAGGAGAATCAGGTAAGATTCCCCTCTAGTGCAAAGAGGGCAGAAGGAATATTACAGCTAGTTCACAGTGATGTTTTCAAACATCTGTCAGTCCCATCATTGGGAAAATCTGTGTACTATGTCTCATTTATAGATGACTTCTCGAGGAATACTTGGATATATTTCCTCAGGAAGAAATCCAAATTATTTGACAGGTTTAAAGAGTTTAAGGCTCTTATTGACAATCAAATATAGAAAAGAATTAAGGTGCTAAGGACAGATAATGGCGGAGAGTTCTGTGGGAATGAATTTGAAGAATTATGTAAGAAGTGCAGCATGTCAAGGAAGAAGACTACTCCATATACACCTCAAAAAAATGGAGTTGCAGAAAGTATGAATAGGATGCTAATGGAAAACGCAAGATGCATGCTCAGTGGTGCCGGGCTAGGGAAAGAATTCTCAACAGAGGCAGTGGGTACTACATGTTACCTGCTCAACAGGTCACCCTCATCAGTTTTGGATGACAAGACTCCACAAGAGGTATGGAATAGTAAGGAACATTCTCTCACACATCTCAAGGTATTTGGATGTGATGCATATGTTCATGTTCCAAATGAAAATAGGAGTAAGCTAGATAAGAAGGCCGAAAAGTGTATCTTTATTGGATACAAAGATGGTCTCAAAGGTTTTAAAATTTGGAACCTAGAAACTAAGAAGGTAGTGTATATCCGAGATGTGGTATTTAGAGAAATGAAGGATGTTGTTCAACAGGAAGTCCTACCAAGTAAGGAAGAACCAGAGAAAATAGAGTTTGATTTAAAAGATGATGAGTCAGACTCTACAAAAGAATAGGAATCAGAAGAAGAATATCATCATACTCCATTATTGAGGAGATCGGTTTGAGAAAGAAGGCTACCGGAAAGGTATACTCCATCTAATTTCCATTCAATTTTTTCTTTGTCTATTACTAATGACGATCCTAGAACTGTGAGGGAGGCAGTGGATTCAGAGGATGCAAATCTCTAGAAAAGGGCCATGAATGAAGAAATGGCATCTTTGGATAAGAATGAGGCTTGGGATCTAGTGGAGTTTCCAATTGGAAGAAAATGAGTATTTAAAAAGAATCTGAATGCAGAAGGAAAAGTGGAGAAATACAAAGCTCGGTTAGTAGCAAAGGGTTATTCCCAGGTTGAGGGAATTGATTTTGGTGAGAATTTTTCTCCTTTTTCCAAGTTAAGCTCCATAATATTTTTGTTATCTATTGCTTCTGCATTTGATTTTGAAATAGAACAAATGGATGTGAAGACAACATTCTTACATGGGGATATGGAAGAAGAGATCTATATGAAGAAACCATAAGGTTATGCTGTGAAGGGAAAGAAGGAGCTGGTATGCAAGCTAAAAAGTCCTTGTATGGTTTAAAACAATCACCAAGGATGTGGTATCAAAAAGTTTATACTTATATGTTGGGACTTGGCTTAACAAGAAGCAAAGAGGATCACTGTGTGTATTTTAAATTAATTGGTGATCATTTGATTTATTTGGTATTGTATGTGGATGACATGTTGCTGATAGGAAACACCAAGGAGATTATCCAATATGTGAAAACTCAGTTGTCCTCTAAATTTGACATGAAGGATCTTGATGCTTCAAATTTAATTTTGGGCATAGAAATTGAAATAGATCGAAAAAGGAGGAAACACTGGTTAAGTCAAAGAAAATATGTCAAGACAATATTGCAAAGGTTTAATATGCAGGAATGTAAACCGATCAAGGTTCCTATTCCTATTGGTGTAAATTTATATATGGATAAGTGTCCCAAGACACATGAAGAGGAGGAGGACATGTCTTGTGTTTCATATGCGAGTGCAGTTGGAAGTTTGATGTATGCAATGGTCTGTACTAGACCGGACATTGCACATGCAGTGGGAGTTTTGAGCAAGTATATGTCAAAACTAGGGAAGGAGTATTGGACAGTAGTAAAAAGGGTTTTCAGTTATTTGTGTGGTGGATATACATCAAACGAAGGAAGACCGAGATTGGACAGAGTGGTGGATATACATGGCTTTGTGGATGTAGAGTGGGCTGGAGATCTGGATTGTGGGAGATCTACAAGTGGGTATGTGTTTAACTTGTTTGGAGGAGCAATAAGTTGTATGAGAAAAAGACAGGATGTAGTGGCACTTTCAACTAAAGAAGATGAATACATGTCAGCCACTCATGCAAGTAAGGAAGCAGTATGATTACAAATATTGTGTTCAGGTATTGGGCTGGTACAACAAGATGTAAGGATAGATTGTGACAGTTAGAGTGCAATTTTTATGGAGAATAACCCAACTCATCATTCAAAGAAAAATCATATTGATATTCAATATCACTTTGTGAAAGACATAGTTGAACAAAAGAAAGTATTGTTGATGAATGTGGACACTTTGAAGAATGTTGCAGATTCATTAACAAAATTTGTGAGCACTGAGAAATTCTCTTGGTGTAGAGGATCCATGGGCATTGTTGCACTCGATTGTTGACTATGTAACCCTATAGCCCTCTGTATGCAAAGAAAACAACAAGTGGGAGAATGTTGGGTATGTGTTATATTTTTCCTCGAGAAACGTGTCACATGCATCGGGAAGCGTGTCAGATATTTAGGTGGTTTTTCGGCACATGGTTTTTTTCGATGGTTTTCTATTTTCGGTTAAGGAATTAGGGTTGTGGACTAATAGAGGTCACTGGGTTAGGTTTTTGGATGTCGCTGGATCCTATATGTATATTGTATTGTAAACAATGTATCATACATGAATGCATATAGAATATGCTGGTTTTCTCAGTTTGGGTTTCCAAGGAAAAAATCTCTGTGTAATGTTTGTATTTTCCATTGTATATTTTCTATTCTTTTACTGAATATCTATTTGTAGTAGATATTGGACAAGGTTAAAATCTACAAAACCCAATTGGGAGAAAACCATAAAACTTATCTTTATGTAGGAACCAACCTACTGTTACAAAGATTGTAGGCACCAATCTATCAGAGAGACCAATCTCATTAACTGAACACCAAATCAACAATATGAAGGAACCAATCTACTGGAGACACCAAACTCCTCAACTGAGCACCAACTCAACAACACATGTAGACACCAACCTATTGTTACAATATTTGAAAGCACCAACTTGCTAGAGACACCAATCCCCTCACCTGAGCACCAATTGAAAAATATATGTGTAGACACCAATATAAGATCCTCATACAAAAAGTACTTCTAACTTTTCACCTACAAGATTCATTCCATAAACAATCCCTCAATCTTAGTCACATGTAGCCTTCATTCCCTAGCAAGCCTCATAGCATCATTCCCATAATATAATCCACAATGACAACATCAAAACCTAAGAATAACACACATTTCAGTATCACAACCTCAAAACAATGCACATAATAACATCACATATCTTCAGTTCTTTATAACACACCTTTAGAACAAGAAAGACACCAAGAAAATCCCCTAGACTTCTCTTTCACAACTTTAGATCCCAAAAAGACACCCCAACACATTTAGAACACCTTAGATCACTTTTGCAAACCTTAGACTTTATTTATTTCTTTGTTGCACTACAAATATGCACATCTATCCTATATTTATAATAATTATGTTCTCACTATTAGGGCCGACCTATAAAGACTTGCTGAGCTGACCTCAATATTTTGGCTGGGTTGTCGAATGAAAGAATACATATCTCCTCATTCCTATGGAGTTATAGGGAATTACATATACCATTGGAAAGGTCACGAAATAATATTTCCAACCATATAACCTATGCTCCCATTTGTATTAGGTATGTGGAGTAAACATTTCTTCAAAGATAGGGTATTCAAACTGACTATCAAAAATTCAAAAGTAATACTTTCAACAATATCCTTCTTGCAATGTTTATCTTGGAAATTTTTAGGCTTGTAGTATTTATATTGGAAATATATAGGATCCCCTTGTCTTTGACATCATTGACAAAAATATTTCCAACAATCTCTCCCTTTGTCATTGATGGAAACCCTTAGTCAATTACGTGATACTCCCCATGTCTACAATTCTTCCTCTATTTGCAAATTCTCTCCCTTTGATATCAATGGGAAAGGGATGCTCCCCCTGAGATTGTGCTTCCCTTTACTTTACAACATTTTATTTTTCATGTAACAATTATTCAAGTGAAATCTTTTCGATCTGCATTTCATTATTCAATTTGTAAACCATTTTGTAGTTATGATCCTTCAAAAGTGTATCTCTAATTTATCACTTGTTGACAACTGATCATTATTCAAGCTATCTCTTCTATATGTTTCTAACATTGATCCTTCTGTTTGATTTTTTTTATTGAACAAAACTTCCACTCCAAGTCATGACATTGGTCTTCCGAAGGGGGTGAATCATTATTTTTTGAATTTGTTTCTCCCTCCACATTCCTTTTTTAAAAGGACCAATTAGATGACTTCTTTAATCCAAACGAGTATTGTAAACTTGAATTTCCATATTCAGAAGGAAATTTCCCAACCTTTCCTTTTTGATAAACTGGTTGTACACGTTTCAATTAAGAATCAAAACAGTGAATCTCCATGCCATCCTCATCTAGCGTATCACATCCTTTATCATAACAAACAATTTCATATCTTCCTATTTCTTGCTTTTGCTTCCTTTTCCAAACCTTTGAGTATTCTTCTTTATTTTTGGAAAGAACATCTTCTTCCTTTTTCTTGTTAGGAGACTTCGTTGTGTTTCTTCTACAATCATGTGCCATGTGTCCATAGTTGTTGCACTTATAACATTCAATATTGTAATAAAGTAGAGGACAAAATTAATTGTAGCGTATGTTAGAAAACCCATGAGAACTATAATTTTGTTTCTCACATAATCATCCTTTGAGGTTTTGTAGCGATGTCTATTTGTATTTCTCACATGGTCACTTTTTGTATAAGCTCTACAATCTATTTCTTTATGACCAAAATTATTGCAAGAAAAATAATAGCCACGGAATATATTTTGGTACCGGTTGGTGAAAGGACATCTTGGTGGAGCAACTCTTGTGGACTCATTGTTGTCCTTATAAGAAGAATCAAGAATCTGTTGGTCATCATCTCCTTTCCTACTGTTTCTTTCATTATTGATGGATGCTTTGAGAATATTAGCATGGATTTTAGGATTTTCTTAGGGAGTATTTTGATTCTCATCTTAGCCAAGACCAGTCTTCATGAATGGTGATCTTTGGAAACCAAGGATCTAATTTAAAGTTTCAGTTCTCTTTTCAAACTTCAACTGAGTATTTGAATTCTTCAATTTCTCTTTTAATGAGACAACTTTAGACTCTAACTTCTCACCAGTTTCTTCCTTTTATTTGAGTTTACTTTTCAATGCTTCTTCTATTGCTTTTGCTTCTTCTAGCTGAATCTTCAGGATGATAATTTTCTTCTCTATTTCGTCAAGATCATGATCCTTGTTTTCATGTTTTTTCACTTCCTCCTTAAACTTTGTATTCCTTTTTCTAAGCATGTATATTTCCTCTAGGGTACTAATGATTTCTACTTCAATATCTTCTTCTTTTGAATATGTCTTTTCTTTCTGATCAACGAGATTTATTTCCATGGTTATGCAGATATATTCTTCATCATCACTATCTTCCCTTTTTGCATATGGACACTTAGCAACAAAATTTCCTATTCTAACAGAATTAAATCATTTGATGGGTGGATTAACTTTGTATTTTCTAGGTCCTCCTTTTAGATTTCTCACAATTTGCGCTTCTTCTATCTTTGATTCACAACTGGAAAAATCATTATATATCTCTTCATAAATGTTTTGAAGCTTTTCCCAAATATGTTTATTTGATGTACACTCCATTACATTGAAAATCTCAAAATATGATAGGCCAATCAAGATGACATCTATTTATATTTCATATTTTTTATTTGACTCCTTCCCAACATCATCTGTATAACATGTTTTGACTGATTCCCAAATACCAGACACAAGAGAATTCAAACATGTCCTCAATATGATACTCCATGATGCACAGTTTGTTCCATCGAATAAAGGATTTATTTTTGTAGGGAGACCTTCCTTACAATCCATATGTTCTCGGGATATACCTTCTAGTGGTTAAACTATTTTTTAAGGAAGCTACTCTAAAACCAATTGTTGAACTTATGCTTATATTGAGAGGGGAGGTGAATCAATATAATATACTTTTCACTTGATTTAACCATTTTTCAATCATTCATTAACTAAGAAACAATAATCACATATAAAATAAAATCATAATGCATAGAGTTTAACATGGAAACCCAAATGGGAGAAAACCATACAAATTATCTTTATGTAGGAACCAACCTACTGGAGATGAAAATCCCCTTAAATAAGCCAAAAAAAAACAAGATGTAGGCACAAACCTACTGGAGACACCAATCTCCTCAACTGAGCACCAACTCAGCAAAATCTATATGCACCAGCCTACTGTTACCATATTTGCAAGAACCAACCTTCTGGAGACACCAATCCCCTCACCTCAGTAACAACTAAGCAATATATGTGTAGACACCAATAAAATATCCTCACACAGACAGTACTTCTTAATTCACCTACATGCTTCATTCGACATACAATCCTTCAAACCCTTAGTCACATGTATCCTTCAAACCCTAGCAAGCCTCGTATCATAATTCCCATAATATAATCCCTGATGACAACATCAAAACCTTATAATAACACATATTGCATCATAAAAACCTAAAAAAAACACACACTACAACATAATATACCTCCAGTCCTTCATATCACACCTCGAGAACAAGAAATACCACAATAAAACCCCTTAGACTTTTGTTGCACACCTTTAGATCCCAAAAATGCACCCCAACACCTTTAGCGCACCTCATATCATTTTTTAGCACCTCAAACTTGATTTATTTATTGGTTGCACTACAAATGCACACATATATCATGTATTTATAGTAATTATGTCCCCGGTTTCAAGGCCAACCTGTAAAGAATGGCTAAGACGACTTCAATTTTCTAGCTGAGTTGTCAAACGTAAAAAATCATATCTCCTCATTCCTATGGAGTTAGATATAATTCCATATACCATTGGAAAGGTCTTGAAATAACATTTTAAACTAACTAACTTGTGATCCCATTTGAAATAGGTGTGTGGGGTAAAAATTAATTCAAAGATAGGGTATCCAACCTGACCATGAAAAATCCAAAAGTAATACTTTCAACAATATCCATCTTGCAATATTTATCTTGGACATCTCCAGGATGGTAGTATCTATATTGGACATCTGTAGGATCCGCCTATATTCTACATCAATGAAAATAATATTTCCAACACATGCACACAAATACTAAATACCTGACAATAAAGAACTTGATGCAGAAACTCGAAAAAATGATGGTGCACAAGCGTAGTTGTAACTTAGGTGTCAATACATGGGTCTCATGGGAGGTGTCTAAAAAACTGAATGGATCATACCATTTTGAAGAATGGAAAATGGTGATTCTAGTGGCACAAACTATTCAAAACATGGAGCTTTTGTGCTCCTGTATGGGCTCAAGGAAGTTTGAACTTAGGCTATATAAGTGGTAGTGGGGCCCACCACGCCACATTATTTGTTCCTGAGGTGACATATATGCATGTATTTAAGTGTATCCCATGATATTCATTGATCCCATGCACATGCATCAGCTAGTCGATTCAAATATCAAGAGAGTCAGGTAAGAGGTTCTGACTTCCCCATCATTTTGGTATTTTAAATTTTTTCTTAGGATGGTATGAAAGGTTGTATGGTCCCATTTTGAGAGAGACCATATGATCCGCAAAGGCGATCAGAAGATACCCATGGATATCAAAATTGATATATTCCAATCACATGCATCGTACAACATGGATGATGGCTACATAGTGACACTAAATTCAACGCAATTGTAGGTTGATCACATGTGTTGATCAATGTGAATGTTATTTGAACAATTGCACTAGTCATCATGGGAAGATTAGTTATAGTAGTGCAGTGACTCCACACTACTGTTTAGTGAATAGTTATTTTATTTAACAAATAGTCGTGTAGCCATAATATGTGTGACTTTTTGAGGGACATTCAGACGAACCATGTGAGAGATGAAAATTTGATGATTTTATTGCTAGGTTTAGTAACTAACTAGCCCATGTTTGAACAAATTGTGAAACTTGGAGCTACCACTATGTTGATTTGGTTGCATGAAATGGATTGGGATGCCCTGTATATTGTGATGATGGATGAACCAATAGCTTGATTTTAGATGGCCAACTTTATCCTTCTCAAATTTTTTTAGTGCTCTCTATTGTGCTCCCAGGAGGATCTTCTATTTTTTCTAGTGCCGATGTGGAGGCCCAACCATTGGTCAGTTGATGTCTGAGGTAAAATGGTAGATATGTTAGCTGAGATTGAAATTTATTTATTGATAATACTCTCCATTTAGGGAGAGGTCCCTGAGGTGATCCTTTGTATGGATGGTGGGGTTACCATGTACGGTTTGGATGAAAGTTACTGTGATGGTTAGTATGTGATTACTAGAGGATCAATCTAGGTGGTACACAACCGAGATTTGGTTATGTGGACTCTAGCCATGATGGTGGTAAGGATCTATGGATCCTTGGGCACCCAAAGGATTACTAGGGCTTAGATGACAATCATGAAGCATGTACTCTAGGGTCATAACTATGCTTGGGATTTTCTGATGAGGGAGGCCATGTTTTCCCAGTTGATACAGTGTGTATGAAGTTAGGAGGGAGAATTCACCTTTGTCTCTCTATTATGCAGTTTTTTCTTTGAGCGGGTGGTATTATTCTACCTAAGGATTATATTGGTGGTGGTTGGGGAAACCCTGCTACATATGAGGTGGTGGGGAGAGATACTTGTCTGGGAGGGTGGTGGACCAGTGGGGCCCTATTTTACTGCATATTTTCAAGCACTGTGGAGGAAAATCGTCCAATTTATTTTGGAGTACTCGTACACCAATATGGACTAATGAAATGATACATAGATGAACCTCACCCCTTCGGAAGTGCCATACCACCAAGGTGACCTTTTCTTGTGGATTATGCATTGTGATTGGTTTTTATGTTTTTTTTCAATGGTTTTGATTGTCTGATAGAATAATGATGGGTAACTATGTTTATGATTATATATTAGACCTTGAGGTTGAGAGGCCCCTATGGTGAGGGATCCAACAGTAGGATATAGAGAGGGACATGCTAAGGTTGGAAGACTTTGGCACCATGAGAAGGTAGAGGTGGGGCCAACACAACATCCATAGATGGATCTTGTAGGTGAGGGAGACATTGGGGGAGATGAGAGGCTCCAAGATAAGTTAGATGAGCTACATTGGTGCTTTGACAAGGTACTATGTGAAGTGCCCGATGCATGATGAAATGAGGTGTAGGAAGAGAAGGTATTAGAGGCTTTCATTGGCCTCAATATTGATTAGTGTCCACTGGTACTATTGGGCCCTTCATTTTTGGGACAAGGAATTGCACGAGTTTTGGCCAAGTGCGAGTTGCTCAAGCTTCAAAAAAAGAGGAACAACAGAACAAGGAGAGGCAACATAAATCATTTGCAAAAGACAGTGCAATGCTATCTAAGCAACAATGGTTGCAATAGAACAAGAAAGCGTGAAAGATGGGATAGAAGACACAACCTATCTTATATATAGGGATGACCATGATTGTAAAAGGGTTGGTTGGTTGGTTAGCTATAGGTTCAGCTAAATTGTGAGCAAGTTCAGCCTGATCTTTCCCTCTCTGTTAGGTTGTTGTTAGCTGAGTCAAGTCAAGTATTGAGTATGTAATGTAATCGACGTACTAGTTTGAGAGTCAGATCTCTGGGAGATGAGTCTAGAGCCAGGAGTTTGTAACAAAGCACCACTGTGTATTTTTGAGATTGTAAATGAAGAAAGATTCTGGAGATAATATGAAGAAGGATCTAAATTTTCAACATATGTTATGTCTTTCTATGTTTTACTTATTCATTACAGTACTTCTTTATGGTTTATGAGTTCCACAGGATGATTCTGTGTCTAAATTCTTATTCGCAATGTAATTAGGTTCGATTCTTGCACACATAAGATTCAGATCTGTCTGATAGGTAGATGTCTTGCACAAGATCAGGATGAGTCTTGAATGCTCTTTGAATCCTCCTATGTCTTTTCCTTACCCTTACCTATCTATTTTTCTCAGTAGCGCTTTGGGTGAGACTTCTTCTCTTCGGAGGAGATGAAAATGGCAGCACTCTAGACTACTCGGTACCTTTTGTTGGTAACCTAAGAAGGACCCTGGTCTGATCAAACTTGTGCCAAAAAAATGGTTCCATTGTCGGGACCTACATTAAAAGGGAACCTGTAGGGAGGATGCTTCCACGGATCCACATATGTAGTATTGACCAATGGTGGGAAATAAACTGTGATGCCTTCATATGGAAAGAAGCGGAACAGAGGGGAAAATCAGTGGAAGAAACTCATGAAGCAATATTTTACTTAGAAAGATCGAGCGACCAATATGAGATTTTCTTGGTTAAGTTTCTAGAAGAACTTTTCCACTGGATAAAGAAGCTCCAAGAAGGATCAAAGTTCCAAGAACGAGTCAAGAGTATATTTACTTGGGACACATAAAATATTGCAGCACTTCATCAGTTGGATTGTCCAATCACGCAAGCGATTGATTTCTAGGTCAATACCAAAATAAAAGGATATATTATCGAGTTTTTAGTTGAGAACAACCAATATTTTTCATGCTCAAAGGAGATTTTCAATAAATACACAAGGGGAATACTGTTGAGAGAAATACCCATGTGGATTAAGTTTTTATTGATGGAAGAGGGAGTGTTGACTATGTCCCCGACTGATATGACAGTGTAAACACCCTTGCTTGGGGTAGGGCGATGTTGTGGTAGAGTCATGGCCTGAGAGAGGGGAAGGGTTCTTTGGAAAATGGGGGGAGAACAACAAGAAAGGGACTCAAGAGACGAACAAGCTCTAAAGAGAGCCACCATAGTTGAGAAGTGGTGGCATGACAAGATCAAGAAAGCAACATGATAGTCTGAGAAGTTGCGGAAGGAAGTCAGACTAAGAGAAGTAGAGGAAAGATAGATGTAAGAGTTGCAGAAGATGAGAATACAAGAAATATTGGTCAGTCAAAGATTAAGAGAGAGATAAGCGTAGAGAGAAAGAAGTCCCCAAGATGTTGGATGAGAAGGAGAAGGTGTAAACGTAAGAGAGGAGGAAGCCGACATGAATCTTGAAGAAGAAAGAGAAGATTCAGCCCCGATAACAAGAGAGATTGGGAATCCGGCTGAAGAGATCATTCCAGTGGAAGAAAATGAGACCCCCCAGATAAACAAAACCTCCCCGAATCTAGTGGTACCAGCCTCAAATTGCCCATACCCCAAGTGTCTTCTATACAAGTGGTAATTTGGATACTACCTTCTCATGCTAGTTCTCTTCCATTACAATTAGTTAGTCAGTCACAACCAGGAGGAGTGAGTAAAGGGAGGATATTGGGATCCCCTGGTAGATCACAAGCATGACCGTTAGGTGTTATTTTGATAATAACAATAATATCAACAATGGTTGGCCATGTAGGAGGTTCGATTGCCTGATACCTAAAATTTTGGGGTAAGGGAGATGAAGATGTTGAGAAACACTGGTTCTTGTGTGAAGTAATCTAGATATCCAGAGGGACTCCGGATGAAAATAAGTTGGCCGAGTTATATACTACCTTGAGAGGTCACGCTCTCAAGTGATACATGAATATCATTTAGCCAGGAGTGCCAGGAATGCAAGGTCAAGCGTTTACACTTGGCCAGGTATGGACAAGGTGCATAATAGAGTTCAAACTACCTCAATCAGAGAAATAGGCTCTATCTGAGCTGCGTGAGATCCAACAATGGGAAGGTGAATCAGCCTGGGAATACAACCAAAAGTTTAAATATGCCATAGGGAGGTTAGCACATCCAATCCATGAGGAACATCAAATGGAATGGTACATTCAGGGATTGTTACCTTTGACCTATATTCCTCTAATGCAACAACGAATAACCACTTTGACAGATGTCTTGGAACAATCGATGAATATTGAAGCCATGGTGGGATACCCTGGGAGCCTGAGAGTGACCAGACCCCCAACATATGCGAACTTGGCGCAACTACAAGGGAAAATATCAACACTTACAAAAGAGATTCAAGAGATGACAATAACTAGACCAGGACGACCGCAGGTCTGGTGCACCAGATGTTATACAGAAGGACATCTGGTGAATGAATGTCCATGAATGAGGGGAATGGGACCTCCTTAGAATCCGATGGGACCGCTACCACGACCCATGGGAGGAGTTGTGCAAGTGTCTATAAACTTACCATTCCATAACCCCACCCCTTATCATGCTTTTCTAGGGAGCCAAGTAGAACCAAATATTGAGTATTGTGAAATCTACTGAACCCATGGGCATGGGCCAAGACCAAATACTCAATATTCACGCATACAAAATTATTCTCTGACATATTCAGTAGTTGACCTCAAAATGTAGTGAGCAACCTCAAAATTTAGTTGACCTTTGGTTTCAATTATTCTCTGACAATATTGGGAATGATCAACTAACAAAAAAATTTCCCAATGCGCTATACCTAGTTTTAGGGAATGAAGAACCCCTAGAAGCAAGAATAGGGGCTAATCTTCCTGAGAAGAGTACTCAGAGAGTGTAGAGAAGAAAAGTATGAAATGGAAAAGAATTTAGACTAGTAGCCCAATTAGAATGAATTTGAGATCAAGGATGTCATGTTAGATCTTGGATCTGATGTGAACATTCTAACTAAGAAGACCTGGGAAGCCTTAGGAAAATCTAGGCTGAAATATTCCGTAATTTAGTTAATAATGGCCAATCAATATTGTATTTTCCCCATAGGAATACTGGAGAATGTGGAAATAGATGTTGTAAGAGTCAAAACAGTCGCTGACTTCGAAGTCATTGAGATCATGGGAGATAAGGACCCTTACCTTGCACTACTTGGCATTTATTGGTCCTATGACAACTATGTAGAAATTGACTTAAAGACAGACACCATGACCTTTGAGGATGATGAAATCAAGTTAGTTCAACCTTTGGATCCATATGTAGGACCCAGGTATACAAATCCAACAAAAAATAATATGGAGGGAGAAGACTTAGACGAGTTGTACACCGTAATAGTAGGAACAAGAGACGATTACATAAATCCTATCATTGATGGATCAGTAAGTTGGAGAAGCATACAGTCAACAGATGAAGATTCAGAATTGACTTTTGAAAGTTGGAAACAAGGTTCATACGAAATATTCTCAAGAAGATTCACAACTGTGAGAGTAACCACATGGGTTGGGACCAAAGTTAGAGAACACCCAGTATACGATGGCACCTCATAACTAGACATTTTTTTTCTCAGCATGGAAAACAAGGTAGTAGAAGATCAAAGAATCCTGGTACTAGATGTATCCTTTCAGGACACCAGTGTCGGATGGTGGGCCAATCATAAATTCCTACTCATAGATTGGGACGATATGAATCAATCCATCAAGTATAGGCTTCAGAACAAGGAGCAGCTGGAATCAGAGATGCAGACGGATTTCGAAGTTGCACAACTGTTCAGCGAAGAATATGATCCTAGAGTGCATATCGACCAGTGCATGACACGATAGAAAGCTGCATAAATACCTTCTTGATTCTGGGTTCAGGTATTTCCCCACTCTCTAGGACCAATCCTGAAATCTTGGTTCATATTCGAGGAAACCAGAAGACAGACCAATGATTGGAAGATGTTGGCAGCTCATTTTTGCAAGGACTTCTCATTTACAGGTAAGTACCCTAAGCTTGAAGTAGTCCTGCAAAAGATTAAAGAATCTCTTTTTATAGATGATAGTAATCAAAAATCAAACCTAGTGGTATGTGTCAAGAATAACTGGGAACTTTCAACTAACCTTCACCTGCCCTCAACCGAGAAGCCTATAGAATGCTATCAGATTAGCAGAGATTTAGAAATCCTAGATGACTTAGAGGAATTGAGAAACCTAGCCATCAAAGAGACAGAGGGGAAAAAATAAATCCAGAAAACCATACCCATTCAGACTGATAGTTCCTACAATTACCCATTAAAATTACACAAAGTCAATATAGGGACCACAAAGCAACCTAAGATAGCTATGGTAGGAGACTACTAGGATGAGAAAACTAGTCAAGAGATACAGAGTCTACTACGGGGATATGAGGATTTGTTCCCAAAGACATTCTAAGAGTTAAAGAGAATCAAAGGAGTTATGGGAGAAATGAAAATCAAATTGAAACCAAGATCCAAGCCTGTGAGAAATAGGCCATACTGCCTTAACCCTAGAGTAAAAGAGAAGGTTAAGAAGGAGATAGATAAAATGTTGGAGGCAAGACTTATTTTCACAGTCGAAGACAAAAAATGGGTCAGCCCAATAGTTATTCAAAGTAAGAAAGGTAGAGAGGATATTAGAGTCTGTGTAGACTATAGAAGCCTTAACTTTGCCTATGTGCATGAACCTTTCCCAACACCTTTTACTGATGAGGTGCTAGAACATGTTGCGGGGAAGGAAGGATACTCATTCACGGTTGGATTTTCAGGGTACCACCAAGTCAGTATCATTGAAGAGGACAAAAAGAAGACCACGTTCATAACATAATGGGGATCTTTCGCATACAATGTGATTCCATTTGGCTTAAAGAACACCCCTGCAGTTTTCTCCAGGATTGTAATAGAAACTTTTAGAGAGTTCATTCACAAGTTTATAGAAGTTTATATGGACAATTGGACAATATATAGCTTTCTCAAGGAACATGTAGCACTGCTATGACTAATGTTTGACAAATGCAGAGAATTACAGGTCTCATTGAATCTCAAAAAGTGTATCTTCTGTGTACCACATGGGAATTTGTTGGGCCACATAGTCTTTAGAGAAGGAGTATTGGTAGACCCAACCAAATTTTCGGTCATTGTGAATATGCCACCACCTACGAGTGATAAGCAGTTGTGCTCCATGCTGGGACACACATGGTATTTTCACAGGTTCATCAGAAGATACACCAACATTACTACACCTCTGGAAAACCTATTGAAAAAGACTGAAACGTTCCAATGGACTCCAGAATGTGATAAAGCATTCTAGACACTTAAGGAGAAGCTCAACACAACACCGATTCTGATATTCCCAAACTGGGAAAATGAATTTCACATCCATGTAGATGCTTCAGGAATTTCCTTAGGAGTTACCTTAGCACAACCTGGAGATGGAGCCATGGATCATCCTATCTACTTTGTGATCCAGAAGTTGTCGCAAGAAGAACACAACTACAAAACGACAGAAAGGGAGGGGCTATCCATGATTTATGCTTTGCAAAATTTAGACATTATTTGTTAGGCTCTCATTTCAAATTCTTTAATGATCACTCTGCATTGAAATATCTGGTTAACAAACCTGTGTTGGAAGGAAGAATTTGTAGATGGTTTCTATTATTTCGAGAATTTCATTTCAAAGTTATTGTTAAGCCGAGAATATGTAACGTAGGACCTGATCACCTATCCATATTAGAGTCAAGGGAAAGTGGCAGAGAAGTTGACGATCAGCTCCCAGATGCAGACTTGTTCTGGGTTGAGGCCATACCAGAGTACCTAGAGGACATAGAATTCTTATTAAGTATAGGATCCTACCCATAAAAATATTCCGCAACCCAAAAATGCCACATGGTTGTTAGAGCAACAAACTACCAATTGATAGCGGGATAGTTGTATAAATTGGGACTAGACAGTATCCTCAGAAGATGTGTTTTGGACCATGAAAGATAGGATATACTCTAGGAATGCCACAATGGAGTTGCAGGAGGTCACGTAGGAGGAAAGTCCACTTCACATAAATTTCTACAATATGGACTTTGGTGGGAAACACTCTTCAAGGATGAAAACATATATGCTAGATCATGTGATGTTTTCCAAAGAGTGGGTAAGCCATCATGACGAGATGAATTACCACTGCAACTAGTTCGAGCTCTACAAGAATTTGAGAAATGGTCATTTGACTTCATTGGACCGATCAACCCCACTGCTAGGAATTCAAAGGCTAGGTACATCATCACCGCAACTGACTACCTTACACGTTGGGTTGAAGTAGCAGTCATTCAGGACTATTTGAATGATACTGCTACCAGATTCATTTTTGAGAATATTATCACTCATTTTGGATGTCCTAGGAGCCTAACCAGTGATCAGGGATCCCATTTCATTAGTATCCCTATAGAAAATCTTACAATAGAGTTCCTGATCCAACATCACAAAAGAAACCCGTACCACCCCTAGGCCAATGGAACAATAGAGGATTTGTTGGATATTATTTTATTCTTCTTTATCTACCATCTGAGTTATTGAACTAGGGTTCATGTCTTTCAGGTTTCCAACAAAAGCCTCTACAACTATCGGCCCTCCTGGTAAACCAGAAGTCAATGCATCACGCAGAATGCACCACGCAGTCTCACCCGAAATAGATTTAATGGATGGTTGTAAGACTCATGCGTTTACAACCTAGGATTCAGCGCAAGATATGGGATATATATTCTAGACCATTTATTATAAATTGTGACTAAAACCTACTTTTATTCACAACTATGCAGTAACCTTCATAGCTTACTCCCTCAATATCGCAACAACATTTAAACAAGCAATGTAATGACTCATTCATTCATTTAGCACAACAAAAAACTACTGAAAAGAGGATAAATAAACGCATGCATTCATCTCATTACACATATGTTACTGTGGTTCACCCCCTCCTGGGATACGTACACAAAGATTTGGCTCTTGTGTCTTTTATTATGGTAGTTTTGTGTATTCGGCGTCACATGCTTACAATTCTCCTTAGATGGGTAAGATCTATATGAGGCAAACTACATTGCACCGGGATCTGAAGCTTCCGATATAATCCTTAGATCTTCCTTCTCCCCTCTCCTCTAAATCAATAGCTTACAAAATATTACATAACAACATTACCATTCACATCGACTCATACATATCTATGATGTAACAAAAATCTGAATAATGCAAAAAGCCAACCTATGATACCTATGTATAAGAACCCTCTATAATAGCTCAACATCGGTATTTATACATATTTGTCTCTTCATTCATTACAATACATTACCAAAACCATAACCCTACCGATGTTAGGTCTTCCTCTCATGTGCACATGTTTCTCCTCCTTCTAGTTGTTGCTCTTATTCTGCACACTTTCTTGCATGCGTGCATGCTGTGTTTCCTTCCAGTTGTTACTTCCATTTCTGCATTCTTTCTTTCCCCATGATCATCCTTCTTTCCACTTAGGCCTACTTCCAATAGGCCTCCAACACTGACATGTGGCTTGTATCGAGCCACCTAATCCTTCTGAGCTTCCTCGATCTCCTTGGTGATTGTCTGGAAATTTTCGTTGAGTGTCATTGCTTGTGTCTGCGCCTGCACGGTCTTCTTCTTGATTGTGTCTACTACCTAGAATGCCACTTCATATCTCAACAATCCTACACATTCTACCTGGGTCTATGCTATCTTTGTATTAGCTTCCTCTGCCTATGCCAGTACTTTTGCTACCTGCTTCTGTAATGGCTCCATTTGAGTCTGACACTGTTGTTTCTGGGTTTGTGCAGAGATTAGCTCTGCCTCCAATTTCTTAATCTCTTGCATCCCTTTGACATGTTATGGGATTGGTATGATCTTCTACTTCTACTTGAGCTCTTGGATCACTCCATTGATCCTTTCCTCTTCCTTGTCCCACCGTTGGACCTGTGGATCCTCCTCCAACCTTGTCCAAAGATATGCTACTTTATCAAACAAGTCATCTACTGTGATAACCTGTTTCTCTATCTCCTACAACTGCGTTATTGCTTCCTACCTCCTTTTCTCCTTCACTGCTGGTGGGGTGGTTGGTATGAGCTGTTCTCGGAGATTCTTGATCTCCTTCTGATATTTCTCGATGGCCTGCGCAATCTGATCAATGTTTTCTGCTACTAGAATTTCATTCCCTTGCACGGTGTTTGGAATTTTATAAAAAATTCCTCCTACTCTTCATTCCAGTTCGTTCCTACATTCTATTTCCTCCTGAATTTCAAACTTGGCCTACTCACAAAATTTTTCTAGTGCCTCCCGCTTCTTTGTTGCTTGTTTTAACTCGACTAAGTCTCTATGTGCACGAGACTGTACCTCGTGGTTGATGCTAACCTACAACTTGTGTAGTGCCCTTGATGGAATCCACATCAAGACCAATTGGATGTGGTTTAAGTCCTTCAAGGGTGTCTTCCCCATGATTTCATCCATGCACAACATGCTAGGTGTGATGTAGACCATTGCATTTGCATGTGGTAATGAGTGGACCAGATCTCGTTCTTCTACCTCCACTCTTTCATTGATCTATGGTGTTGATGGATCTATGATCCTACTACTGCTTGCTATCTATACTTCCCTGAATTTATTAAGGAATTGTCCCATTTTTTACAGCTCTTTTTGTAGTTTTTCCATGTAATGTGTTGCATGGTCGAAGTCCTCGGCTAGAAAATCCTGGACCATTATGGTGATCATTTCCCCATCATCCTCCATAATGATATATTCTAGCAGTTCTCATTGTGCCTTTGAATTCTTTCACATGCCTCCTGCCTATGTGGCTGGTCTCTTATTTCCAACTAGTTCCTATGTGTTGGGATTTGAGGTGGTCTCCTACGCTCCCTCAGTCTGTTTATGTTGTTCCTTGGTCGGATGTGTATTCTCCTTCTTCCCCTTATGGGTTCCTATCTTCTTTGTCCCTTTGTCTATCTTTTTTTTCTTACCTTGTCCCATTCTTAATCGCTTGAGCACTTGGAGTTTCGAAGGCTGTGTTTCCCCTTGCTCTGCCTCTCCTTTTGTTGTTATTTCTAACACTTCATGGGTGATGGATGGAATATTCCATTCGTCGGGCCATTCACTAATGACCATATTGATATCACCCTCTATGATGTAGTAGCACATCTGTAGCTACTGTTTAGCCGGGTCCTGCCTTGCCTATATCCACATTACTTGTTGTGTGGCCTGGAAATTGGCGATGTCCGCGTATCGCACGACAACCTCTGGTGTTATTCTCCACATTCGGCTGATGGCTTCCTACAGGTCATGTAGGTATGCTTCAAATATGATCCCATTATCCCTCTTATTCCTAACATTCATCCCTGCTTTCAACAATAGATATCTCTCTCCCACAAGCATTGGTCTGGTACAAAAAACTACATACCCTGGTTCTCGCCATCCCATGAAGGATATTAAGGTAATCAACCATGAGTAGTGGAACTTTGTACCTATATCCTATGCATCCTTGTATTCCTATAGGAATAAGTTCAATAAGTAAGGTGCCCAACTCATTGAGGTTCCTTCTGTGCACTGGGCTGCAACTGCAACAACTCCAGCTAGTACTTCCTCTCTGCGGCATTTTCTTAGAAACTTACAGGTTAAGATTTTTGTGCCTAGTTGTGTGGCTGTGTTGTTGATTCATTTGATGATGATGCCTCTTGTCCCCCTGACGATGCCATACTTCTTCTTCATTTATTCTGCCAACTCTTTCATCTTGGTTTTGTCATCCAAAAACAACGCGAGATCCATGCCCCGAATCGGTAACCCTTTTATTTGCGTAATAAGCTCAATAGTTATGGGGAAAGGATTGTCCAGCCATATGTCCCCTCCATGTGTGACTGCTAATAGTTGTTTGATGCATGTTGTTGTGTATTGGCCTCAACCAAAATGAGGTAGGTTCAAAAGACCTAAAATTCCTATTTTCTCTAGCCCAATTACCCACTAGTATGGCTGGTTAATCGGTTTTGCGAATGAGTTCATGCCTGTAGTATGTAAAAATACCCTCGACACAAGTTCCAGGAACTTGGCTTCGTCTGCTACTTCGTGGTATGAATATTTGAGCTTCCCAACATGTCCCGATAGCTCTGGTCCTAATTGTACCCCATCTGGTATGCATGGTAGAACAATTTATGTTGTCGGTTTCTTATGGGGTGAACTTGGTATTTGTATCTTTTCATTCTGCTGTGGTGGATGGCTCAAAGTTCCAGTAGCTTCTTTTTTCTCCTCCGTAATCCATTCCGGCCAAGCCGAGATATCTGCAGTGGTCTCCCCTGTCGGGTGTTCTGGGATGGTCGTTTGAGATTCATCTCGCTCTACTGCTACGGTCGGATTCGTCACCATGCCATTAACTTTTGGAGCTGATTATGTATTCTCTGGTTGCACCTCCTTTCAGGTTTCTACTTCCTAGTTACGTGGTTCCTGCCACTATGACCGTATCTATATTCGTGGCCTCCACTGTTGGCTGCTGAATTTCCTCCAGTATTGGTGTGGGATTCAATGGTATCGTCTCTGGGGATGGGATTTTGTCGATATTAATGACCTTCGACGGTTGTTGTTCACCTTCTTCGGCCTGTCCTTGTGACCTGGTTTGAACTCTAGTTTGTCTGGCAGTTTGACTCGCTTGTGCTTACTTGGGCGGTGCCATAGTGGTGAGTATCAAATGACTTCTAGACTCGAATGGTCTCTGTGGTCTCCATGAAATCTCTCTTTTTTCTTTCACCTTTGTCGCTCTCTGTCTTCTATGTCTTCATGAATAGACTATGGGCTCCCACGTCCGTGTGTTGTATGGCTTCTCCATGAAGCTTGTCGAGTACGCTTTCTTGGCTATGGGTTAAATGCAACATAAATATGGGTTCAATGCATCTCCGGTGGTTTCCTACTTACCATTACTCTTGCTTTTCCGTCTCTAGTTGGCATGATTAATGTGATGTCCCATCGATCCTTGTTGTCCTTTAATTCCTCCTAGTGTTGTCTTGTCATCCTGCTTTTGTCGACTTTCCTTTTCCTGCTTGTTTCCCTTTGTATATAATCATTGTCCTTGACTCCTTTCTTTTGACGAATTCATGTTTCTAACTTCATGTAGCCTTTCTACCTCTGGTGCACTACACTCTCTTTAGTTTTGTTTCCTTTTTGTTCTCTTTTTGATTTATTTTTTTTTACTGCGCAATGGGTGAGAGACTGTCCCTATATAACTTCAGTTGGCTCCCATTGATCATCCCTCTGAGTTCTATGTCTGCAAAATCTCTTAACTGTACATCTTTGTCTGTGACATATTTTACTTCGTATGGTCCTAACCAATGCATTTTGAGATTTCCTTGGTGCCAAAACGATTTGTTTTCATACATCAATACTAGATTTCCTTCCTTGAACATTTTCTTCTTGATGTGTCTATCATGCCAAGCTTTGTCTCTTGATTTCTTCACTTGTTAATGGAATCCTGCCAAGATTCGGTCTTCCTCCATGGTCAGTAACTGATTCAGTCTCTCTTGTACTGCGCCTCATTCTGTCATTTGTGTGATAGCTTCTACGCACAAGATGGGTACTAAAAACTCTAATGGAACTACTGCTTCTTGGCCATAAACCAGTTTAAAGTGATTCTTGGCCATAAACCAGTTTAAATGGCATGTGCCCTGTCAACTTATTTCATGTAGTCCTGTATGCCCATAATACTATTGGTACTTTGAGGTCCCAGACATCTCTGTTGATGTTACAAATCTTTGTCGGTGCGTTCTCCAGAATTTTGTTGAAGGCTTCCACTGTGTCATTTTCCTGTGGATGATATGGTGTGCTTTTATGGTGGTGGACTTCAAATTCTTCAGTCATCACATAGATGGTTTTGTTTATGAAGTGCGTTCCTTGGTCGCTCATCAAAACTCTTGGGAACCCAAATCGAGTGATTACTTTTTCAAAAAAAAGTGCGTTGTTGTTTCTGCGTTGCAATATTTTACTGGTGTGGCTTCCATCCATCTTGTTAAATATTTCGTCGCAATGATAATGTACCTAGCCCCTATTATTTTTTTCGGTGGGTTGATTGGTCCCACAAAGTTTATTTCCCACTTTTCAAATGCCTATAATGTTACTTGTGGTCGTAGTGGCATCTCATCCCTTCTGTTTGGTTTGCCTACCCTTTGACAGTACTCCTTCGAGTCTCTATGAATCGTTGGACACCATAGTCTTGTGTGCAATACCTTCTGCGTGGTAGATTTACCTGCATAATTCCCTCCTGATATTCCCTGATGGGATTCTTCCAAGACTCTTGGTATTTCGTACTCTAATGTGTATCTTCGCAATATGCTATCTGCGCCCATTTTATATAAGTTTCCTGCAATCAGTTGATAGTCGGCAGGGAAAACTACAGGTTTCTCTTCTGCACAGTGCTATAGTCTTGCGGCGCAGTACCTATACTCAAGTAATGAATGATATCTACAAATTATTCATCAACAATCTGTACTGAGAATAACTGTGCATCTGGAAAGTTGTATTCTAAATTCACAGGTTCTTCTCCATTTGTGACCCTCGACAGGTGGTCAGGTCCTGCATTCAATTTCCCTAGTTTAACTATTACTTCAAAGTCAAATTCTTGGAATAGTAGTAACCATTGACAAATTCTCCCCCCCAACACTGGCTTGTTGACTAGGTATTTCAGGTCTGAGTGAACTGTGAAAATTTTAAAGTGCTTTCCAAATAAGTAATGTCTGAATTTCTGCAGTGCATAGACCATGGATAGGCCTTCTCTTTCTGTCGTGTTATAGTTTTGTTCTGAGTCTGATAACTTCCTTCTTACAAATGTTATTGGGTGATCCAAGTCTCCCACTCTTGGCTGCGCTAAGATAGCTCCAAGTTGTATGGATGATGCATCTACATGCACATGGAATGTCTTTTCCCAGTCTGGAAATACCAATATCGACGCGGTAACCATCGTTTCCTTCAAGGTATCTAGACCGTGTTGACACTCATCATTCCAATGAAATTTTTTATCCTTTCTTAACATCTTTTCCATCAGTGTTGTAATCTGCGCATATCCTTTGATGAATTTCTTGTAGTATCCTGTGTGTCCTAACGTCGCTCTTAGCTAACATACTGTTTTCGGTGCTGGCAAATTAACAATGACTGTGATCTTTTTTGGATCTACTAATAAACCTTATTTGCATACCATATGGCCTAATAGTATCACAAAGAGTCTTACAAATATGAATTTCTTGATGTTTAGTGATATCTGACATTGTTTTCATCTTTCTAACATCAGCCGTAAAACTTCCACATATTTTTTCAATAGACTATAGACTATCCAGTCATCCAGGTATACTTCAATAAATTGATGGATGAATTCCTTAAATGTTGCAATGACCACTCTGGAGAATATTGTTGGTGCATTCTTTAGTCCAAATGGCATGACTGTGTACTGATAAGATCCCCATTTTGTTGCAAACATGGTCTTGTGTCTGTCCTCCTATGCTATCTTAATCTGATGGTAGCCTGAGAATCCATCAGTATATGAGTAATCTTCATGTCCTCCCACGTTCTCTAACACTTCATTTGTGAACGGTGTAGGGAACGGATTGTGTAGGCATGCATCGTTCAACTTACTCAAGTCGATGCATATCTTGATCCCTCTTCCTTGTTTCTTGTCCTGTACTACCATCGGGCTTATCCATTCTGACCCCTCAATGGGTTCTATGATGTCGACTTAGAGCATCTTGTCGATCTCATATTTAACTTTCTATTTATATATGGGGTTCAGTCTATAGGGTCGTTGTCTAATAGGTCTCACTTCAGGTCTGAGTGGTATCTTCATTTCTCCTAGTTCTCTGGCTATCCCCTTCATCTCTATGAATGTTGTGGGAAAGAGGTCACTGTATTCACGTAACAACTCTGTGATACTTTCTATTGTTTTCTCATCCTAGTAATCTCCAATGCTGGCCATTTTGGGCTTCTCGGTTGTCCTGATGTTAAATTTATTTATCTTGATTGGTGCAAAAATGACTTCTGATTCTATGGGTGGTCCTTCCACATCTCTTTTGCCTTCTACTTCTTCGATATGAATATCATGCAGATAATCTTCATCTAGTGCTTCTTCTTGTACGTGGTAACAAGACAAAAGTTCCTTGACTGTCTGTTTGTTCCATTGTTGTTGTTCTATGATCAATTCTATTTCTAGTTCTTTGATGAATATTACTCCTCTGATCCATTTAAGGGCTTCCTCTATGTTGGGGTTCTCATGCTTGAGTGAGAAAGTGACTATGAAATTCTGTCGCAATGTCATCCATGTCATAGTTCCTTTGCACAATTCCTGGTCCATAGACCAATTCGCTGGTATGCCCTCTAGAGTATGTATGAAGTGATGAGGCCATTCCTCTAGTGGTGTCATTTTCCACATCATTCTACATGCCTCCAAGTGTTTCATTGGTGCTCTACGTCCTTCATATTTCTGTTGTTTTTTTTTTTTTTATGTTCTGCGTCGAACCTTATGCATAGTAACCACTTACATTGGTACCAGTCTGTGATTGTCTCTTTGTGTGAGCCCCACCATCTTGTCAGTGTGGTCTTTAGTGCGAATTCAAGTGCTAACAGTCTCTAGTTCTCTAACACTACGTCTTCGTACTATGTCAAGAATGTTTCCAAATCATTTATTCTGTGGAAACAGGGTGGTTCTTTGATTTCTGTGCCTATCCATCTTATTGCACGATCTATTCTTGCACATCTTCGCATGGATACTTCGTGTAGCCTCTAATACTAGTTCTCTAAACCGATGTATGAGTTTGTTGCATATGAAGTAATGCTCCACCAAATGAGTACCCCGTCTATAGTTGGGTTTACGTAGTCCTCATCGTGCGCAGTTTTTTTGTATAACTGGCCGATTTCCTCTAAGTCTAGGCAAGTAGGTTCTACAAACATCTCCCCTTCTGATGGGTCTAATGGTGTGATCACCCTATATTCTCCAGACTGAAATGTCATTTTCCTGGTCTTCAAATTTATTATGGCCTGGTTGTCAAATGCCCAATCCAGACCAAGCAATGTCGGGTAAGGTGTTGTGCCATCCACTATTTCAATGACTTCAAAATTTGCTTCAGTGCACACTCCATCAAGGTCTATAGCCACTCCTTTCAATCTACCGATTGGTAGGACTCTATGTTGGTTTGCTAGTTTCAATTGAACAGGTGAATATCACTTGCTATGTCTATGCATTGCTATGTCTTCTTTGGTAATACATTTACTTCTGATCCTAGATCCAGTATAATATCTCCCATATTGAAATCCCCAATGTTAGCATTTAGTCTAAATTCCCTACTTCTTGTTCTTTTTTTGTGTAGGTGATTAACTGTTTTAGGTTCTATCTTTTCTTCTGGCTTGCTGCTACACTTTTCTAGGATGTTTTGAAATATTTTCATAGATGATGGATGTCTTAATACTTTTACACATGATTTCAAAAATCCTTTGATTGTACTTACTTGTCCCGTGGGATGTATTTGGTTGGTATGATCCAATGATGGAGGCATCTTGTATTCTGGTGCTTCCTTGTTATACTGCACAGTTGAAGTCAACGTTGTGCCCTCCTTCTAAAATTATTGTCTGGCCTCTTTAAAGATCTCCTTTTCCTTCTGTGCGTCGAATTTATTCCTCGGTTCAGTGTTCTTATTTACCCATTGGTTCTGCATTGGTTCTTGTTGAACTGCGTCAGTGCCTATTTTAGATCCTCTGTAGGTAACTATGTTGATATTTCGTTCTTCATCCCTTGCTTAGGCTGAAATCCATTGAACATTTTGATCATTATGGTTCCTCTTTTACTGAATCTTCACTAGTAGTGTTGGTCATTCCTCTATATCGTGGTCCGATGCGCGATAATACATACAAGTCCCTAGTGGGAGTGGACATTCCCATGTGTAATGTACTAGTTGTTGACAATTGTGACATGTGACTAGTCCTCTACCTCGTCCAAAACATCCTCTCACTCGTCCTCCTCCTCTATATCCTTCTCGATCACCTCTCGGCGCGTTATACTGAGGCACCTGATTATACTGTGTAGTATTGCATTGAGGCTGTGACGGGTTGTACTGTGGTTGTGCGTTATTGTATCGTTGTTGCACAATATTATACTATTGTTTCACAGTGTTGTATGGAGCTGGGGCTTGATTGAACTGTGGCGTTGCTTGCCCAATCATCATTTCAGCATGTACCCTATATGCATCTGATGTCCTTTCTCGCATCAGCTCCATAGTTCTACAATATTTATCATCGTGGCCCACTGACTTGCAAAAGGTACAATATGAATTCTTTGGGATTGTCTAGTATTTCTACATCATCATGCAGTGATAAGTGTCATGACCCGGTTTCTTACAGATTTCTCACCATAATCCTCCCGTTGGAAATGGATTCGGAATTCCTGTTGCCATATACTGCGCGAATGTTGGACATTTGTTCTTCTAGTGTCCTTCCGTCTTCTACACGGTACACAAAATGACTTCTCGTTTGTCCTTTTTCTTATTTTGGTTCAGCTGAAACGTGGGATTATTTAAATCCTCCTTTAGCTCTTCGATAACTGGGTCTGTCTGTTGGTACTAGTTTTCTTCCAGTTGCAGGGCTCCCTACAAAGCCTCTGCCTACATTTGAAATTTCTGTTGTCGTAGAGGGTATTTTAAGTGTGGGAGTAGTGAATTGACAAATAGGTGTTGATGTTGCATATGAATCATGAGGTATTTTAACTTTCCCTTTAGTTGCTTGAATCTCTGGTCAATATCCCATATCGACTCTCCTGGTTTCTGTTTGATTTTGATCATCTCGTTCATGTACTCATCCTCTAAGCTCGACTTCTGGAACTCATTAATTAGTAACTTCTTAATGTCTGTCAGTGTCCTTGTCATCCCAGGGGCCCTGTTTTTTTCTAAACTCATGTACCAGTCTAGTACGCAGTCTCTTAGTGTAATAGCTAGCTTTACGAGTTTGGTGTCTTCATCAGTTATATGTTTTTCTTCCCAGATATTTTCACAAATGAACAAGTTCTTCTCAGGGTCTTCTGTTGCTTCTTCCTAAAATTATGGTAATATGATGGTAGGATCGTGTCCTACCATTCTGAATACTGAACTACTACCTCCTCCATGCAGTGTAGATACTTGACTAGTGTTTCCTGAACTCGCTCCTCCAGTTGTTGTTCCTTATGTAGATGCACTTCTTTCTAAACTGCGGTTGTCTAAATGGTGGTGTTCTCTTTGGTGTATTAGTCGCACATGGGTTTATGGGTTCCAAACTAACATTAATATGGATAGGATGGCTTCCTTCTCCTCCCACTCTTGGACCTCTTATCTTCCTCTCATATGTTGCATGTAGGATTTCCTCAATCATCTCCACAACCCAGAGATCCTCTACCTCTTCCTCATCACTCGCCAAGCCTTCCTTCGCGGCTATAGCTCTCTTCTTGGTATTCACCTTGTATTGGTAGGGTTCTTCGTTATGTGTCTTTCCATTTGTCTCCAAGATCCACTGGATCCGGTAGTCATCCATCATGATCGGGTCCAAGGGTTCCTCCTTCTTTCTCATATCCTTGCCTCCTTCCATTCCTCCTCTCTCTATCAGTGCTTCCCCCCTTCCCCCATGCACGCAGGGAAGTTTAGCTGTCTAATTCCATTGTCATTACACCCTTTTTATAAACAAGTATCTTAATTGAAGTATACAGTGATCGAATGTACCTTTTCTAGAAATTATTTCTTCGTTGTGCTATATGACTTCGTTGTGTCAACTACAAACTCTATTATAAACCCTACCACAATACTGTCAAGCCAAAAGTCTACTGCGTGAGTGAATTTGTTGTTCATCTGCTATAACTTCTCAATATGTACTAGGGTCCGCTCTAAATGTCGAATCCGGTTCATTGCATGGTTATCCTTCAACCTTAGTATCCACTCCTGCAATAGATGCGGAAAATCACAGAAAAAGACTTTGTGCAAATCAGTAAATACATATTTGTCTAGGTATTTTCAGGGTGTTATTCTAGGGTTTCTGTTGTCTTTATGTGAAGAATCTAGCTCTTTAGTTCTCAACCAAGTTTCGATTTGTTCTTTTGTGGGGTTCTACGGTCTCAACATCCTCTTCTAATGGTTCATTGCTCTCTTCTTTTCTTTGCTTGTTTCCCGCTCCTCCTATCTCATCTACTCAATCCTCCTCTGTTCCTTCTAATGACATCATAACCATTTGTTGGATCTTATTTTATTCTTCTTTCTATACTATTTGAGTTATTGACCCAGGTTTCATGTCTTTCGGGTTTCCAACAAAAGCCTCTAAAACTATCGGCCCTCCTGGTAAACCGAAAGGCAACGCAACACACAAAATGTGTCGCATAGTCTCTCCCAAGATAGCTTTAGTGGGTGGTTGTAAGACTCATGTGTTTACAGCCTAGGATTGAGTGAAATATATGGGATCTGTATTCTGGACCATTTATTATAACTTTTGACTGCAACCTACTATTATTCACAACTATGAAATAGCCTTCATAGCTTATTCCCTAAATATCGCAACAACATTTAAACAAGAAATGTAATAACTCATTCATTCATTAAGGACAAAAAACAACTACTGAAAAGAGGATAAAGAAATGCATGCATTCATCCCATTACACAGATGTTACCATGGTTCACCTCCTCCTGGGCTACGTCCACAAAGATTTGGCTCTTGGCTCTTTTATTATGGTAGTTTTGTGTATCCGATGTCATGCACTTACAATTCTCCTCAGATGGGTAAGATCTATATAAGGCGAACTAGATTGCACCAGGCTCCTCAGCCTGCAATATAATCCTCATATCTTCCTTCTTTGCTCTCCTCTAACTCAACATCTTACAAAATAGTACATAACAACATTACCATTCACATCGACTCATACATATCTATGATGTAACAACAATCTGAACAATGCAAAAAAACAACCTATGATACCTACATATCAGAACCCTCTATAATACCTTAGTATCAGTATTTATACATTGTTGGATGTTCATCCATTACAATACATTACCAAAACCCTAACCCTACCAATGTTAGGTCTTCCTCTCATGTGCACGTGTTGCTCCTCCTTCCAGTTGTCACTCTCCTTGTGCACGCTTTCTTGCATGTGCACGTCCTGTGTTTCCTTCCAGTTGTTACTTTCGTTTCTACATGCTTTCTTTCCCCACGATCATCCTTCTTTCCACTTCGGCCTGATGCCAAAATCATTCAACAATATCCTGGAGGGAGGGTTGACAAAAGTCTGTTGTGAAAATCGGGACGACTGGGATGACAGAGTTCCAGCAGTATTGTGGGCGTACAGGACAACCACAAAGAAACTCCACAGGTACGCACCGTTCCAGCTATTTTATGGGAAAGAGGTAGTGGTGCCTATAGAGTTCATCACTCCATGTTTGTACATTGCACAGATCACACATATGTCAGAGGAGGAATTAGTTGCACAGAGACTTATGGAGCTACAAGAACTTGAGGAGACCAAATTTGTAGCAAACTTCCATCAGTCAGTTGAAAAAGTAAGACAAAAATCTTGGCATGACAGGCACATTAAAACCAATGTATTTACACAAGGATATAAGGTTCTACTCTATGATAGTTGGTACCAAAAGCATCCTGAAAAGTTGCACATGCACTGGTTGGGACTATTTATAATTGCAGAGATCCAACCCTGAGGAGCTGTCAAAGTCACGCAACTGGATGGTATGTTGTGGCTAGGATGGGTGAATGGTGCTCACCTGAAACCCTATATGTCTCAAAATTGAGTAAAAGGGATTGTTTGTCTAGTCCAAAGGAACATGTATAATAGTTAGGTTTGAGTTTTCTGAAATTTTTGTAAATTCAATTAATAAATTCAATGTGCGTAGTGTTGCGCCATGACACATAGTTCATTTTTGGTTTAAGTGTTATTTGATACATAACTAATGACTCATCAATGCAAGATCCAAATCTTAAAAGAAACCATTAATGGAAATCATTAATTTGACGAAGAACCCTTTGTGTTCAGAGGGAGAATGAATCTGAATATGATCTGAATACATGTGCCACATGAACCCAGTCTAGTCACATCCTTTATTGCCATCACGGTACCTCGTCTGAGTTCAATTAAGCCATAAATCCATGATAAGAAAATATGTCATCGAAATTCATGCCAGGATTCCCACCCATCAAATGGAAAGATCTGAAACCGGCCATGTCCCTATGCTACTCACGCAAGTAAATGCCTGAATCGCCCGATAGGATGTACTTTGTTAAATCGTCACGTTGGAAAAATTAGATCCACTTGTGTCCATAGGGTCATGATGAACCACAATTATTGCTAAAATTGCTTGCTAAGACACGTATAAGCCTCTGAGAATCCACCATAACACCCATCATTTTCAAAAGAGATTATTAATTTCCAAATTTCGAAGAGTGAGCAAGCTTGTACAATTGTGAAACCCGTAGTCGTGGCCATAGTCCTTAGCTCACTGCAGAGTTCATGATAAATCAAAGTCCACAATGTCGAGATCCATAGGAAGTTGAAGTGCCATGTCTAAGGAGGCAGTACCAAACAAGCCCTATGACCCCTGAGTTGAGGTCATGGGTGATCTCAAAGGGAAGGTGGAGTTGGTCAAGCTCCTTGATCTCAACCTAATAGATACAGTTTTGTTCCCTTAGATGCGCATATACCTCTTCTTGGAGATGGCTCCAAATGAGTTGGGAGGCATGCAATTTGTGCCAAAAATAGAATTTGTCAACTTATTCAACTCTACCATCATGAACCTTAGAGACCTACCGATATTCAGCACCACTGGTGAGGCTGTGCGGTGCACTAAATTTTTGATCAACATAGTGCATGACCGAAGTCTCTAGTTGGATAAGAGGTATCCAATCCATGTTGAAGATATCCATCAGCTTACCGAACTGTCCTTCAAAGGAGAGGATGTGTCGAAAGGATTCTAGGGTCTGAGTAAGCACGACAAAAAGAAATGGGAGCTCAACCTGTATGAAAAATTCAACATAAAGAGGGGGGGACGCACAACAGTAATCGACCCCATATTACCAGAGAGAGTCAAGATTGGATGTTACATCATAACCAGTAAGGTTATGAGATGATAATACAAGGGATAATGCATGCTAGATGCACTATTCATAGCATAATTTTGCGCCAACGACGTTGTGCTCAACTGGTGTAGTTACCTGTTGGAGGAACTACTAGTGGCATGAGAGGAAGTGCAAGAGAAGAGAGGAACCTTCACCTACAGATATTTGTTGTTGGCATTTTCAATGTACAAATGGAAGACACCTATGGAAAGAGAGTCAACGCTACCAGACAAGGGGCACATGGTGAAGATGTTCGAGCCCTGACAGTCTAGGTCAGATTCAGAGAATGCAACTTTCAACACCACAATGTTTTCTAAGTGGTACATTGGCCTGATAGATGCAACATAGAGGCTGCGTATTCTACAGGAAATTCTCAACTACAATAAGAGAAATATTTCCTTCAACATGAACCGACATCATATGCTTGTATGGTCGAGGCATGTTAGCAAGGAAGACTTCCATTCAAAGATGTTGTCATTCTACCTGGACGAGGAAGCATTCAACAAAGAAGTAATGTCATGGCCAGGAGTTAAACACAACCCACACAAGTCAGGAATGCATTATATTCAGGGATGATTTTAAGGATGGAAATTTATTTTAAAATGTAGAAACCTTGGCGAATCTTACTAATCTTTCATATGCCAACTATAAATGTTTGGCGATATTTTTTTTAAAAATTTCAAATTTCTAAGGATTTTATATAGTTTTTATAAAATTTTGGCGATTTTTAAGGTAAAATAATTTTATCCTATAGAATTTGGGTGAATCATTTTTAAAATAGCGAATCTCATTTTTGGAAAAACCATGGAAAATTATCCCATGAGCGAAATTTAGCCCCTAAAATCATCCATGATTATATTCTTCCTACTGCGTTGTTGAAGAATAAAGGGAAAAAAGTAGGGGTAGGACTGAGCTCAGGCTCGACGCCGCAGAAACAAGAAGCCCTGAAAAAATAGACTCTGAGGAGGAAGATGAGATGCATCCATTGGAGAGCAAGAAAATAACACGGTTGATCCTCCATTGGCTTCCAACTAACACCGTTTTGTAAGCTGAGGATGTCAACAACATCCTGAGTGTTGTGTTAGTTAACAAACTAGCAGTGAATAAGCTAAGAACTGACGTCTCACCGAATAAACCTCTGAACCCCCAACCTATTGCATCAACCGACCCCCGCACCCATGCAGCCATCAAAGCAAGCCCCATCATCCACATCCAGGATGACCCTGATCTTGAAACAATTCCATCCATAATTATCACTGAGCACCCCCTGTCATCAGCACAACCTCAGTCGCCAACCCCAAAAACCATCAGTCCACCCCAGACCACAAACCCAGAGCCAATGTAGCTCGATCAACCAAAGAAAATGGAGAAAGAACTCCTAGAAATAATCGAGGAGTTTCCTAAGACGAGACCATAAGTTTTTGGTCCAAACCTTGAAGCACCAAAGAAGAGCATGGAGCCAAATGGTTCAAACCTAGGCATCCAGGAACAATAGACTGGGCCTTTTTCATAGGAAAAATACACCCAAATCATGGAGGAGCCATAAGCCCAAAGAAACCAGCAAATCCCCTCACTGGCCAAGGGTGAGGGTGCCCAAGAAAACACAACGCAGGACATAGATGCACCAAAAGTCCAGGAGGTAACACAGGGTCAGAAGCAACCAGAATCAACAACTGGGCAGAGCGTGACATCTGCATGCGAACAGATGGAGCGGGTTCTCTAGAACCCTCAACAATGCGTACATCAGATGCAACTATGCATAGCCAGAACAAAGGTTTTGACTCTCTTTCCCTTAGCGCTAAGTTTGAGGATCGCGCCAGGACCATCAATGGAGGAGGAGGTAGAGACCTTCTAGGAGAATTCAACAACCAGTGGACTTCCACTGTAGACACGGGAACCCAGAGATGCAACCCCTTTATCTGTTGACCTGGTACAGTGGCCAACGACGCACTTATTTGGACTGATCAGAGCATCAACTAATCAACTAGAGAAAAGGCTCCAGTAGGCCAAGAGGTCTCTTGAGGTCGCAAGGGAGGAAGCGTTCCTTGTGAAAGTGTCAAGACATCAAGAAGAATAGTCCAAGGTGTAGATTGAGAAAAGACTGGAAAGAGTGCAGGAAAGGCCTATTGAAGCCTGGACGGAGATTCGCAAGGTTGCACCTAAACTTCCTAAAGCTAGCGATGCAGGTGAGCCAGAGAATCAAATTGAGCTACTCCAAGGAACATGGACACAACTCGCCACTCACCCTGAGGATCTGGAAGTACAAATGTGATGAACTCAACAAGAAGTAGAGCAACAACCTCAGAAGCTGCAAGAGCAGATGCAGAAGATAGTACTGCAAGGAAACAATGTCCGAGTAGCGCTACACAAGTACACAACAGAATGCACAAAGAGCTTCTGAGAAGTCAGTGATTGGATGGGCATCATCGCTTGATGCAACCAGGTATTGGAAGATGTGCACACCAAGATCTAGGTCCTGAATGATGAATTTGCAGCCACAATGGACCTGATGGAGAAACAATAGAAGTTCGACCAAATCCAACAGGCAGACAATGAACTTAATGCCCTCTTTCAGGCACATTATGTAGCAAAGAAAAAATTGCGTGACTTCCGACTTGTCATTCAGACAGTGTACATGCAGATGCATCAAGTTGATGCAACAACAGATTCTGAGTGGAACTTGTTTGTCACGTCCAAGCCAAAGGAGTGTAGTAAAGAGGCAACCCAATAGTTTGTTGCAGAGGCATCATTCCTTGCCAGGAAGTGGTAGGATAAAGTTGGAAACTTTCAAGGAGTGAGGGAGCGAGCCTTAGATTTGGTCTTGTAGTTGGGACCATGGTTTGAAGAGGCAAAAGAAGAGAAAGCACAAACATAAGAATAGAAGGAAGAAGAAAAGGAGGACAAGGGAAAACAACAAGTGCTCAAGGAATCTATGAAAGAACCCGACACTTGACTTAAGGGCGAGTCAAGGGTTGTGGTTGGAGCCTCTTGGGCCCTTCATTTTTGGGACAAGGAATTGTGCGCGTTTTGGCCGAGTACAATTTGTACAAGCTTCAGAAGAAGAGAAACAATAGAACAAGGAGAGGCAATATAAATTAGTTGCGAAAGACAATGCAATGCCATCTAAGCAAAAACGATTGCAACATAACAAGAAAGCGTGAAAGCCAAGTTAGAAGACACAACCTAGCTTATATATAGTGATGAACATGATTGTAAAAGGGTTGGTCGGTTGGTTAGTTATGGGTTCAGCTAAATTGTGAGGAAGTTCAACCTGATATTTCCCTCTTTGTTATGTTGTTGTTAGCTGAGTCAAGTCATGTCCTGATTCTGTAATGTAATCAACATACCATCCTGAGAGTCAAATCTCTGCAAGATGAGTCCAAAGCTAGAAGTCTGTAACAAAGCACCACTTTGTATTTCTGAGATTGTAAATGAAGAAATATTCTAGAGATAATATGAAGAAGGATCTAAATTTTCAAAATATGCTATGTCTTTCTGTGTTTTACTTATGCATTGCAATACTTCTTTATGGCTTATGAGTTCCAGAGGATGATTCTGTGTCTAAATTCTTATTCGCAATGTAAGTAGGTTCGATTCTTGCACACATAAGATTTAGATCTGTTTGATATGTTGATGTCTTGCGCAATATTAGGATGATTCCTGAAGGTTCTTTGAATCCTCCTAAGTCTTTTCCTTACCCTTCCCTATCTATTTGTCTCATCAACGCTTTGGGTGAGAATTCTTCTCTTCGGAGGAGATGAAAATTCCAGCACTCTAGACTACTCAGTACCTTTTGTTGGTAACCTGAGAAGGACCTTGTTCTAATCAAACTTGCACCAATAGGTATGATGAGAAACAGTGGTAGGAGAAGAGGTTCCTAGAAAAATGAGGTTTCTAGCTGGTAAAGTGCATCCAGTAGGTGGGGTCCTCCCGTTGGCAAGGGGCATCTATCTAGTTGGCTCCTCGAGATTGGTTGACTTGAAAGGTGGTGGATTTTTGATGTATGTGCAAGGCACATATTTTTTTGTATATTCCTCTATATATGGGAAGGCCCAGTACACATTTTTTTATAGGGCATTTATAGGGGTAGTTCTCCCATTTTGTATATGATAAGAGAGCATGTCTGTAGTGAGGATAGACCCTATGTATTGTACCCCACTTTTTGAAACTCTTGATACACACACACACACACACATTTATATTAGTCATCTCATGATTGTGTAACTTGTGGAATTTTATTTTGTGTTTTTTTTATGATATGCATACGTTCTTGTATTTCTTTATGTTACATGTTTTTGATGTGACATTTGGAAAAAAAAAATATTCATGATAGATAGACATATCATGATAAACCATGATTTGATTAATGCAATAAGTGCTAGTCTAGAATTTCATTTTCAACATAATCTAGAACTTGGTTCTCACTTCTAGGAATATGTGTGAATGTAATGGATTCAAAATTCCATGATACAAGTTTAACTCGCACATACTTTCTAAACAATAAATGGTCACAAACATGGTAGAAAAGTTTCAACTATAGGATGAAAAGATGGGAATCCAATAATACACTGAAGTAGTGAATGTGAAGGTGAATAGAATTAGCCAAAAGGCCAATCACGATAGCATATTCTACTTGGTTATTCGTACTAGCTGGACCTAGGAACACATTGTTGGAGTGGAGAAATGAATGTGTATATGAATAAATGGTCCAAGGTGCCAAAGTGAGGTTTCAATTCCATTGAATAACACTTTCAAAAAAATCGATGTGATATGACGATGAATGATTCATCTAGTAAAGCAACAAGGGAAATTGATAAAAAATGTGAAAGCTTTAATGTATGTGTAAAAATATTAAAAAATATATGAACATTTTTACAAAATAAAAATAAGCACATGGATATGGTCTGGAGTAGAGTGTATACTTAAGGGTAAAACTACTTCAAGTATAACCCATTGATAGGGTCCTTGAGGAGGCTTCCTTCAAGGTGAACATGAATGTATGCTCCCTTTGTGAGGCAATGCTTGATGATGAAAGGGCCATGCCAAAGAGATTCAAACTTTTCATGGCCTAAGGTGTCATGGGCGATATCATAGGAAAGGACAAGGTCACCCTCGTGAAAGGAATGAGGGTTGAATTAGTGATTGAAAGCAATATTTGAGTTCTTATCGATGGATTCATGTTTTACAGTGAGGACCAACAATCTTCATTGATAGTTTATAAGGTGATGAGTCATTGATCGATAAGAGTGGTATCTGGTAGTAGTTTGACTTCTATTTGGATCATTGGCGTTTCACACTCAATGGGAAATACTACTTCTACCCCATGGACAAGGTGGAAGGGGGTAAAAACCATGGTGGTTTTGACTATCTTTCGGTATGCCCAAAGTTTGGAAAAAAAATCATGTAATACCAATTGGTTTTATGTTTGTTTATTGTTCATTGTAACATGGTTTTGAGGATTTGTTAATGGACTCAACTTGACCATTGGACTTTGAGTAGTATGGAAAAGTGAAATAGTGAGTGAAGTCTAGACATGAGGATAATTCCTCAAAAACGTTTTTTCAATTTTTTTCCCATGATCTAAGACTAACTATAGGGGGACTCCGAAGCAAGCGATGACATGATTGAAAAATAAGTGGGCCACCCTATCCATCGTATTGTTGAAGGTTGACATGGCTTCAACCCATTTAGTGAAGTAATCAATGACCACAATGATTTATGTGTGACCATTTCTAGATGTGGGGTTGCAGGTCATGAATTCTATGCTCCTTTGTAGAAGGGACCTGTTGTAATGGTTGGATGTAATGGAGCCAGTGGATCCGTTTCTTTATGTGTGAACATTTGTCGATTGACACACCTCTTGATTGCTTGAATGTAGTCATGAAATAGGGTAGGCCAAAAGTAACTGGTCTGCATGACTTTCTAGGCGGTGGATATACCTGAGAGGTGTTCACCAGACGCGCCATTGTGGAAATTGTTAAAGATTCATTTTGCTTCATTGAGGGTGAGGAAATGACGTAAGATGGTATCCACTCCCTATTGATACAAAACATCTTCTATGAGGAGATAGCATGAGGTTTGGTGGCGGATACATCAACAATCATCCTTAAAGAGATGCAATTTTTTTTATTCCACTTTGAAAAAATAACATGAGCATATTTACAAATAAATTGACAAATTTCAAATTTTACTATAATTATTATGGCACTGATTTCAAATTCCATCCTTTCCTAATATCTCTTGAGATTCTAACTTAAAAGTAAAAAACTTGGATTACTACTCTTATAATCATATAAAATATGATTACAAAGATACCTTTACATCTAACATCAAAATTCAATGCCTCATTAGTTAATACTTTACTTCTAGTTTCTTCTCAGATATTTTTTGTATATTTACAGAATCGACAACTAGGTAGGCTCATACTCATGTGACATGGGGTCGAGTTTTTCAACCACTACCACTATAATATCCAAGTGCATTGCACATCCCCCAAGCCCGACACACAGACTAGGCGAGGTTTGGACCAATAACATTACAACAAGTGCCTTAATAAAACACTCATTACCAACTAATCTAGAAAATATATTTGAGAATAAATATTATCAATACTACTAATTGTTATATTTTTCAAATCTAGATGTAAATTAAATCCTCCTAAAAAAATATTTGTCAATATTTCTATATTCTTATTGATTTGACTCAATCTCAAGAAATCATTACTTTGATATGTTTTAAGTTCGACACATTTTTAATGATATCAATGGAT
>JASDQU010101710.1:241860-260528 GCA_032191745.1 Picea mariana
ATGAAATCACTATTAATATATTTTATAAGTTTGACACATTTTTATATTATATTTATATATATAATTAGATAATGAATTTATCATCTATTAAAATTAAATAAATAAAATGACATTTTATTTTGCAAGTGGGGAAGATTCTTAATTTTTTTTGGTGACTAGTTCAATTGGTAATTACTGGGACAAAGTAAACCTCTATTTTAAATGGGTGACTTCACATACCATCTACCTTACACCTTGGGACTAAAAATTCATGATTTTAAATTTTTTTTTTTATTAATATAAATAAAGATACTATAATTTATAATATTTATATAAATAATTGTAAAAGATACCATTTTTTTTTAAATTTAATATAAAAAATTCAAATAATTAAATAATTAAATGTTTTTTTAAACAAAATATTAATATTAATTTATTTAATTAATTTATTATTAAAATATTACAAACCAAAATTTATTGAACCGTCTATAAATTTTAAATAGGTTTATTATAAAATATAATTATCAACCAAAATTTATTTATTTCAATTTAATTAAATAACTTGAACCTATTTACAACTAAATTCATAATTATTGCTGCGAGGAAAGTTGTGCGTACAATTAAAAAGACAAAAAAAATTAGATGGTATAATAAGAAAGACCCTCGAGAGTCGAAAGAGTTAAGTTTATTTCCCCTCTATAATTGGGATATGTATGAGATTAAGTATGTAAATTTGATAAATAAATTATCAAAATAAATTTGTGATCAAAATGTTTTAAATTATAAAATAGATTTTACCATTTTATTATAACCATCAAATTTAACGAATGGAACTGATTTTGAATTTTTTCCTTAAGATATAAGATATTCGTGGCTTTATTAATGAATTCGAAGGCGCTTCTATTCAAGAAATCTATACAAATTTTAACATTTGACTCTAAAGTTATCATTTTTAACATCCGTCTTTAATTTTAAACTTGTTCCAAGGCATTAAATTATAACCAAATTCTCTGAAAATTCAAAATATCTTTCCAGAAAAACCTTGAATTATAATGAAATGCTTTGTAATAAAAAACATCTTTTTATAACTAAATGCTCTGTGAATTCAAAATATCTTTGAAGAAATTCTCTTCTTAAACAAAATATTGAATTATAGCGAAATGCTCTATAATATGAAACGTCTTTCTGGAGAAGCTCTTCTTGAACAAAATTGTAAGTTGTAACTAAATGCACTGTAAATTCAAAATATATTCCGAAACTCTCCTTTTTGTTTCTAATTTTTTACTTCAAACAAACATAAAAGATTAATTCTGCGACAAACTTTTTTGAAAATGACTTGTATGTTGCACACTTAAAAAAAGAAAACATCCTCTATTTTGTTAGACTTGCATACTTTGTGTTAGTGTTCTATAATAGGTCATGCTAAGTGGAGTTCAATATGTACTTTTTCATGTCTGAAGAGTCATGCCTTAATCCTAAAATACCATGGCATGAATACCATGGCATGTTTGAAGAGTCATGCCTTAGCCCTAAAATACCATGGCATGTCTGAAAAGGCATGCCTTAGCCCTAAAATACCATGGCATTTCTTGTCTGAGAGCATTAGTGTTATTTTTTAAGTATGTGAAGTTATATGTTGAGTCCTTAATCATGTACATGGGTCATTTAGCCATTGGGTCCAAAGTTGGGTTAAGGAGTCCAAAATTTCATAGTTGTAGGTCATTTTATGTGCACATAAGGTTAAATTGATCAGATCTTCATTCTACATGTCAATTTGAAATTCGTTGCGCAACCTCCTAAACCATTCACCTGTCCTCTTAAAATATCTTTGAGGTGTTTTGATGTGATATTTGGGTTCAAATTAGTCCATTCTTATGTTATACCCATTGCATGTTGATCTCGCTTGAGAACACCCCAAATCACCACGTGTTGCGCAAGTCCTGTAGGTGCAGTTGCGCAACGAATAGAGGATCATGACATTCAATTTTGTTTGAAGGTTTTGACAGATTGGAAAATGGTATGGAAAATTACACGAGTGCATTAGTATGCTTAGGTGGTACTAGTGTTGCATTTAAAGCTTCTTTTTGTAGTCCTAAGATGTAATAGGGTTTTGAAGCTTAGGTGATAAAATCAATGCTTGGGAGAAAAATAGGCATTTCAGAGATGTTGGATCATGTTATTACATTTTTTTTAGATAGAAAAAGGCCTCCAACATTCAAACTTGAACCAAACTTAAAGAAACAATATGAAAAGGAAGTTGTTGCGCAAAGTCTATAGGGCATGCTGCATAAATTAGGGAAATAATTGTTTTAGCAGTCAACTTCAAACTCGGTTTCTAAACAACTGGAGAATAATTTTGAGAAACCCAGAGAGGCTTTTGTCAAACAAGGACCAAGTAAAAAAAACCTCTCTCATATTTTCAACAAGTGTCATAGTTTCGGAGTTTTTAATGAATCTTTACAGCCCATTTTTTTTTTCCAATTTAAGCATTTAATGATTTCTTGTTTTAGTCATCATCTTTGGGTGCATATTCTGATAATATGAAGAGGAATTTGTGAAAACCCAAAGTGGTTTTTGTCAATAAAATACCCAGTAACAAAAAAGTCTCTCAATTTTTTCATATCTATCATGGTTTGAAAGATATGAAATTATATTTGAGGCCTATTTTACAAAATTTCACCAAGCCAAATTTCTTGTAGGTTACTGTTGTGCAGCAACCTTGTTGCACAACTATGACAAAGCGTCCAAAATGTGTCCAGATCGGCATGGAAAGTTCAGAAGAGGTGCCAATTCATATTCAATGAGGTCCAAGGTCAAATATCACCATATCATGGATTCAAACAACTTGATTTAGAAAAGTTGTTGAATTTGAATTTAGGAGAATAGGAGGAGACTTTTGATATATATTTTATGGAGCTATATTAGCTAGGGGTTGGGAGGTGTGAGGAAGATTTTTATTGTGTGCATGTTGTAGACTTGATTTTTCTGAGATTAGTGAAATATTTTTGGACCAGAAGTACCTGGAATATCACTTCATAGATTCATGTGATTGTACTTTTCATGCTTGTGTATATACTGTGAATGTTTCTCCTTTGTTTATAAATTTGTATTAATGTATTTCTTCTTTGATGTTTAAATGGGATATTTGTATCAGAATTCATCTATATCTAGAGCTCTGCTACATGTATTTCCCTCTATTCTTCTCCTATAATCACCTTGGGATTCATCCTTAATAGATTCCCTAAGGGGTTATTTGCTTTATCTTCAACCTTTCAACTGCAACAAAATTTTATCATCTTGAAGAAGTGTCTTTCTACCTTGCCTCTTAGTAGTTATCTTTCAATTAACCAAGTGTCCAACAAACCATCACTGATCTTTGACTCTATGACTCCATTTCCCATTGGACCTTCCTTCTGCTCTTCCACCAATTATTTAAATTTGATTTAAACCAGAGATCTAGCCTTCAAACGAAATACCAAATCAATCCTTTCAGTGATTTATTTGAAAGAGAGATCCCTCTCTGGGTTGGAATGGATAGCTTCCAGCCTCAAGTTGGTTTGAAGGTTACCTACGTGGTTTCCCTCCCACATCCAAGAGAAACTACAGAGTGATGACACTTTGAACATATTTTTTCCTCCCATAGAATTTTAGGTCTTTCCCATCTCCCTATTTAACAATTAAGCTCATGCAAATTTGTTCTTTTTTTTGAAAAAGTATCCTCTTATTGAAGATAACAACAATAGAAAGATAATTTTCATGTTATAACATAGAGTTAATGTTTTATTTTTATTGAATACATGTTCTTGATGGGGGGGGGTATATGTCATAGTTTTTATCCATTCAAGTCCCTCGGTGTTAACCGCCACTATTGTTGTTGGTGATTGAGTTTCCCTCCATCTAGATATTTTAGGGAAAACTAGGGGATCCTACATGTTTTTCATTGAAACACAATGTTTTTCTAAAGGCATGTGAAGGAGGAAACCTAATCCAACATAACCATGTTCTAATCAAGAAAAATTTCAAGTGGTAAACAAGAAAAATCACAAACATTAGATAAGAACAATTGTAAGGGTTTTTTAAGGCAGAGGAAGGAGGAAGCATGATGATGATTAGTAGATGAACAATGGATAATATATTGAGAGAAAAATCATATGGGTATAAATAAAAAAGGGTATGAATAATTTCATGAAAAAAATGGATACTACAATAAAAATGAAATGAGGGGGTTGTTTAATTGGAAAGGTGTAGTGGGAGGGGGTTCAAAAAGTGATTTTTGGGAGATACAAAGGGAATTAGGGGAACTTTTAATTATCCCATGAATGGACATGTTATGTTGTAGGTGTATTGAGCTATCCCTTATAGGTTTTCATGGGTTAACGGTGATGTTCTTTATTAGAGAAATGGAAGATACATGATATAAATGATAGACTATAGAAAGATTTAGAGAGAATATGAAAAATTATCACAATAATAGGAAATTGCGGGAGAACCAAAACATCACAATTAACAATACACTTAGGATAGATCCACTTACAATATACTTCACATGACAACTCATTACCTTCCATCTACTTCTTTATATATTTTCTATCTAACCTCCTATGAACTTTGTAGTAGGCAAAGCTTTATAGTAAGCCTTCTTACAATTATTGCTTGGACACTATATCTACTAGATGGGCATTATTTAATAGACATGACCTCAATACATAGAAACTTGTATATCTACTTTAGGGGGTTAGGGGTAGGACCCTAACATGCCCTCCCCCTTATAAATAAGAATTTCCCTTAAGGATAGAGATGAGGAAATTGTTGAAGTATCTCTGTTGGTTTGCATGTGGCATCCTTGGGAGGTGTATCCTTCCACTATATCAAGACCTATTATATAGTGAAATGGTAGATACATTGCTCTCTTTTGTCAAGGATAGCCTCAAGATACAACCAAATGGAACCTTATTTGTCTATTTCTAGAAGGCCAGTTTGTATATGACAAGTAGATCCATCCACTTTATTTAAGAAAGGGACATGAAATATTGGATGAGTTTTAGAGTAGAAAGGAAGATCCAATTTGTAAGCCATTGTCCCAATATGTTTGAGGATCATATAGGAGCTATAAACTTGGGAGAAATAGTCTAGTGTTGGTTGTATTCGTGTGAGGTCTTCTTATAAGGCCATAGATGAAGGAACAACTAATCTCCTTTGCCAAATGAAATTCAAAATGATGTCAATCATCCAGTTTCTTCATTCAATTTGATCCATGACCAGATTATCCTTGAGAGTGTGGAGAATCTCAGCTTGAGCTATGTTGTTTTTTTTTACCTCCCACGCCTTATAGATTCTTGGTAAGTAGGATAATATTGATGGGGGATTTTATCCATGGATAGACTCAATGAGATTTTTACAAGAGGCACCGTGATAAGTTGTATTATACCACCTTTTGGCCAAAGGTAATCATTGGATCCATTGAGATTGTTTCTCTAAAGTAAAGAAACACAAATATGCTTCTAATCACTTGTTGACAACTTTAGTCCAACCATCAATTTGTGGGTGATATGAAATGCTAAGATTCAATTGACTTCCCTAGAATTCAAACACCTATTGTCTGAAATTGCTAGTGAAGGTGAGGTCACAATTTGTCACAATTTAGTGTGGCATACCATGGAGTTTAAAGATATTATACATGAGTACTAGAGAAACCATAGTGGCATTGAAGGGGTTTTATAGAGAAAAAAAGTGAGCATATTTTGAAGGTTGATCAACCACAAGAATGATTACAAATTTATTGCTATATTTTGGTAACCCCATTGTTTTTCCTATTTTTCTACTTGGGTGAGAAAAAAAAGGAAATTGAGTATTAACCTAGGCTTAACTAGAACCATAAAACGAGAAATATAAACGAAACAAAGAAATAAAAGCATAGCATGCAAGAACAAAAATAAAACAAGGTGAGATATGTTATACCGATGGAAAAGCATTGAGTAGAACACCACAAAGTAGTTGGTGAGAAAATGAGCTCTCTTCTTCCTCTTTGGGATGGGTTCTTTTTTCCCTTCTAGAACCTCTTTCTCTAAAAAAATGAAATGAAATGGTGTGAAGATGAGTACAAATATCCCAATGAGTGAGATGTTCAATACACCAAGCAACAATGGCTATGAAAGTATGGAAGGGCTTGCAAGAAATGAAGATTCTCTAGACTCATACAACCAGCATAACATTAATTTGGGTTTTCTTCTCGTTGTGCATGTTAATGGCCTCTTTTTATAGGTGTGGCCTCCCATGCTTGAGTATTCATGAACCTACTTGTTGTACCATATTTCAATTCTCATGGGCTCAAGGTCTCTTTTTCATTCAAATAGGAAATATGTCTAATGGGAGTGTTTGAAATCAATGCGCCAAAAGTTGGTGAAATTCACTTATAGTCAGTCCATGTGAATTTCAAAGGAATAGTGGCGCGGGTAAGCTTATATCATGAAATCTAGTTTGTTGGTCACATGAATGATAAAAAAATCCACGTTGTGTAGTGTTTTGTCCTGATGAAGATGGTGTATTAATGCCATAAACATGAACCTTAGAGTATTGAACTGTTGACTCTTACAGTGATCACCTATATATCTTTGTGAGTGATTTTTTGGTGATAACATATTCCCCCTGATGTATGACGTTAATACCAGATGTATAGAAAAAATGCATCATCATTTATTTTTCTTTTTACATTGATATTGTGTTGTAGAGAGAAAAAGGAAGTTCAAAGGGACTAGGACTACCCATGGAGGAAGAAGGAGAGGTCTACTTGAAAATGTATGGCCTTTCTAAAAAGAATGGAATTTTTTTATACAAATGAGGTAGGCATGCCCCATTCTCATTCCATAAAAAGAAATGAGTACAATAGTGGACAAGAGGTGGAGGCCACTTGTCTGATCATCAAGGGTATGAAGACTATGATGACCATATAACTAGAAAATTTATGAAGTAGAGATTTGTAGTTCCCTCAGGGGAATCAATAAAAATAAATGAACATTTTGAAGGAGAACGTGCCTTGTAGATTGAATTTAACACTTAGGGTGTGTGTTAATTACTTGAAGTAATTGATGGATTATCAAGCCCAAGGGTGTTTAATTGGAACTGGAAAATGAAAATTTCACAAATTAATACCCACCCTTATGCGGATATGTGTTAACATCGAACATCAGGGGGGACAATGAAAGAAGAGAGTAATGATGAATCTTTTTTCCCAATCAGGGATCATGGTTTGTATGACAATGGGAACTAAGATGTAACATACCATTTTAATTGAAAAAGAATGGGTGTAACAGGATGGGTACACTACATCAAATTCCCTTCAAAACTGATTTTGAATTCTGATAACATTTAATTGAAAAAGAAGCATGAAGGAATCACATGCAATAATCAATATTCATTCTACAACATAAAAGAAATGAACAATATGCCATGCAAAACAATAACCAACAAGAATGCATATTATAAATATAAATATCATAGATAACAATTAATACACAACGAAAATAAACATACAATCATAGAAACACATGACATAGAGAACTTATGTTTAATAAAATCAATCACCAACTAGTTGCATACCAATGACATTCCACCCAACCATAGACAGTGTTGCTCCAAATCTCAACAAAATATCACCCCCGATCTAGGGATATGAATCCACAAGGGTGGGTTCCTGGACGACACTCAGCTCCCCAAAACAGTTAGCACTCAAGATCTCACATGTTTCTTAATACAAAACAATCCAAAGTACATTGTCTCTCTTCTCTCCAGCCTGCACCACTGAAAGACAATGAACCCCCTTCACTGCCACGCAGTGCCTCAGGTTGTCCACTTTTTTCCAGGGATCCAGTCAGGAATCTCCATGTTGAACTCTCAGGATTCACATTTGTGAATAAAATTTAGTACATTCCATTGCATTTTAGACATACAAACATCAATTCATGGTTGGAATACATCAACAATTACTACAACCAACAAACAATGGCTCCCTTAAAAACAATTCATTTTTCTTTCCCAAGCCAAGATCAAGGATGAATGAGGAATAATGAGTGAAAGAGTGAATGGAGAGAGTAAAAATAATGAAGAGTGTGAATCCCAAAACAACCCAAATATGGGTTTATATATTTAATTGGAAATCAAGAACCGCATGGCCTCCCCCAAGAAACTCATGTAACTACTTATCTCAATTAAAATAATTATGGGTAAACAAAATATAATAAAAATACTTATCCCCTTAAGCCCCCCTCTCTCGTGGAATCATATCCCCCTATAACTCTTGTCCTTGTTTGTCTTGCAACCAACAATGTGTTTTATTATTAATAATGATCAAAGAATTACATTTCCTAGGTGCTCCAACCTCTTTTAATTATTTGGGCACTCCAAAATTTCATAAAATAAACAAAATGAATTATTTAATATGGGGAATCAAAACCTGGGTATTACACAAGATAATGCAAGGTTCCTAGAAACTAGTGCTAAGGCCAATATGAATGGAGCTACAACTGCAAAGAGAAAAGTGTCCCTTGAATTCAACCGATCAATATGCTACTGGGTATTGATTTTTAAGAGTCATGGGTGGTTCATGAATATGGATGAAATCAATGATAAATCAAAATCAAAACTTCCCTTTGCTAGAGGATAAGTTATGGATGGTAGTGGTGGAAATGAAATATTCAACTAGAGAAAAGTGGTATGATGTTAGGGGGACAGATAAATACTAGCAAGGTATTTATCAAATGGTAAATGAGGGTGATGAGGATACAAAGAGTTGGTAGTTATGGGTGAAAACTTGGGGACCATAATGAAGGATACTGAGATACTTGAGGTTTGGCTGATAAGATGGATGTTTTTAGATAAGGTTTTTATGTGTGAATTCTCCAACTAAGAGCGACTAGAGCTTCCACTAGGTAAAAAATATGGTGCCATCAAATGTGATGGCCTAAATCTACTTTCTTGTGTGTAAGTCAAAATTACTTTGTACAATTACCAACTAAATAAAGAATAATTAGGTTTTAATGTGAAAGCATAGATATGAGTGCCCCAATGATTGAAAAGTTTTGGTGCAAGTTTGATTAGACCAAGGTCCTTCTTAGGTTACCAACAAAAGGTACAGAGTATTCTAAGGAGCTGGTATTTTCATCTCCTCTGAAGAGAAGAAGTGTCACCCGAAGCACTACTGAGACAAATAGATAAGGAAGGGTAAGGAAAAGACTTAGGAAGATTCACAGAACCTTTAGTACTAATCCTGACCTTGCGCAAGATATCTAGACATCGAACAGATATGAATCTTATGTGTGCAAGAATTGAACCTACTTATGTTACCAAAAATAATTTAAACACAGAACCATCATGAGGAATGCATAAACCATAAAGAAATATTGTAATGCATGAGTAAAACATAAGAAGACATAGCATATTTTGAAAATTTAGGTCCTTCTTTATATTATCTTCATAATCTTCTTTCATTTACAATCTCAGAACCATACAACAGTGCTCTATTATATACTCTTGGCTCTGGACTCATCTCACAGAGCTCTAACTCTCAAAAGGGTACATACTACATTACAGACTCAGACCTTTTCTTGATTCGACTGACAACAACCCTATAGGGAGGGAAATATCAGGATGAACTTGATCACAATTCAGTTGAACCCATAGCCAATCAACCCTTTTACAATCATGTTCATCCCTATATATAAGATAGGTTGTGTCTTTCATATCGTCTTGAACTCTTTCTTGTTCTGTTGCAACCATTGTTGCTTAGCTCACGTTGTGCTGTCTTTCACAACTGATTTTTGTTTCTCTTTATTTCTCTGATGTCCAGCTTCGTCTAAAGTTTGCACAACTAGTACTCAGTCAAAACTTACGTGATTCCTTATGCAAAAAACGAAGGGCCCAACAAGATCTGACCACAACCCTTGACTCACCCTCGAGTCAAGTGTTTGGTTCTTTCACAGATTCCGGGAGCACCTGTTGTTTTCCCTTGTCCTCCTTTTCTTCTTCCTTCTTCTCTTTTATTTGTGATTTCTCTTCTTTTTCCTCTTCAAATGAAGGGTCCAACTCTGGGACTAGCTGTAAGGCCTGCTCCCTCACTCCTTGAAAGTTTCCAACCTTATCCTGCCACTTCCTAGCAAACAGTGATGCCTCTGCAACAAATTGTTGGGTCACCTCTGTACTACACCCCTCTGTCTTGGATGCGACCAATGAGTTCCACTCGGAATATGTTGTTGCATAAAATTGATGCATCTTCATGTACACTATTTGAATGACAGGTTGGAAGCTATGCAACTCTTTTTTTGCTACAGATTGTGCCTCAAAGAGGGTGTTTAGTTCATTGTCCTCCTGTTGGATCTGGTCGAACTTTTGTTGTTTCTCCATCGGATCCATTGTGGCTGCAAATTCGTCATTCAAGATATGGATCTTGGTGCGCACATATTCCAAGACCTGGTTGCATCGAGTGATGATTCCCATCCAATCGTTGACTTCTTGAAAGATCTTTGTGCATTCTGTTGTGTACTTGTGTAGTGTTTCTTAGGCATTATTGACTTCCAGTACTATCTTCTGCATCTGTTGTTGCAACTTTTGAGGTTGTTTCTCTGCTACTTATTGAGCCCATCGTAATTGTACTTCCAGTTGCTCAGCATGAGTGGCGAGTTGTGTCCATTCTCCTTGGAGAAACTCAATTTGATGCTCTGGCTCACCTGCATCACTGGATTTAGGAAGTTCAGGTGCAACCTTATAAATCTCTAGCCAGGCTTCAACAAGCCTTTCCTGCACTCTTTCCAGTCTGCGCTCAACCTAGATTTTTTCATGTGCTTCTTGTGTTCTACATGCTTACACAAGTAGCGCTCCCTCCCTTGCAACCTCGGTAGGCCTCTCGTCCTATTGGATCCTTTTCTCTAATTGATCATTTGATGCTCTGATTAGTCCGAATAAGTGCGATGTTGGCCAGTGTACTAGGTCAACGGATGAAGGGGTTGTGTCTCTGGGTGCTCGTGTCTGCAGTGGAAGTCAACTAGCCATTAAATTCTTTGAGCGGGTCTCTACCTCCTCCTCTGTTGATGGTCTTGGCATGATCCTCAACCTTAGTGTTGAAGGCAATAGAGTCAGGACCTATGTTCTGGCTATGCATAGTTGCATCAGCTCTGCACATTGCTGAGGGTTGCGGAGAACCCACTCCATTTGTTCTTGNTCACCTTCACCCTTGGCCAGTGAGGGGATTTGTTGTTTTCATTGGGCTTGTGGATCCTCCATGGTTTGGGTGTCTTTTTCTTGTGCAGGAGGCACAGTCTGCTGGTCCTGGATGTCTGGGTTTAGACCAGTCAACTACATGCTCTTCTCTGGTACTTCAAGTTTTGGACCAAAAACTTCTGGTCTTGGCTTAGGAAACTCCAAGGTTGTTTCTAGGATCTCTCTCTCCCTTTTCTCTGGCTGATTGAGCTGCATCGGCTCTGGGTTTGTGTTTTGGGATGGACTGGTCATTTATGGGGTTGGAAACTAGGGCTGTGGTGTTGACGGGGTTGCTCAATGATGACTGTTGATGGAAATGTTTCAAGCTCAGGGTCATCCTAAATGTGGATAATGGAGCCTTCTTTGACTGTTGCATGGGTGCGGGGGATGACCGATGCAATGGGTTGGGGGTTCAGAGGTTTATTTGGTGAGACCTCGGTTTTGAGCTTCTTCATTGCTGGTTCGGTAATGAACACAACACTCAAGATCTTGTTGATGTCCTCACCTGACAACATGACATTAGCTGGCAGCCAATGGAGGACCGATAGTGTTATTTTCTTATGCTCTAATGGCCACATCTTGTCTTCCTCCTCGGAGTCTGATTGTGCCAGAGCTTCTTTCTTCTATGGATCTGAGCTTGCGCTTGGTCCTACCCCTACTTCTTTTCCTTTATACTTTAGCATCTCGATCGGTAGGATGTAGTGCATCCCCGACTTGCGCGGGTTGTGTTTAAATCCTGGACACGACATTATTTATTTTTCGAAGGCCTCCTCATCTAGATAGAACGACAACATCCTTGTATGGAAATCTTCCCTACTAACATGCCTCGACCATACAAACGTATGGTGTCGATTTATGCTGAAGGAAATGTTTCTTGTGTTACAGTTGAGGAGTTCCTACAGAATGCACAACGTCTTTGCTGCATCTATCAGGGAATTGTACCACTTATTAAACGCCGCGGTGTTGAAGGTTTCATTCTCAGAATCCATCATGGACTGCCAGGGCTTGAACATATTTTCCATGCACCCCTTGTCAGGTAGTGCCGATGGTATTCCCATAGGTGGCTTCAATTTTTACATTGCAAATTCCATCAATAGATATTCATAGGTGAAGGTTCCTCCCTTCTCCTATGATTCCTCGCATGCCACTAGTAGTTCCTCCAACAGGTAACTACACCAGTTGAACACAATGCTATTGGCGCAAAATTATGCTACTGATAGTGCATCTAGCTTGCATCCTCCCTTGAAGTATGATCTCATAACCTTGTTGGATATGATGTAACAACCTATCCTAATTGTTTTTGGTAGCATGGGGTCAATTACTGTTGTGAGTTCCCCCCTTTTTGTGTTGAATTTTTCATATAGGCTGAGCTCTCCTTTCTTTTTTCCGTGCTTACCAGGACCCTTGAATCCTTTCGACACATCCTCTCCTTTGAAGGATGGTATGGTAAGATGATGGATATCTTCAACATGGATTGTATATCACTTATCCAACCAGAGACTTCAATCATGCACTCTGCTGATCAGAAACTTTCTACACCGCGCAACCTCACCAGTGGTACTGAATACTGGTAGGTATCTAAGGTTCACGATGATCGAGTTGAATAAGTTGACAAATTTTGTTTTTGGCATGAATTGCATGCCTCCCAATGCATCGAGAGCCATCTCCCAGAAGATGTATATGTGCATCTAGGGGAACAAAACTAGATTTGTTAGGTCAAGATCGAGGAGTTTAACCTACTCCACCTTGCCCTTGAGATTGCCCACGACCTCAACTCAGGGGTTGCAGGGCTTGTCTGGTACCGTATCCTTAGACATGGTGCTTCGTGGTGCTTCGACTTGTTGTGGATCTCGGCATTGTGGATTCTGAGTTATTACAAATTCTGCGGTAAGCAAAGGACTAAGGTCATGACTACAGGTTTCACAATTGTATAGGCTTGCTTGCTCTTCAGAATTCAGAATTTACTAAGCTCTTTTGAAAATGATGGGTGCTATGGAGAATTCTTAGAGGATTATACTTTTCTTAGCGAGCAATTTTAGTAATAACTGTAGTTCATCATGACCGTATGGATGCAACTGGATCTGAGTTGTCTGACGAGATGGTTGAATGGGTTAAATTCTATTGGACGATCCTGGAATTTTCTTAGGCGAGTTGGATAGGGATGTGGCTGGTTTCAGACCTTTCCATATGATGGGTGGGAATCCCGACGTGAATAATGAGGGCATCTTCGTGTATCGCGGCTTTATGGCTTAGACGGGGTATTGTAATGGAAATAAAGGTTGTGACTAGAGTGGTTTCATGTGGTCACATGGACTCAAATCATATTCGGATTCATTCTCCCTCCGACCACAAAGAGGGTCACCATCATATTAATGACTGTCATTAACAGTTTATTTTACGCTTCAGGTCCTATGCTGCTAAGTCATTGGTTCTGTATCAAACAACACTTAAACAGAAAATGAACTGTGTGCCATGGTGCAATACTACACACATTGAATTTATTACCTGAATTTACAAAATTTTTAGAAAACTCAAATCTAACTACTATACATGCTCCTTCGGACTAGGGAAACAGTCCCTTTTTCTCAGTTTTGAGACATATAGGGTTTCAGGCGAATTTCATTCACCCATCCTGGCCGCAACATGCCATCCAATTGTGCGAGTCTAACTGCTCTTAAGGGTTGGATCTCCACAATTATAAATGGTCCCAATCAATGCATGTGCAACATGTCAGGATGCTTCTGGTACCGACTATCGTAGAGTAGAACCTTGTCTCCTTGAGTAAATATCTTAGTCTTAATATGCCTGTCATGCCAAGATTTTTGTCTTGATTTTTCAACTGACTGATGGAAGTCTGCTAGAAATATGGTCTCAAGTTCTTGTAGCTCCATAAGTCTTTGCGCAACTGATTCCTCCTCTGACATATGTGTGATCTAAGCAATGTATAAACTTGGAGTGATGAATTATGTAGGCACCACTACCTCTTTCCCATAAACTAGCTGGAGCGGTGTGTACCTGTGGATTTTCTTTGTGGTTGTCTTGTAAGCCCATAGTAACACTGGAACTCTGTCATCCCAGTCTTCCCGATTTGCGCAAAACACTTTTGTCAATCCTCTCTCTAGAATCTTGTTGAATGCTTCTATTATTCCATTGGCCTGTAGGTGGTAGGGGCTACTTTTGTGATGTTGGATCAAGAACTCTATTGTAAGATTTGTTATAGTGTTACTAATGAAATGAGCTCCCTGATCACTAGTTAGGTTCCTAGGACATCCAAATCATGTGATAATATTCTCAAAGATGAACCTAGCAGTAATATTAGTTGAACAGTCCTGAACAACTGCTGCTTCAGCCCAATGCATAAGGTAGTCATTTGCGGTGATGATGTACCTAGCCTTTGAATGGTTTTTTGTTGGGTTGATTGGTCCAATGCAGTCAACTTCCCACTTCTCAAATTCTTGTAGAGATCGAACTGGTTGAAGTGGTAATTCATCTCATCATGATGGATTACCTATTCTTTGACATACATCACATGATATAGTATATACCTTTTCATCCTTGAAGAGCGTTTCCCACCAAAGTTCATCTTGTAGAACTTTCTGTGCGGTGGAATTTCCTTCTATGTGACCTCCTACAACTCCACTGTGGAATTCCTAGAGTATATCCTGTCTTTCATGATCTAGGACACATCTTCTAAGGATACTATCTAGTCCCAATTTATACAATTGTCTCGTGATCAACTGGTAATCTGCTACTCTAACAACCATGCCATGTGGTGTTTCTGGGTTGTGGAATATGTTTCTGGGCAAGAACATGTACTTAGGAAGACTTCTATGTCCTCCAGGTATTCTTGTATGGCCTCAACTCGAAACAAGTCTGGATCAGGGAGATGATCATCAACTGCTCTGCCACTTTCCCCTGACTCTAATCTGGACATGTGATCAGGTCCTACGTTGCATCTTCCCATCTTAATAATAAATTCAAAAGAAAACTCCTGAAATAAAAACAACCATCTACGAATTCTCCCTTCCAACACAGGCTTGTTAACTAGATATTTCAATGCAGAATGATCAGTAAAGAAATTGAAATGAGAACCTAACAAATAATGTATAAATTTATGCAAAGCATAAATCATGGCTATACCCTCCCTTTATGTCTCTATGTAGTTGCGCTTAGCTTGTGACAACTTCCGGCTTGCAAAGTAGATAGGATGATCCATGGCTCCATCTCCAGGTTGCGCTAATATAGCTACTAAGGAAATTCCTGAAGCGTCTACATGGATGTGAAATTCATTTTCCCAGTTTGGGAATATCAGAATCGGTGTTGTGCTAATATTGTCCTTGAGTGTCTCAAATGTAACGTCCCCAGCCACCCAGGTCAGGCCACGATACACAAGAGAACACTTTCATTCTCTTTGCGGAACATACTGTAACATTCCCAACATCCAACTGAGCTATGCCACATGAATTGTTTAAACTACATGCAATTAAAATATATACACACAGAGCTCTTGCGGAAACATATATATATATATAACGTAAAAAGACAAATACATTATGTAAATTCATGGATTCATATCGAAATAAAAGTAACCATATACATGCGGCATATACAGGCATTACCCATACATATAAAGACAATTATAACCACAGATAGAATAAACCCATAAAATAAACATGTAAATAAAAATGCAACATGTAAATTTATCAGACAATTGACACTTATCTTGGTAAGAATATTACCAACTGTGTGAAAACTTTCCACGAACCTCCCAGCCTTAGACCACACTGTTCATCACTCTCAGCAGTGGGTCACCCCTGAGCTAGGACTAAAATCCACCTGGGTAAAGGGATTCCTAATCAGGCTAATGGCTCATAGACAACATGAAAGACTCTGTCATAGGTGCCAACTCAAATAATAGCCTACAGTCCCTCCTTCCCCACATGCTTGTCCCACCCCAGGAAGTGTGACCCTTTTCTGCTCAATAGTCCTTCAGCTGCCCCTCTTACTTTCCGAGCTTCAGCAACAAGCCAGACAGGAAGTCTCAGAGCCCTGTAGCTGTATTTTATCACCCTCAGGAAATCAATTCCCAATAATTCTCTCACCTAGAGAGGAATAGATCATGGGCCTGACAACCTGCCTCTTCAGTCTAGATCCCAAGCTAACCAGCTACATCAACAAGTATGGCTATTTATCTAGGTTCAGATACAGTGATATGAAGGTACAAAAGATAGTTCAATGGGTGAGTGAATGATGTTTGAATCCTGGTTGAATGATGGAAGAAATGATGGAAATAATCCTCGAAAATGAACTAAGTCCAAACAATATGTATGCATGTCCCGAACTTGACACTTGTCATGTTGGGAGCTATTTTGGCCCACTTGTCCCCAACTTTGGAACTTAGGATAAAATAATTATCCATACTTTATAATTTAAGAAATATTAATATAATATTCCTTTTTGGCTTAAGCTCCCTAGATTATCCCTTTTCTTAACTTTTGGCCCCCACCCTTTCCCTGACTAGTGGATTTTAGTCCCCCATACTCTTTTATCGTGGTCGGTCTGCACGCAACGATGTATTTTATATTAATGATGAGACATATACAGAAATAGGTGCACTGACCTTTAACATCTAGGCTCTCTGACCTAATCATCACAAAACTGGCTCACCAGCCTATAAATAATAGCATATACACAAAGTCTCCCTGGCCTCAACATCGTGCACACTTAAGTTGTTGGGCGCGGTATCCTAGAATGTGCACACTTCATCATTTTACTGCGCAGTACACGCGCGCACTATGCCATAGAATGTGCATACAAAATGCTATCAAAAAACTTACCAACTTAAGTACATTTGTATTTACTTTTACAGTTGGGTTCGGCCTAGGGCTATTACATCAAATGATTTATCACATTCTAGAGTCCATTGGAACGTTTCATCCTTTTTCAATAGGTTTTCCATAGGTGCAGTAATGTTTCCATATCTTCCAATGAACCTGCGATAGTACCTCGTGTGTCCCAACGTGGAGCACAGCTGCTTTTCACTCATAAGTGGTGGCATGTTCACAATAACCACAACTTTGGCTAGATCTACCAATATTCCTTCTCAGCAGATTATGTGGCCCAACAAATTCCCATGTGGTACACGAAAGATACACTGCCTGGGATTCAATGAGATCTGCAATACTCTGCATCTGTTAAACATTAGCTGTAATAGCGCTACATGTTCCTTGAGAAAAATATATATCGTCCAATCTTCCATATAAACTTATATAAACTTGTGAATGAACTCTCTAAAGGTTTCTATTACAATCTTGGAAAATACTGCAGGAGCATTCTTTAAGCCAAATGGCATCACATTGTATGCGAAAAATACCCAGTCTGTTATGAATGTGGTCTTTTTTTTGTCATCTTCAGCAATCCTGACCTGGTGTTACCCTAAAAATACATCTGTGAATGGGTATGCTTCCTTCCCCACAACATGTTAAGGCTTCTATAGTCTACACAGACCCTATTATCCTTTGTGCCTTTCTTGCTTTGAATAACTATTGGGATGACCCATTCTTCTTCTTCCACTGCGAAAATGAGTCTCGCTTCTAGCATTTTATCTATCTCCTTCTTAATCTTCTCTTTTACTCTAGGGTTAAGGTGGTATCGTCTATGTCTCATAGGCTTGGATCCTAGTTTTTGTTCGATTTTCATTTCTCCCATAACTCCTTTGATTCCCTTTAACTCTGAGAAAGTCTTTGGGAACAAATCCTCATAGTCCTGCAGTAGACTCTGTATCTCTTGACTGGTTTTCTCATCCCAGTACTATCCTACCATAACTATATTAGGTTTCTCTGAGGTCCCTATATTGACTTTGCACAATCTCAATGGGTAATTGTAGGAACTATCAGTCTGACTGGCTATGGTGTTCTGGATTTCTCTGTTTCCTTTTGTCTCTTTGATGGGATAGGTTCCTCAATTCTTCTAAGTCATCTAGGCTTTCTGAGTCTTTACTAATCTTATAGCATTATATTGGCTTCTTGGTTGCATGTATGTGAAATCTATTATAAAGTTCCTGGCTATGCTTGGCACATACCACTAAGTTTGATTTATGATTACTATTATCTGTGAAAAGAAATTCTTCAATCTTTTGCAGGACTACTTCAAGCTCAGGGTACTTACTTGTAAATGAGAAGTCCTTGTAGAAATGAGCTTCTAGCGTCGGCCAATCACTGGTATATCTTCTGTTTTCCTTGTGTATGAACCAAGCTTTCGGGATTGGTCCAAGAGAGTGGGGAAATACATGAACCCAGAAGTGAGAGGGTATTTCCGCAACTTTCCATTATGTCACACAGTATTCAATATGTGATTTAAGATTAGATTCTCCACTAAATAGTCATGCAACTTGGAAATTCGTCTGCATCTCTGGTTCAAGATGCTCCTTATTCTGAAACCTA
>JASDQU010101710.1:260548-272390 GCA_032191745.1 Picea mariana
GCCTAGGAAGCTTCTTTTGTACCTACACATGTTAACAAACTCATTCTTATTGTTAGGTATAAGTATAAGCATATTATTTTCTAAAGTTTAACCACAAATCCACTTAAAAATGTTAAGAATTGATAAACTTTGGAAAAGCATAGTTATAACCCAATGATGAGGTAAATGTAATGATTTGGAGGTGATATGAAGGTGATATGAAGGTGAAATGGAAGTAATTGTGAAGGTTTTAGTGAATTAATTAAGTGAGAATAGGGACTATTTTGAAACCCTACACCCTTATAAATAAGAATTTCCCTTAAGGATAGAGATGAGGAAATTGTTGAAGTATCTATGTTGGTTTTCATGTGGCATCCTTGGGAGGTGTATCCTTCCACTATATCAAGACCTATTATATAGTGAAATGGTAGACACATTACTCTCTTTTGTCAAGGATAGCCTCAAGATACAACCAAATGGAACCTTATTTGTCTATTTCTAGAAGGCCAGTTTGTATATGACAAGTAGATCCATCCACTTTATTTAAGAAAGGGACATGAAATATTGGATGAGTTTTAGAGTAGAAAGGAAGATCCAATTTGTAAGCCATTGTCCCAATATGTTTGAGGATCATATAGGAGCTATAAACTTGGGAGAAATATTCTAGTGGTGGTTGTATTCGAGTGAGGTCTTATTATAATGCCATATATGAAGGAACAACTAATCTCCTTTGCCAAATGAAATTCAAAATGATGTCGATCATCCAGTTTCTTCATTCAGTTTGATCCATGACCAGATTATCCTTGAGAGTGTGGAGAATCTCATCTCGAGCTATGTTGTTTTTTTCGACCTCCCACACCTTATAGATTCTTGGTAAGTAGGATAATATTGATGGGGGATTTTATCCATAGATAGAATCAATGAGATTTTTACAAGAGGCACCATGATAAGTTGTATTATACCACCTTTTGGCCAAAATTAATCATTGGATCCATTGACATTGTTTCTCTAAAGTAAAGAAACAGAAATATGCTTCTGAGCACTTGTTGACAACTTTAGTCCAACCATCAATTTGTGGGTGATATGAAATGCTAAGATTCAATTCAAACACCTCTTGTCTGAAATTGCTAGTGAAGGTGAGGTCACAATTTGTCACAATTTAGTGTGGCATACCATGGAGTTTAAAGATATTATACATGAATACTTGAGAAACCATAGTGGCATTGAAGGGGTTTTGTAGAGAAAAAGAGTGAGCATATTTTGAAATTTGATCAACCACAAGAATGATTACAAATTTATTGCTATATTTTGGTAACCCCATTGTTTTTCCTATTTTTCCACTTGGGTGAGAAAAAAAAGGAAATTGATTATTAACCTAGGCTTAACTAGAACCATAAAATGAGAAATATAAACAAAACAAAGAAATAAAAGCATATCATGCAAGAACAAAAATAAAACAAGGTGAGATATGTTATACCAATGGAAAAGAATTGAGTAGAACACCGCAAAGTAGTTGGTGAGCAAATGAGCTCTCTTCTTCCTCTTTGGGATGGGTTCTTTTTTCCCTTCTAGAACCTCTTTCTCTAAAAAAATTAAATGAAATGGTGTGAAGATGAGTACAAATATCCCAATGAGTGAGATGTTCAATACACCAAGAAACAATGTCTATGAAAGTATGGATGGGCTTGCAAGAAATGAAGATTCTCTAGACTCATACAACCAGCATAACATTAATTTGGTTTTTCTTCTCTTTATGCATATTAATGGCCTCTTTTTATAGGCCTTCAATAAGTTTGATAAAAACTAGTTTAATTGGGAATGGGAGGCCACTTGGGTGTGGCCTCCCATGCTTGAGTATTCATGAACCTACTTGTTATACCATCTTTCAATTCTCATGGGCTCAAGGTCTCTTTTTCGTTCAACTAGGAAATATGTCTAATGGGAGTGTTTGAAATCAATGAGCCAAAAGTTGGTGAAATTCACTTATGGGCAGTCCACATGAATTTCAAAGGAATAGTGGCGTGGGTAAGCTTAGATCACAAAATCTAGTTTGTTGGTCACATGAATGATAAAAAAATACACGTTTTATAGTGTTTTTTCCTGATGAAGATGGTGTATTAATGCCATAAACATGAACCTTAGAGTATTGAATTGTTGACTCTTACAGTGATCACCTATATATCTTTGTGAGTGATTTTTTTGGTGATAACATATGCCCCCTGATGTATGACGTTAGGACCAGATGTATAGAAAAAATGCATCATCATTTATTTTTCTTTATACATTGATATTGTGTTGTAGAGAGAAAAAGGAGGTTCAAAGGGAATAGGACTACCCATGGAGGAAGAAGGAGAGGTCTACTTGAAAATGTATGACCTTGCTAAAAACAATGGAATTTTTTTATACAAATGAGGTAGGCATGCCCCATTCTCATGCCATAAAAAGAAATGAGTAGAATAGTGGACAAGAGGTGGAGGCCACTTGTTTGATCATCAAGGGTATGAAGACTATGATGACCATATAACTAGAAAATTTATGAAGTAGAGATTTGTAGTTCCCTCAGGGGCATCGATAAAAATAAATGAACATTTTGAAGGAGAACATGCCCTATAGATTGAATTTAACACTTGGGGTGTGTGTTAATTACTTGAAGTAATTGATGGCTTATCAAGCCCAAGGGTGTTTAATTGGAACTGGAAAATGCAACTGTCACAAATTAAGACCCACCCTTATGTGGATATGTGTTAACATCGAACATCAGGGGGGACAATGAAAGAAGAGAGTAATGATGAATCTATTTTCCCCATTAGGGCTCACAATTTGTATGACAATGGGAACTGAGATGTAACATACCATTTTAATTGAAAAAGAATGGGTGCAATAGGATGGGCACACTACATCAAATTCCCTTCAAAACTGATTTTGAATTATGATAACATTTAATTGAAAAATAAGCATGAAGAAATCACATGCAATGATCAATATTCATTCTACAACATAAAAGAAATGAACAATATGCCATGCACAACAATAACCAACAAGAATGCATATTATAAATATAAATATCATAGATAACAATTAATACACAACGAAAATAAGCATACAATCATAGAAACACATGACATAGAGAACTTATGTTTAATAAAATCAATCACCAACTAGTTGCATACCAATGAAACTCCACCCAACCATAGACAGTGTTGTTCCAAATCTCAAAAAAAGATCACCCCCGAGCTAGGGATATGAATCCACAAGGATGGGTTCCTGGACGACACTCAGCTCCCAAAAACAATAACCACTCAAGCTCTCACATGTTTCTCAATAAAAAACAATCCAAAGTACATTGTCTCTCTTCTCTCTAGCCTGCACCACTGAAAGACAATGAACCCCCTTCACTGCCACGCAGTGCCTTAGGTTGTCCACTTTTTTCCATGGATCCAGTCAGGAATCTCCATGTTGGAACTCTCAGGATTCACATTTGTGAATAAAATTTAGTACATTCCATTGCATCTTAGACATACAAACATCAATTCATGGTTGGAATACATCAGCAATTACTACAACCAACAAACAATGGCTCCCTTAACAATAATTCATTTTTCTTTCCCAAGCCAAGATCAAGGATGAATGAGGAAAAATGAGTGAAAGAGTGAATGGAGAGAGTAAAAAGAATGAAGAGTGTGAATCCCAAAACAACCCAAATATGGGTTTATATATTTAATTTGAAATCAAGAACCACATGGCCTCCCCCAAGAAACTCATGTAACTACTTATCTCAATTAAAATAATTATGGGTAAATAGAATATAATAAAAAGACTTATCCCCTTAAGCCCCCCTCTCTCGTGGAATCATATCCCCCTATAACTCTTTTCCTTGTTTGTCTTGCAACCAACAATGTGTTTTATTGTTAATAATGATAAAAGCATTACATATCCTGGGTGCTCTAACCTCTTTTAATTATTTGCGCACTCCAAAATTTCATAAAATAAACAAAATACATTATTTAATATGGGGAATCAAAACCTGGGTATTACACGAGATAATGTAACGTTCCTAGAAACTAGTGCTAAGGCCAATATGAATGGAGCTACAACTGTAAAGAGAAAAGTGTCCCTTGAATTCAACCGATCAATATGCTACTGGGTATTGATTTTTAAGAGTAATGTGTGGTTCATAAATATGGATGAAATTGATGATAAATCAAAATCAAAAATTCCCTTTGCTAGAGGATACATTATGGATGGTAGTGGTGGAAATGAAATATTCAACTAGAGAAAAGTGGTATGATGTTATGGGGACAGATAGATACTAGCAAGGTATTTATCAAATGGAAAATGAGGGTGACGAGGATACAAAGAGTTGGTAGTTATGGGTGAAAACTTGGGGATCATAATGAAGGATACTGAGATACTTGAGGTTTGGCTGATAAGATGGATGTTTTCAGATAAGGTTTTTATGTGTGAATTCTCCAACTAAGGGCGACTAGAGCTACCACTAGGTAAAAAATATTGTGCCATCAAATGTGATGGCCTAAATCTACTTTCTTGTGTGTAAGTCAAAAGTACTTTGTACAATTACCAACTAAATAAAGAATAATTAGGTTTTAATGCAAAAGCACAGATATGAGTGCCCCAATGATTGAAAAGTGTTGGTGCAAGTTTGATTAGACCAGGCTCCTTATCAGGTTACCAACAAAAGGTACCAAGTAGTCTAGAGAGTTGACATTTTCATCTCCTCCGAAGAGAAGAAGTCTCACTCGAAGCACTGCTGAAACAAATAGATAAGGAAGGGTAAGGAAAATACTTAGGAAGATTCATTGAACCTTCAGTACTAATCCTGACCTTACGCAAGACATCTAGCCATCGAACATATATGAATCTTATGTGTGCAAGAATTGAACCCACTTATGTTACCGAAAATAATTTAAACACAGAACCATCATGAGGAACACATAAACCATAAAGAAATACTGTAATGCATGAGTAAAACATAAGAAGACATAGCATATTTTGAAAATTTAGGTCCTTCTTTATATTATCTTCATAATCTTCCTCCATTTACAATCTCAAAACCATACAGTAGTGCTCTATTATAGACTCTTGGCTCTGGACTCATGTCACATAGCTCTAACTCTCAAAAGGGTACAGACTACATTACAGACTCGGACCTTTTCTTGATTCAACTAACAACAACCCTATAGGGAGGGAAATATCAGGCTGAACTTGATCACAATTCAGTTAAACCCATAGCTAATCAACCCTTTTACAATCATGTTCATCCCTATATATAAGCTAGGTTCTATCTTCCATATCGTCTTGAACTCTTTCTTGTTATGTTGCAACCGTTGTTGCTTAGCTTGCGTTGTGCTATCTTTCACAACTGATATTTGTTTCNATTGTAAAAGGGTTGATTAGCTATGGGTTTAACTGAATTGTGATCAACCCTTTTACAATCATGTTCATCCCTATATATAAGCTAGGTTCTATCTTCCATATCGTCTTGAACTCTTTCTTGTTATGTTGCAACCGTTGTTGCTTAGCTTGCGTTGTGCTATCTTTCACAACTGATATTTGTTTCTCTTTATTGCTTTGATGTCCAACTTCTTCTGAAGTTTGCGCAACTAGTACTCAGTAAAAACTTGCATGATTCCTTATCCCAAAAATGAAGGGCCCAATAGACTTTGACCACAACCCTTGACTCGCCCTCGAGTCAAGTGTTTGGTTCTTTCGCAGATTATGGGAGCACCTGTTGTTTTCCCTTGTCCTCCTTTTCTTCTTCTTTCTTCTCTTTTATTTGTGATTTCTCTTCTTTCGCCTCTTCAAATGAAGGGTCCAACTTTGGGACCCGCTGCAAGGCCTGCTCCCTCACTCCTTGAAAGTATCCAACCTTATCCTGCCACTTCCTGGCAGGGAGTGATGCCTCTGCAACAAATTTTTGGGTGACCTCTGTACTACACCCCTCTGGCTTGGACGCGACCAATGATTTCCACTCGGAATCTGTTGTTGCATAAAATTGATGCATCTGCATGTACACTATCTGAATGATAGGTTGGAAGTCGCACAACTCTTTCTTTGCTACAGACTGTGCCTCAAAGAGGGTGTTCAATTCATTTTCCTCCTATTGGATCTGGTAGAACTTCTATTGTTGCTCCATCAGATCCATTGTGGCCGCAAATTTGTCATTCAAGACCTGGATCTTGGTGCTCACATCTTCCAGGACCTAGTTGCATCAAGTGATGATTCCCATCCAATTGTTGACTTCTCAGAAGATCTTTGTGCATTCCGTTGTGTACTTGTGTAGTGTTTCTCAGTTATTATTGACTTCCAGTACTATATTTTGCATCTGTTGTTGCAACTTCTGAGGTTGTTGCTCTGCTTCTTGTTGAGCCCGTCGTAACTATACTTCCATATGCTCAGCACAAGTGGAAAGTTGTGTCCATTATCCTTGGAGAAACTCAATTTGATACTCTGGCTCACCTGCATCATTGGCTTCAGGAAGTTTGGGTGCAACCTTCTAAATCTCTGGCCAGGCTTCAACAAGCCTTTCCTGCACTCTTTCCAGTCTGCACTCAACCTAGATTTTTTCATGTGCTTCTTGTGTTCTGCATGCTTGCATAAGTAGCGCTCCCTCCCTTGCGACCTCGGTAGGCCTCTCAGCCTATTGGAGCCTTTTCTCTAATTGATCATTTGATGCTCTGATTATTCCAAATAAGTGCGTCGCTAGCCACTGTACCAGGTCAATGGATGAAGGGGTTGCATCTCTGGGTGCTCGTGTTTGTAGTGGAAGTCAACTGGCCGTTGAATGCTCTGAGTGGGTCTCTACCTCCTCCTCTGTTGATGGTCTTGGCGTGATCCTCAACCTTAGTGATGAAGGAAAGAGAGTCAGGATCTCTGTTCTGGCTATNCGTAGAGTTGATGCAACTCTGCATCAACTCTACGCATTGCTGAGGGTTGTGAAGAACCCACTCCATCTGTTCTCATGAAGATGTCGCGCTCTACCCGAGTGTTGATTCTGGTTCCTTCTGAACCTTTGGTATCTCCTTCCCTTTTGTTGCATCTTCTTATTGCGTTGTGATTTCTTGGGCACCTTCACCCTTGGCCGGTGAGGGGATTTGTTGGTTTCTTTGGGCTTGCGGATCCTCCATGGTTTGGGTGTCTTTTTCTTGCACAGGAGGCATAGTCTACTAGTCCTGGATGTCTGGGTTCGGACCAGTCAGCTGCATGCTATACTCTGGTACTTCAAGTTTTGGACCAAAAACTTTTGGTCTCAGCTTAGGAAACTCCAAGGTTTTTTCTAGGAGTTCTCTTTCCCTTTTCTTTGGCTGATTGAGCTGCATTGGCTCTAGGTTTGGGGTTTGGGGTGGAATGGTGGTTTCTGGGGTTGGCAACTGGGGCTGTGGTGATGACGGGGTTGCTCAGTGATCACTGTGGATGGAAATGTTTCAAGCTCAGGGTCATCCTGAATGTGGATAATGGAGCCTTCTCCGACTTCTGCATGGGTGCGGGGGATGACCAATGCAATGGGTTGGGGGTTTAGAGGTTTATTCAGTGAGACCCTAGTTTTGAGCTTCTTCACCACTGGTTCGGTAATGAACACAACACTCAGGATCTTGTTGACGTCCTCACCTGACAACACGTTGTTAGATGGCAGCCAATGGATGATCGATAGTGTTATTTTCTTATGATCTAATGGCCATGTCTTGTCTTCCTCCTCGGATTCTGAATGTGCCAGAGCTTCTTTCTTTTATGGATCTGAGCTTGTGCTTGGTCCTACCCCTTCTTATTTTCCTTTCTACTTTAGCATCTCGAACAGTAGGATGTAGTGCATCCCTGAATTGCGCGGGTTGCGTTTAAATCCTGGACATGACATTACTTATTTTTTGAAGGCCTCCTCATCCAGATAGAACCACAACATCCTTGTATGGAAATCTTCCCTACTAACATGCCTCGGCCATACAAACATATGGTGTCGGTTCATGCTAAAGGCAATGTTTCTTGTGTTGCAGTTGAGGAGTTCCTGTAGAATGCATAGCATTTGTGTTTCATCTATCAGGCAATTGTACCACTTAGTAAATGCCACAGTGTTGAAGGTTTCATTCTCGGAATCTGTCCTGGACTGCCAGGGCTCAAACATATTTTCCATGCACCCCTTGTCAGGTAGCGTTGACGGTCTTCCCATAGGTGGCTTCAATTTTTACATTGAAAATGCCATCAATAGATATTCGTAGGTGAAGGTTCCTCCCTTCTCCTACACTTCCTCACATGCCACTAGTAGTTCCTCTAGCAGGTAACTACACCAGTTGAACACAACGCTATTGGCGCAAAAGTCTACTACTGATAGTGCATCTAGCATGCATCCTCCCTTGAAGTATGATCTCATAACCTTGTTGGATATGATGTAACAGCCCGTCCTGAATGTTTCTTGTAGTATGGGGTTGATTACTGTTGTGCATCCCCCCCTTTTTGTGTTGAATTTTTCATACAGGCTGAGCTCTCCTTTCTTTTTTCCATGCTTACCAGGACCCTGGAATCCTTTCGACACATCCTCTCCTTCGAAGGACAATATGGTAATATGATCGATATATTCAACATGGATTGTATATTGCCTATCCAACTAGAGACTTCAGTCATGCACTCTATTGATAAGAAAATTTCTACACCACACAACCTCACCAATGGTACCGAATATTGGTAGGTATCTAAGGTTCATGATGCTTGAGTTGAATAAGTAGACAAATTCTATTTTTGACACGAATTGCATGCCTCCCAATGCATCGGGAGCCATCTCCCAGAAGACGTCTATGTGCATATGGGGGAACAAAACTGGATCTGTTAGGTAAATATCGAGGATCTTAACCTACTCCACCTTCCCCTTGAGATCGCCCACAACCTCAACTTGGGGGTCACAGGGCCCCTCTAGTACTGTATTCTTAGACATGGTGCTTTGACTTATTGTGGATCTCTACATTGTGGATTCTAAGTTATTACGACTTCTGCGGTAAGCAAAGGACTAAGGTCATGACTACGGGTTTCACAATTGTATAGGCTTGCTTGCTCTTCAGAATTCAAAATTTACTAAGCTCTTTTGAAAAGGATGGGTGCTATGGCGAATTCTTAGAGGCTTATACTTTTCTTAGCAGGCAAGTTTAGCAATAACTGCAGTTCATTGTGACCATACGGATGCAACTGGATCTGAGTTGTCTGACAAGATGGTTGAACGGGTTAAATTCTATCGGACGATCTTGGAATTTTCTTAGGCAAGTTGGATAGGGACGTGGCCGGTTTCAGACCTTTCCGTCTGATGGGTGGGAATCCTGACGTGAATAATGAGGGCATCTTCGCATATCGTGGCTTTATGGCTTAGACAGGGTATTGTAATGGAAATAAAGGTTGTGACTAGAGTGGGTTCGTGTGGTCACATGGAATCAGATCATATTCGGATTCATTCTCCCTCCGACCACAAAGAGGGTCACTGTCATATTAATGACTGTCATTAATAGTTTATTTTACACTTCGGGTCCTGCGCTGCTAAGTCATTGGTTCTATATCAAACAACACTTAAACAAAAAATGAACTATGTGTCATGGCGTAATACTATGCACATTGAATTTATTAACTGAATTTACAAAAATTTCAGAAAACTCAAATCTAACTATTATACATGCTCCTTCGGACTAGAGAAATGGTCCCTTTTTCTTAGTTTTGAGACATATAAGGTTTCAGGCAAGCGCCATTCACCCATCCTGGCAGCAACATACCATTCAGTTGTGTGAGTTTGACTGCTCCTGAGGGTCGGATCTCCACAATTATAAATGGTCCCAATCAATGCATGCGTAACATGCCAGGATGCTTCTGGTACTGACTATCGTAGAGTAGAACCTTGTCTCCTTGCGTAAATACCTTAGTCTTAATATGCCTGTCATGCCAAGATTTTTGTCTTGATTTTTCAACTGACTGGTGGAAGTCTGCTAGAAATATGGTCTCCTTGAGTTCTTGTAGCTCCATAAGTCTCTACGCAACTAATTCCTCCTTCGACATATGTGTGATCCAAGCAATGTATAAACTTAGAGTGATGAATTCTGTAGGCACCACTACCTCTTTCCCATAAACTAGCTGGAACGATGTGTACCTGTGGATTTTCTTTTTGGTTGTCTTGTAATCCCATAGTAACACTGGAACTTTGTCCTCCCAGTCTTCTCGATTTATGCAAAACACTTTTTTCAATCCTCTCTCCATAATCTTGTTGAATGCTTCTATTGTTCCATTGGCCTACAGGTGGTAGGGGCTACTTTTGTGATGTTGGATCAGGAACTCTGTTGTAAGATTTGTTATAGTGTTACTAATGAAATGAGCTCCCTGATCACTGGTTAGGCTCCTAGGACATCCAAATCATGTGATAATATTCTCAAAGATGAACCTAGCAGCAATATCGGTCAAATAGTCCTGAACAACTACTGCTTCAGCCCAACGCGTAAGGTAGTCAGTTGCAGTGATGATGTACCTAGATTTTGAATGGTTGGTTGTTGGGTTGATTGGTCCAATGCAGTCAACTGCCCACTTCTCAAATTCTTGTAGAGCTCAAATTGGTTGAAGTGGTAATTCATCTCGTAGTGATGGCTTACCTATTCTTTGACATACATCACATGATATAGTATATACCTTTGCATCCTTGAAGAGCATTTCCCACCAAATTCCAGCATGTAGAACTTTCTGTGCAGTGGAATTTCCTCTTATGTGACCTCGCGTAACTCCACTATGGAATTCCCAGAGTATATCCTGTCTTTCATGATCCTGGACACATCTTATGAGGATATTATCTAGTCCCAATTTATACAATTGTCCCGCAATCAACTGGTAATCTGCTGCTCTAACAACCATGTGGCATTTTTGGGTTGTGGAATATGTTTCTGGGCAGGCACATGTACTTAGGAAGACTGCTATGTCCTCTAGGTATTTTGGTATGGCCTCAACTCGAAACAAGTTTGCATCAGGGATCTGATCATCAACTTCTTTGCCACTTTCCCCTGACTCTAATCTGGATTGGTGATAAGGTCCTACATTACATCTTCCCATCTTAACAATAAATTCAAAATAAAACTCCTAAAATAAAAAAAAACCATCTACAAATTCTCCCTTCCAACACAGGTTTGTTAACTAGATATTTCAATGTAGAATGATCAGTAAAGAACTTGAAATGAGAACCTAAGAAATAANATAATGTATAAATTTCTGCAAAGCATAAATCATGGCTATACCCTCCCTTTATGTCACTATGTAGTTGCGCTTAGCTTGTGACAACTTCCAACTCGCAAAGTAGATAGGATGATCCATGGCTCCATCTCCAGGTTGTGCTAATATAGCTCCTAAAGAAATTCCTAAAGCGTCTACATGGATATGAAATTCATTTTCCCAGTTTGGGAATATCAGAATCGGTGTTGTGCTGAGATTGTCCTTGAGTGTCTCAAATGTAACGTTCCCAGTCACCCGAGTTGGGCCACGATACATGAGAGAACACTTTCGTTCTCTCTGCGGAACATACTGTAACATACCCAACATCCAACTAAGCTATGCCACATGAATTGTTCGAAATGCATGCAATTAAAATATATACACACAGAGCTCTTGCGGAAACATATATATAAAACGTAAAAAAGACAAATACATTATGTAAATGCATGGATTCATATCGAAATAATAGTAACCATATACATGCGACATATACATGCATTACCCATACATATGAAGAAAATTATAACCACACATAGAATAAACCCATAAAATAAACACATAAATAAAAATGCAACATGTAAATTTACCAAACAATTGACACTTATCTTGGTAATAATGTTACCAACTGCATGCA
>JASDQU010101710.1:285871-307535 GCA_032191745.1 Picea mariana
TTCCGCAACTTTCCATTATGTCACACAGTATTCAATATGTGATTTAAGATTAGATTCTCCACTAAATAGTCATGCAACTTGGAAATTCGTCTGCATCTCTGGTTCAAGATGCTCCTTATTCTGAAACCTATTCTTGACGGCTTGCTTCACATCGTCCCAATCTCTGAGTAAGGCTTTATGATTGGCCTACCATCTGGCAGGGGTGTCCTGGAGAGATACATCCAATACTGAGATTCTTTGGTCCTCTACTACCATTTCTTCCATGTTGAGTAGAAAACTGTCGAGTTCTAAGGTGCCATCATATACTATATGTTCTCTAACTTCAGTCCTAATCCATCTGGTTTCTTTGACAGTTGCGCATATCCTTGAGAATATTTCGTATGAACCTTGTTGCCAAATGTCAAAATCCAATTATGAATCTTCATCTGGTGACTGTATGCTTCTCCAACTTACTAATCCATCAGCAGTAGGATTTATATAATTGTCTCTTGTTCCTGCTGTTACGGTGTACAACTAGTCCAAGTATTCTCCCTCCATATTATTTTTTGTTGGCTCTGTATATCTAGGCCCTACATATGGATCCAAAGGTTGAACTACCTTGATTCCATCAGCCTCAAAGGTCATGGTGTTTTTTTTTAAGTCGATTACTGCATAATTGTCATAGGCCCAATCTATGCCAAGTAGTGCAGGGTAAGGGTTCTTATCTCCCGTGATCTCTATGACTTCAAATTCAACCACTATCTTTACTCCTACAACATCTATTTCCACATTCTCCAGCCTTCCTATGGGGAATATAGAATATTTTTTTTCCATTCTTAACTGAATTGGGGAATATGTTAGCCTAGGTTTTCCTAAGGCTTCCCAGGTATTCTTAGGTAGAATGTTCACATCAGATCCCAGATCCAACATGACATCCTTAATCTCAAATTCATCTAACTGGGATACTAGTCTGAATTCTTTTCCAGTTCGTACTTTTCTTCTCTGCACTCTCTAAGTATTCTTCTCTAGAATATTATCCCTTATTCCTGCTTCTATGGGTTCTTCATTCCCTAAGACTAGGTATAGCACATTGTGAAACTTCTCTGTTAAGTGATCATTCTCAAGAATGTCGAAAAATGGTTGAAACCAAAGGTCAAATACATTCTGCGGTTGCTCAGTTTGTCTCAATGTGACTACAGGATTTATGGGTGCATGGGGTGAAGAAGCATCCTGTGCAATCTTAGGATAAAAAGTAGGTTGTGGGGTTTTCACTCGCATCTCAGGGTTAGGAATATTCTGAAATACTTCTATGGAATCTTTAAAGAATTATTTTTGTTTTAGAGGGTCATGCCTATCTTCTTTAGGTGTTGATTTATAGATCTGGGGTAGAGTGTCAGCATCAGATCCTGTCTTTGATCCTCCTCAAGTAACAATATTGAGGTTGGGAAATTTTCCCTTAATAACTCTCTTGATTTATGAAGTGATGAGGTTAGTTCCTCATTGTAGTACCCTATCTTCCCATTTTGCAATCAATTTTGGGAAGCTTGCAATTGCGTGCCCATTAGTTCTGCAGTGAGAGCACCATGGTCGCCTTGGATGAGGATAGTCTCTAGCCATGTGGCCTTGCTCATCGCAGTTATAACATATTCTTGGACATATTCCCCCAGTTCTTCCTCCTCTAAATTCTCCTCTAACTCCACCTCCTCGACCTCTTCCTGGTCCCTGAGGGTTTTTTATTCACCCTGAATGTTGTTCGGTATAACCTGTCTGCAAGTGCATCCAATGCTCTACATTGATTGGTAGTATGCATGGTAGATGTGTAGAACTCACAGTGTATTGTATTTGGTACTGTCGAATATTTATTCATAATGGGGCACTGTCTTGGCCCATGCCCATGGATTCAACAGATTTCACAATACTCAACTATTGGTGTTGATTGGCCTCCTGGAAAAGCATGATACGAGGTGGGGTTATGGAATGGTAAGTTCATAGACACTTTTGTAACTCCTCCTGTGGGTCTTGGTGGGGGTCCCATTGAATTATGAGGATGTCCCATTCCCCTCATTCGTGGGCATTCATTCACAAGATGTCCTTATGTATAACATCCTGTGCACCAGACCTGCGGTCGTCCTGGTCTAGGTATCGTCATTTCTTGAATATTTTCTGTCAGTGTTGATATTTTCTCTTGTAGTTGCGCCAAGTTTGCATTTGCTGGGGGTTTGGTCACTCTTAGGCTCCTAGGGTATCCCGCCATGGCTTCAATCTTCATCGATTGTTCCAAAGCATTTGTCAAAGTGGCTATCCGTTGTTGCATTAGCGAAATCCAGGTTAGAGGTAGCAATCCCTGAATGTACCATTCTCTTTATTGTTCCTCATGGATTGGATGTGATAACCTCCCTATAGAATCTTTAAACTTCTATCTATATTCCCAGGCTGATTCACCTTCCCATTGTTGGATCTCACGCAACTCAGATAGAGCCTGTTGTTCTCACTAAGGTAGTTTGAATTATTTTTTGAACCTTGTCTGTACCTAGCCAAGTGTGAATGCTTGGCCTTGGATTCCCAACACTCCTGGCTCAATGATCTTCATGTACCACTTGAGATCGCGACCTCTCAAGGTATTCTGGAACTCGACCAACTTATTCACATCTGAGGTCCCTCTGGATCTCCAGATGGCTTCACATAAGAACCAGTTCTTCTCAGCATCTTCATCTCCCTTACCCCAAAATTATGGGTATCGGGCAATCAAACCTCCCGCATGACCAACCATTGTTGATCTTGTTTTTCTTATCAAAATAAAACCTAACAATCCTTCTTACGATCTACCAAGGGATCCCAATATTCTCCCTGTACTCGCACTTCCTGGTTGTGACTGAATAACTAATTGTACTGGAACAAAACTAGCATGAGAAGGTAGTATAGAACTTACCACTTATATAGAAGACACTTGGGGTATGGGCGATTCGGGGCTAGCGCGAATGACTTCGGGGTGGTTTTCTTTGATCTGTGGGGTCTCATTTTCTTCCACTAGAACACTCTCTCTAGCTGGATTCCCGATCTCTCCTGTCATTAGGGTTGAATCTTCTCTTTCTTATTCAAGATTAATGTCGTCTTCTTCCTCTCTTACGTCTAAACCTTCTCCTTCTTGTCTAATCTCCTGGGGACTTCTTTCTCTATGAACTTCTCTCTCACTTAATCTTTGACTGACCAGTCTTTCCTATCTTCTCATATTCCACAACTCTTCCATCTGTCTTTCCTCCACTTCTCCTGATTAGACTTCTTTCCTCAACTTTTCGAATGGTCTTTCTTTTTTATTGATCTTTCCGTGCCACCACTTCTCAACTATGGTGGCTCTCTTCAAGGCTCACTCATCTCTTGAGTCCATTTCTCATTGTCCCCCCCCTCCCCATTTTTCAAAGAACCCTTCCCCTCTTTCAGGCCATGACTCTACCCCAACCTCTCCCTACCCCAAGAAAGGGTGTTTACGCTGCCATCTCAGTCGGGGACATAGTCAACATCCCCTCTTCCATCAAGAAAAATTTAATCCACAAGGGGGTCTCTCTCAGTAGTCTTCCCCTTTCATATTTCTTGAAAATTTCCTCTGCATGCAAAAAATATTGGTGGTTCTCAGCTGCAAACTCGATAATATATCCTTCTAATGTGCTACTGACCCAGAAATCAACCTCTTGCATGACTGGACAATCCATTCGATGAAGTGTTGCAATCTTTTCTGTGTCCGAAGTACAGATCCTCTTGACTCGTTCTTGGAAATCTGGAGCTTCTTGGAGCCTCTTTATCTAGTGGAAAAGTTATTTCAGAAACTTAACCCATAAAATATCATACTGGTCGCTTGATCTTTCTGAGTAAAAGACTACTTCACAAGTATCTTCCACCGATTTTCCCTTCAACTCTGCTTCTTTCCATATGAAGGCGTCACAATTTCTTTCCCACCATTGGTCAATACTAGATCTTTGAATCCATGGAAGCATCCTCCCTACAGTTTCCCTTTTAACGCAGGTCCCGACAATGGAACCATTTTGTTGGTGCAAGTTTGATCAGACCAGGTTCCTTCTCAAGTTACCAACAAAAGGTACCATGTAGTCTAGAGCCGTGGCATTTTCATCTCCTTCAAAGAGAATAAGTCTCACCCAAAGCACTACTGAGATAAATAGATAGGGAAGGGTAAGGAAAAGACTTAGGAGGATTCACAAAACCTTCAAGACTAATCCTGACCTTGCACAAGACATCTAGCCATCGAACAGATCTGAATCTTTTGTGTGCAAGAATTGAACCTACTTATGTTACCAAAAGGCATTTAAACACAGAACCATCATGAGGAAAACATAAACCATAAAGAAATATTGTAATTCACGAGTAAAACATAAGAAGACATAGCATATTTTGAAAATTTAGGTCCTTCTTTATATTATCTTCAGAATCTTCCTTCACTTACAATCTCAGAACCATAAAGTAGTGCTCTATTACAGACTCTTGGCTCTGGACTCATGTCACAGAGCTCTAACTCTCAAAAGGGTACATACTACATTACAGACTCATACCTTTTCTTGATTTGACTGACAACAACCCTATAGGGAGGGAAAGATCAAGCTGAACTTGATCACAATTCAGCTGAACCCATAGCTAATCAACCCTTTTACAATTATGTTCATCCCTATATATAAGCTAGGTTGTGTGTTCCATCTCAGCTTGCACGCTTTCTTGTTCTGTTGCAACCGTTGTTGGTTAGCTAGCGTTACATCATGTTTCACAACTGATTTATGTTTCTCTTTCTTTCTTTGTTGTCCATCTTCTTCTGAAGCTTGCGCAACTCATACTCAGTCAAAACTTGCGTGATTCCTTATCCCAAAAATGAAGGGCCCAACAAAAATATCTAACTAGGGAGGCAAGACATTGTGATAAGAGATGAAGGGTCGGGCCACATGAGTGAGTCTCTATGTAGGTGGATGAATGGTGTATTGGATTGAAAATAGTCAAATGATTTTGGAGGAGTTGAGGGGCCAATGAAAATGTGGAAGAGAATTCAATAGTATCAATAAAAAACTTGTAATTATATTGGAGTCCATGGGTGTTTGAGCTAGCAATACGATGAGAATACGTATGAGGTTCATTTTCATAAGTATTAATGACTTTGACTCATTTTCTATGGGATAATATGGAATGGGTGTCAGTCTATCTAGGGAGATAAAAATTTAGATAACCTATGTGGGTAAGAAACTACTGTGAAACAAAAATATGATGAAAATGGAATATGGTGAAGTTGTTGTGATATTAGGGACTATGATCCTAAAGTCACATATAGAGTAATGATACTGGTAAATGAAATTATTCATAGAGGGAGTGACTACATGCCATTTTTTAAATATATACCTGAAGCGGTCATGGGATGTCCTAGAATGAAACTGATGTGAAATTGTTGACAAGTACCTGCATACAAAGACTAAATACCCAAAGTGAAAAATACTTGACAGTAAGAACTTGATGTGGGAACTTGAAAAAATGATGGTAACCAAGCGTACCTGTAACTTAGGCATCGAGACATGGGTCTTAGGGGAGGTGTGTGAAAAAATGAATGGATCATACCACTGTGCAGAATGGAAAATGATGATCCCATTGGCACAGACTGTTCAAAAAATGAAGCTTTTGTGCTCCTATATGGCATCAAGGAATTTTGGACCTGGGTTGTATAAGTGGTAGTGGGGCCCACCATGCCAAATAATTTTCTCCTAAGCTTACATGGAAACATGTAGTTTAGTGTATCCCATGATATTTTGAGATACCCTACAGATGCATCAACTAGTCAATTCAAGTATTGAGAGAGTCAGAGAAGGGGTTTTGACCTCCCCATCATCTTAGTATTTTCAATTTTTCACTTAGGATGGTATGGAAGGCCATATAGTCCCATTTTGAGATAGATCGTATGATCTGCACATTTGGTCGAAAGATACCCAAGCACATCAACATGACTATATTTTGATCGCTTGAGCCATATATAATGGATGATGGATGCATAGTGATGCTAATGTCAATGAGAATGTAGGTTGATTTCTCGCACTGATCATTGTGATTTTTATTTGAATGGTCACACTGGTCATCATGAGAAACTTAGTTATAGTAGTGTGGTGGCTCCATGTGACTGTTTGGTGAAAATTCACACTAATGGTGGGGTCATTCAAAAAATAGTCATGCAACCATAATCTGCATTACTATTTGAGTGACAATTAGGTGGACTGTGTGAGAGATGAAATTTTGATGAATTTTTTTCTAGGTTTAGTAACTAACTAACCCATATTTGTGTAAATTCTAACACTTGGATATACCAGCATGCCGATTTGGTGGTGTGCAAGGGATTCGGATTTCCTCCATACTGTGGTGATGGTTGACCCAACAACTTGATTTGATATGGCCAACTTTGGACTTCTCAAATTTATTCAGTGTGTTACCCCCCCATTCTAGGGTAACTAAGGAGATTATTTCTTAAGGCCCACACATAGAAGATAAGGAGTGTTGAGAGCTAGATGACCAATTGAGCGCACATTGATCAGATAGATCCCCTCCTCTCCACCACAGATCGCTATTGATCGTCAGTAGCATAACAACATCTGCCACACCAGCCTGGCCTAGAAAGTACAATAGGTCTTTCTTCATGAGGTAACAAGTCCATTCTCATGGTAAGTGTCACTTTAATAATTGAAGCAATGAACATGTTGGAAAGGGTCCTTTCTTGATTATAGAATGACTGTTTGGAAATTATCCCTTTTTCCTTATTTCACCTTGGTGGTTGACATGGTTTCTTGGTAAGTGGGTCACCCTTAGGAAAAGGGTTGCTACTAGGGGGTCTCCTTGAAGGGTCATCATACCATTCTTGCACATACTTATCACTTTCCACACCTCTTCCCTTCCAAGTTTTGTTTCCTCATCTTTTGGTTTTTTGGGCTCATTCACCCCAAGAAGGGCTTGTACCTTATTTCATGGGAAGAAGGGGATAAAGTCCCATAGGTGTTGTAGTTGGAAAAAGTCAAAATCCATAAACTAATCCTTCTAGATGCTAACCCCAAGGTCACGAGAGAAATGAAACGTTTCTCCATAAAAATATGAAGGAACTTTGAAAAAGAAAACAAACAATTAAGAAATGTCTCGTTTGATGGGGGAATGCATTTGTACTATATTTCAATTTCTAGTACATATGGAACTCAACATGTTCCTAACTTCAAGTGGCATTGCAGTGCTCTTTAATTTCCATTGCACATAACACTCAATGTTTGGACCAAAATAAAGTAATGGTAAATAAAAGTGCTTGGAAAAAAGTTTCATTGCAAACGAAGGATGAAACACACCCTCCTCAAAGGCACCCATAGATGAGACAATATGAGTCCTTGATATTTCAAGAATCCCATGCCCAAAATTCATACCCCGATCCACCTCATATTCACTACATGACTTAGAGAGGGTCTTCTTGGTAAAAACTCCTTGAATTCAGGATTGGCATACCAAATAGGGCAGCATGACAACCCTCCCATACTTAAATTTGGAAAATTTTATAAGGTCTTCGAGCATTTTTTTAATTTGAAAAGGGGGGATTTAATACACATTTTTGGATGGTTATTTTATTAAAAGTGGATTAATTGGCATGATACATATGACTTGTGGACCCTTGGAGGGCGTACTTGTTTTCATTTGCAGGACCATTCCCAGTGAAATCTATCCATGGAGGAATTATTCCATGTTTACCTTCATGGGGGGTTGAAAACCCTTGCATGGATGTTATAACACAAAGGTTGGGCAGAGCCCCCCATATCCTTTGTGTGAAAATGATAGAGTATGTTTCCTTTGGAGGCACTTTGATAGCATTCAAGGATGACATCATAGCCTTTTGCACCTAGACATTGGCCTTTAGAGGCATATGGCGTCACTTTGTAAGCCCCTGGCATCATTTTGAGGCTAGGGTTTGGTGGGTTTGATGGTTCTGGAGGTAATTTGATGTTTTTTGAAGGAAGGAGATGCATGGCATGACACTCTAGCACATGAGATCTTGGCACATGGCCTTTGGAGGCCCAAAAATATGTATTTTGAGGCTCAACATCTCAATTTTAGGCCCCATGTCACCCTTCTAGGGAATGAAATAACCCTTTTTAGGGTTTTATTTTGTGTAATTTTCATAGTTGCAAGTTGTCAAAGAAAATGAGGGGGGTCAGCCCTCTTTTCATTTTTTTTTGACATTTTTGCCTCGACAAATTGATTCATATGGCCTCATATAAATAGAGGACCATCTCTTTTTCATTTGGCATAACTCATCACTTGGGAAATCTCTCTTGGACTAAAATTTTGACCCTCTTGGTAAATTTTATATCTCTTTTCTCTTGTGGAAAATGGATGGAGTACATGTCTATGGGTCGAATAAAGGCTAGTGACTTCTCTTGGATGCTTTCTCTTGGAAAATCAATGGAATATCTTTTATAAGTAACGATTTTGCATGCTATCTCTTAGACTAGGTAAGAAACTACGCAGGGAGGTATCATGCTGGATATTAGTTCGCGGAAAAAGAGATAGTTTTGTACCCCGTAAAGCAAATAAAGTACAGGAAATACGTTCATCCCACATGTCCTCCCACCTCGTGGCATGGGGAAAAGGAAAGAGTTCGTGTCTTCGTACCCCGCATCATGGGGAAAAGAAAATTTCTAGAATTTTGTGTGTTTCTCTTGAATTCAAGGTTATTTTTCAAATCCTAGGGGGAGTATAAGGGAATACACCCTCCATTAGGGAGATTTTTTCTATTTTTATTGAAAAGGATTAAGTATTTCTACAAGGAGTAGGAGGGTTTACACCCTTGTAGAAAAACCTTTCTAGGGTTTATATTCTCAAGGGAGTAAGAGGGTTGACACCCCTAGAAGATCATAAAGCCCTAATTTAACTTCGTTATGATCAAGAAAGAGACTCCATTTACCCAATAGATAAGGCACTAATTGCATTGGATATTGAATATTGTTGCATTGGTAAACATGAAATTTAACAGATTGAATTGGTCAAGATTGGATTTAAATTCTATATGTTATTGGATATGTTGTCTTCTAAGGGAGTATTGATTGGATAAATGATTGTGTTGTTCTAATAATTATTAAGATACAATCATTAGTTCTAAAACAAACTCACTCTTTCATACACCTTTCCAACTTTTGTACCGTTGAAAATTACTTGTAAGTTGTGATATTTTTTTTATTGGTCATAAGCTATTGATTGAGTGGTTTACTTGCTAATTTCAGTGGCTAGAATTTGTTGTTGTAGAAAAAAAATTCTATCACCATTGGTCTATCATAAATAATTGTTGATAACACTCATTAACAACCCCCATTTGTCATCAAAGTCTTGGTATAAACATTGGAACATTCTGTACTAGTTGCAAGATTTATTTTCCAATATCATATACTTGATTTTGGTGGTTTAATTTGTAGCTATTATAACTTATTCATTGATGATATATATTTATTTACTGCTCCAATTTTGGGACAGTAAGGTTACTTGTTTATTCCCCACTTGTATTGAGGCTTATATAATCATATTTGGTCTTGTTTTGTTTTTTCTAACACTGCTCTACAGGTACACATCCCCATAAACCATTTACCAACTCCAAAGACTCTCTCCTCAAGGCTTAGTTCATCCTATCCCTTGACCTATAGGGGTATTATTCTAGCTCTTTAATTCTCCCCTTGTAATCCCCCTAGGGTCACCCGTGAATCCTCCCTTTTTTTGGACTTGTCCTTCAATAAAATGAGGGGGGTATCTATTGAGATGACAATGAAAGGAATCCCTAGTTGTTTCACCATTACCGAGGAGGATTTTGAATCCTTTCCAATCCCACAATGAAACTTGGAAAGTCTGTCCCAAATCCATTACCCATAGATTGCTTGGAGATTCCATTTGAGGGAAGTTCCCTTTTCACTTTTGATGAGATTTTCATAAATATCATCTGGAAACTCCACAACCTAAGAAACTGTATTTCCCAATGACACTTCCCCAAGGAAGGTTTAATCCTTCCAAGATTTACCAAAGAACACCTCCTCATAATTCACTCATTGTCAAAACCTTGTTCCATGGTAACCTTCCCCTCACTTCAATTTATTTTCCTTGGGATGTAAGGCTTTTAAAAGTCATTGAATATGGTGACCATCCCTAGGTATCCCAATACCATTCCCAAAGAGTCTCACATGTGGTTGTCAAAGTTCACCATAGTCAATGTTGTTACACATGAACAACACCTTGATGTTGTTGGTGTGGCCATGGAAGCTAATAGTATAGAACATGAATATGTTTAAATGAAGATACTATATATGTATCTTCATCAAGATGATAAGAATTGGTTCAAAGTATTTCCCAACAATCATTGGCAGTCTTATGAATCTTTCGCTAAGTTGTTCAAGGGTAGATGAACAAGAAAGAAAGACAATGGAGCTTTATTGATGCAATTTGTAACACCTTTTTTTTCCCCAATGCAATAATTTTGCTAAGACTTCATATAAGTATGTTTATGAAGCATGTATTTATGTTTTTATTTAATGAAAGAACCAAAATTGTTGACTGAGAGGTAACAACCTTGCAAGTAGTGGCCATGACACACAACTGAGAATTGATAAAGCATGGATTGATGAAGTGGCATGGAGTGGGGAGTTGGGTTGTTTATGTGAAGAAAATGGGAAGCTTGTTTAATAAGCTAACTTATGCTTGCTAAACATAAGCTCATACCTCCTAGCATACCCTATATGAATTATCCATGTAAGCAATTATTGAAGGCCAGAGAAGTGGTTAAGGAAATTAATGGGTGTTGATGGATTGGTCTTTTAGAGAAGCAAAGGGCCAATTGAATGATTGATCGGAGGACATCACCATTTCCCCTTCAAAATGGGAACTATGAACTGTAGGTTTCTTTTGCAAGAAGGCCACAAGAATCCCAAGGAGATCAGTGGAGGAAGAGATCATGCACAAGGGAATTCAAACATACACTCGGCAAGAAGAGTGCGGTATCAAGGAACATGCGATGAGAATAGAGGATTTCATGATATCAACTTGAAGAATAAAATAATGCGAGGAGTTTTCCTGGAATAAAATAGGACGCTCATTCAATTTGAGAGTGATCACCATGAATAGAGAATACCTGAATCTAGTTTGGAGAAAGAAGGAATACAACTTGGTGCTTACTGGACAAAAATTGGCACTAGTAAGGGGAGGTCCCTAAGGGAATGTTTAGTACAGAAGGGAATCCCTTTTGTAGAGGAAATCCAGTTGAGAAACCACCTGATAAACCTGTAGAGTTCCTGATCTTATTCGAAGGGGGAAACTTATGTTGTTGCCAGAGGAGGAAGGAGGGTAACCTTCGTGGATCATCTCAAGGTTGGATTCCAGATGAATCATCCCCCTTGTGGTATTCTGGATTGGAATGGTGGTGTTGTACTGTAGGAAGGCACTCTACGATATGGAATAAGGTTGGGAGGAGAGGCTTCCTCTCTAAGTCAGTTGGTATTGGAATTTTTTCTTAATCAGATAAGTGTATAACTTGACTTGTTTAATTTGTGCATGAATGATGGGTGTATGTAATTAAATGATTCAATGGGAATTATAAATGTTTCTATTTTATAAATGAAACCTAAGAATAATTGGAATGGAAAAATGTTTCCATTGTTAACTTATTAGACTCTAAAAATGAGTAAGCATGGGAAGTCTATATCCCTATGGACCTTACTTCTTTAGAGGAAATTTTGCAAGTCATGGACAAAAACATCATTTAACAAGTGATGTGGAGGTCCTATTGATCTAATATATTCCTGTGAGAAAAGGAGGACCGCGAGTCCTAAGGTAGTTGTGATATTAGTGTGGAAATCTTGCAAGATATGTAAGATATTTCTTTCTCATGAAATCGTGAGGCCTTTGATGGTCTTGGAGTTGTTTATGAACATTATAGATTTGTTAAAATCCTTGAAGAAATTCCTAAATGCTTAAGTCTGGAATCAAACTTTCTTTCCTGAAGAAAACTTGAGTTATTTCACGATGGATCGTAGCCATTGGATTGATGTGGTGAGTATATCTATACCATTGATAGGATGGGGTACCCATTGGATCAATCAAGGGATAGATCATAACATGACTCCAACAATGGAAATATCTAGTCAACAAGACCCATTGATTCATTAGAGTATGTCTAAGGTGGATTTTGGATCGTTGGGTCTAGATGATAGTTTATTGGAGTAAGGTTAGTTAGGATTTGGAAAGAAGGTTAAAAGGGGAATATAATGATAGGAAGTACAAGGACTGTAGATCTCATGGAAAAACAACCATGGAATCAAAACCATCAAATATCGTGAGAAATTCCCCTAGGAAGATATTTCTTCTACCTTATCTAGTGACTAGTCGAAACCTTTGAGGCACACTACATTCACCAAATCAAATGAATGAGGACCATATGATTTGTCATATCATGTGTGTTTGGATTGGTTGATTCAGATTAGTTAGTGGAGTCATAACGGAGATGCTCTGACAAGGAAGTGTTCCGAGAAATAAAGTAGACCATTGATATGAAATGGGAGAGACTTGATCTCAATTGTGAATTGAGATGGATCCCACTAGGAATGGTAAGAACAAGACATTATAGGAGGCTAACTGTCAATTGAGTAGAGGCTCCAATGAAATCATAGCCATTGAAATGGGACATCTAAAAGAAATTACATTCTTAAGGTAATTTATTGGAATGATGCCATTAGAGAGGTTGGAAACTCTGATGAGTAAGTACCCTGACGAGAGTAAGTCCGAATTAGCTACATGAAGTGTAGATAAGTCCGAGGAGGAATGTTGATTGTCTAACTAGGGAATTTAGATCCTTGGAAATATCAATTGAATATGGAGGATACCTGTAGCAGTGAATTTGTAAGATGAAACATAGCTTACAATGTGATAGGAGAAGTCCTCACATAGACACTGATATTCCAAAGTACTCACCTAAGTGTTAAGAAGGAAGAAATCGCGACGAACCTCCAACCTAAGTAAGGATTAGGGGTTTAGGTGTTCTATAGAGTGGTATCAGAGAAATTTTCAAACTCTAGGATTGAATGGGTCACCAAGGCCACTTGAAAATGTTTAAATAAAGTTTTGCTAATTTTATAGTATGCATGAATTAATTGGTAAGGTAATTACTAATGATGTTTTTTGTTTCAACACATAGGATGTACTGAAAGGTAGCAAAGGTAACTATTACAACATGACATTGATGACACCACACACCTCAGATACAAAGTGTTTTATTGCTATAGGGATAGAGAAACCCATCCAAATTTGATGGCCTCTATTATAAGTCTGAAATCATACAATGAGAGGATTATGAGAGCCCAAGATGAACATGTAGAATTGAACACAGTGTTACTGTAGAGCCTATATGAAATCCATAAATATCTAAAAAAATCCCTAGAAATGAAAATCTCCGACACTCAGAGTGGTTGAAAATCCCTTTAGAGGCCAATAAGCACGGGTTGGATCACAACGATGTGGGAAAGATTTATTATAGAAAGAGGCATCAAGATGCCAAGAAAGGAATACCAGGTGGAAGTGTTTCCACAGAGTCACCTAGCAGGAAGACTACTTTGGCAGAACCGTCTGGTAGTTCCATGGAGTTGAGTGTCCCAAAGAAGAAGAGGAAGAATTATGAGAGTTCTTCAACTAAAGAATTTAAGTGGGCTAAGCCTCCTACCTTCGATGGAGAGATAAGAAAGGAGAAAAATATGAAGCATGGTTGTTTGGTTTGAAGAATTATTTTGGGTACACAATTAATCCGATAATACCAAGGAAAGGATTTTCATATTTAACCTGAACGGAGGAGATTATGTCTGCTTGGAAGACCTCAAGGATATTAATGGGTTAAAGGAAATCAAAATGACATGGAAACAATTTGAGAAATACTTTCAAAAGGATTACCTTTTGGAAAAGTATTACAATGACAAAATAAAGGAATTGCATGATCTTAAATTGGAACAACTTACCATGGATTAAAATTACAAAAGATTTATGGATATTTTGATGTATGTCCCCTACCTCAAGGATAAAAAAGTGAAAATCTATGGTTTTCTTAGTGGGTTAACACAATCCTATTAGGATCGAATTGAATTTGACAAACCCAAACTTTAGAGGAAATTATTAGGAAGGCCAAGTGTTGTTATGATCAGTCTAAGCATAAGAAAGAGCCTTCAAAGGACTCAAAGAGGAAGGAGTAGAGTGGATTCTAGAAGAATGAATTTAGGTCATTTCCCTACAAGAATTCCAAAAAAGGTGCACAATTGGGTAAACTAAGAAGGAGTGTGTATCAACAAAATTTCCCATCTCAGAGTGGAAATAATTTAGTATATAAAGCAAGAGAAAAAGCATACAATACCAAGAAAGGACCTTTGCAATGTTGGGAATGTGGAGAACCACACCTGTTGAGGGACTATCCCGATAGACAACATGATAGTAGGAAAGTGTATAATTTGCAGGAGGAAACTATGCAATGTCCCCGTTGGCCTAGGAAGCATAAGGGATGGTTCTGCTAGCCTAAATTGATACCTGTAGGATAAGTCAAATAAGTTACCTAGGGAACTCAAATTTTTCCTAGGAAATGACTTTATAAAGTGAAAAAGGAAAAAAGGGGGACATGGGTCTTAGGCAAAATAAAGTCACTTAAAAATTATAAAATTTGCGAGCATAAAGTGACTTTAAAAGAAAATTAAAACTAAAGTGAGCGGGAAATAGCTCAACGAATAAATAAAAGAGGGAAAAAGAGCAGGCACACCTCATTCTTTCATTTTTGCTCATTTTGAAAATAGATTTTGGAGAGCTCTTGAGGAAAGAGTCTAGGGTTTTGGAAACCCTTCTTTGTTCACTATTTTCGGTGTTGCAACGATACACCCTAGCTAGTTCGTGAAGAGATCACTTCATATTTCTTCCTTATTCTTCAGTGTGGTTCAACTTTCATCGCTTGACAGTGGATTTTATGTGTAGAAGTCGATTGTTGTTGAGTGAGCTAAGTTTTGTCCATTGAGGGTGGATTTCTTGTGTGTGTGGAGTTATCTCATCTTAGGGCCACATGTCCTTGACGTTTACTCATATTTATCTCTGGAGACCCGAGTTTTAGCTCGAGAGCAAGCTTATCTATTGCAGACATAGCTCCTACACTTGTTGTTAATTTTCCTTTGGTGTTGGGCAAGTTTTCTCTTAGCTAGAAGACTTATTTTATCTTGGGAATGAGTTTACCTTCGGTTTGGGTTGTGATAATACTGGGGAGGTTGAGTTACATCATTGGGGATGGATATTACTCAAAGGAGTAGTTTATCACTAGGTTGGGTGCATATCTCTGTGTGGGGGACACTATTCTCTACAATCTGGGTGCATTCCTTTACAGTCTGGACATATATCTTTGTGGGAGATAACGCTAATAGACTTGTACTAAGTTGTTTCTATGAGGAGACTATATAATTTCTAGTGGATCAATAATCTCCATTGTGGGTGAATTCTCTGTGGGAGTGGTTGGGTATTTCATTCCAGAAATTGAGCTGTTTATAAGGAGGGTTGTTGTCCATTAACTTATCAGTTGTTGCACGTAATTGTTCTCACATATTTGTCTCCATTTTTGGGACTGCTATATATTGTATTTACCATAGAAGTAAAACGTCCACTTAATGCTCAGGTCAGATTTGCTTATATATATCTGTTGTTACTATTTGTGTGAGTTATAAAAGTGTTATTGTTGCTCATATTCTAGAGAGTAATTTACTGGCATGTACCTCATGTATTTCTGTAACTTGTTGTAAACCTTTGTGAGATTTAATACCTTCCAAAGGAAGCAAATTATTTATGGGATGTAAGTATATAAGAAAAAATACATTTTCATCACACAATAAACTGCTTGACGAAACGCCTACTTTGGTAAACAAGAAAATATTTTCAAAAACATTCTAGACCGTAATTTTATAGTGGTATCAGAGCATGTTCCTCTATAGATATGTGCTCTAAAGGGAATTTGTAATCAGATTTATGAGACCAGAAGATGGGCACAACATTACCTATCGAAGATGTAGGGGAAGAACCCCAGATCCCCCTAGGTTGGAAGAAAAGAAGTGGTTAGAGAAGAAGGGACAGGAGAGGTAGTGCCATCTATCACACCTAAGGGAAAAGAAAATATGGGGGAAGAAGATGATACTAGGATCAACAGTTTGTTCAATATCTTGAATGACTTGGCCAAGGGTCAAAAAGACATGATGGACCTCATGGGGAAGATTTCTAAGAATTCGTTGGAGGGAACAATGAAGAAAAACCAGAATGGTTATGGGGGTTCAAACAATGGATAAGAAAGCCACTCATGCACTACCATGTAGAGCCACATCCACTTGTACACCAAATCCCCTATACCAACTATGCCTCAATTTTTGGGAAATGAAGCCGCAAGTCCATTGATGCAAGTTGAGAAGGATGATCCCTATAGGGCATATTTAGAGGAGTATAGGAGACTAGGAGATGATTTCCACTCAGCCATGTCCTTCGCAGAGTTATGCAATATGAAGAGAAGAAATCAACTGAGAGGGCCCATGAGAGCCATGACACACAATTTTGAGTTGCAGTGTACCATTGAGAAAGTTAGTATCCCCAAGTTTGACGGGGGCTCTAAATGGTCCTCTAGATCATGGGTATAGAATCTCGACACTTACTTCCAGTTTCACCAAATGACAGAGACAGATGCCATTAAATTGGATACCTTGCACCTGGATGGCAAGGCCCATGAGTGGTGGTACCATGGGTTAGTCACCCTGGGACATGTCGGGGTTACCTCCTACCTGGACTTCACACAAATACTCATTGAGAGATTTGACAGGAAGGACCTTGAGCTTCACTTCAGAGAGTTGGCTCAGCTCAAATATATAGGTAGCCCAAAGGCCTATATATATGAGTTTCATAGGGTCGTTGTGATGGTGTCAAACATTTCAGAGGGGCGTTTGGTGATGTTGTTTGTTGAGGGGATAATGGAGCCTCTACGGGGATGGGTCAAGTCCTACAAGCCTACCTCTTTACATGATGCAGTTAGCAGGGCTCGATACATGCATGATGTAGTACCTAAAAGTCAGTTTCCGCCCAAACCCACTTTTACCCTGAATACTAAGGAAAATAGACCACCTCATAGAGATTGGACCGACAAGCCCAAACTGGATGAAGAGACCAAGAGAGAATTGAGGAAAAATAATTTGTGTTTCAGCTGTAGGATCCATGGGCATTAGGGAACAAATGTGTCGGGAAGGACAAAATGGGCAAGGCCCATTACAGTGAGGTATACTCTAACAGTGAAAGTGATGAGGATGAGGAGGTGGAGTAGGCACAGGACAAGGGACATCTAGCATCATGAGAGGATTCTTCATAGGCTAGGGCTAAGGACCCAGTCATGGCCTCAATGTCAAGATTTCTGAGGTATCATACCTTCAGGGTCAGAGGTGTCCTACAAGGGCACAAGGTGACAATATTGATCGATGGGGAAGCATCCCATAAATTCATTGATAGTAACATGGTCGAGAGAAGAGTAATTTTGACAGAGGAATTCGATGGGCTCACAGTAGTCATACTAGGATGCCACCAGATGCATTGCACCAAGTGGATTCCCAAGCTCACAGTAACCATGAGAAACTACTCAATGACAGATAATTTATTTATGGTGGACATGCCAGACACCAATGTAGTATTGGGCGTTCAATGGCTTTACTCTATTGGGAGACACGCTAATGATTGAAGGACCATGGAGATGGAGTTCATAGGCCCTGATGGAAAGAAAGTGGTCCTATGAGCCATGCACCAATACCCACCGAAGATTGTATCACCGCACAACATGGAGGCAATGATGAGGCATGGTGATATAGAGTGGGATGTAGAGTGTTTTGTTTCTAACAGAGAACCACCTGACCATCTGCAATAACTTCCAGAGGACTTACATGCACTACTTCACAAACATCATAAAGTATTTAGTGGAATTCCTCTTGTCATTCCACCTAATAGAGGTTTTGAGCATATCATAGAGCTATAAGAGGGGGTCCAAGAAGTTATCACAAACCCCTATCGACACCCTAAATTTTACAAGGTCGAGATTGAAAAAACCATTAAAGAATTTTTGAAAATGGTTCACATCCACCCTAGTTCCATCCATTTTGCTTATTCCATGGTCTTATTCAAGAAGAAGGATGGTACTCTGTGGATGTGTATTGACTACAAGGCCCTAAATAAGAATACAATCAAGAATCAATACCCTATACCCAGGATCAATGAATTAATGGATGAGCTTAGGGGAGCCAATTTTCTCTCAAAGATTGATCTTCGATCAAGGTATCATCAGATCAAGGTACAAGAGAAGGACGTACCTGAAACAACCTTTATATGCCACTATGGGAATTATGAGCTTCTGGTCATGCCATTCGGGATAACTAATGCCCCTATCACTTTCCAGTCGTGCATGAATCATGTGTTCAATAAGCAACTGAGGAAGTTCTTATTGGTCTTCTTTAACGACATCCTCATATACAACAAAACATGGGAGGACCATCCGCAACACCTTGATGAAGTACCTGGTATTATAGAGGGTCAGCGGTTGTATGTGAAGGAATACAAGTGTGAAATTGGTATGAAAGAGATGATCTACTTGGGGCACGTGATTGGGAAGAATGGGGTATAGGTGCACCAAGAAAATATCAAGGCGATCATTGAGTGGCCAACTCCTAGGAATGTGACAGAACTGAAGAGCTTCCTTGGTCTTTGCACTTATTACAGGAAATTTGTTAAGGGATTTTCGTAGTTGACAGTGTCACTGACCGATATCACCAAAAAGGGGACTTTTGTTTGGATAGAGGAGGCCCAGGAGAAATTCAAGAAAATGAAGCAGGTGATGAGTTCATGCCCTGTTTTAGCACTTCCTAATTTCACTCAATCCTTTGTCTTGGAGTGTGATACTTCAGGAATTGGGATAGGATATGTATTGATGCAAAACAATCATCCCATAGTGTTTGAGAGCCACAAAATCCGAGAGTATGAGTGACATTACTCCATATATGAAAAATATATGTTCACCATAATGCATGCTTTAAATAAATTCTGGCAGTACCTGGTGGGGAACAGGTTCAAGGTAAAGATAGATCATAATAGCTTGAGGTTTCTCATGGAGAAAAAGGAGATGAGTGAATGACAAAAAAAATGGATCAGTAAAATCCAAGCCTACAATTTTGAAATTGATTATGTGAAAGGAAAAAATAATGTGGTTGTTGATGCCCTATCCAGGATACCCACTCTCTCTCTCATGGATATTTCAGTGGAATGGAAGGCACTCCTATTGGTGGAATACTCCAAAAACAAGTTTGATTGTGAGATACTTGATGGTCAGTTCTCCGATGACAGTTATAGGGTTATTGATGACATCATATATTATAACTACTGTATCTATTTAGTATCAAAATCTAAGTTGAAGGACAAAACTATGCATGCAACGCATACTTCTCCTTTGGCAGGTCATCCGGGATACCTAAAGACTTATAGAAAAATTCAGGAGTGGTTTGCTTGGAAGGGTCTCAAGACTAATTTATTGAATTTTGTATGGAAATGCCACATCTGTCAGCAAAACAAGGTGGAACATACACACCTAGAAGGATTTCTCCAACCGCTTCCCATTCCTGAAAAAAAATGGGAAAGCATTTCGATGGATTTTATCACAGGGCTACCTTTGGTTCAGATGTGTTGGTTGAATTGCTTACTAAATTCTCCCATTTATTCTCCATATCATTCAAATACTCTTCAGCGCAAGTATAGGAATTGTTCTTCAGAGAAGTATTTCGATTGCATGGATTTCCCAAGACAATTGTCAGTGATGAAGATAGATCATTCATGGGGGGCTTCTAGCAGGAGTTGTTAAGACTCATAGGGAAAAAATTAATGCCTAGTACTAGTTATCACCCTCAGACTGATGGACAAACAGAAATTGTAAAAAGTGGCTCGAGGGGTATTTGAGAAATTATGTATTGGGGCAACAAAAGGCATAGATCAAATGGCTGCACTTGGGTGAGCATTTATATAACACCACTTATCACATGTCGATCAGGATGACACCTTTCAAATATATGTATGCTTATGATGCCACCACCTTTGTTGATCAAGCATTTGGGGATAGTCGCGCACCCAAATCCAAACATTGGATTCAGGAGAGTCAAAACATCTTGCAAACTCTCAAAGATAACTTGCAAATGGCACAAAATCAACAGAAGATGTATGCCGACAAGCATAGAGTGGAGCGCAGTTTCGAGGTGGGAGACTTGGTATACCTCCACTTGCAGCCTTACAGGAAATCATCGTTGAAAATGAAAGGGGAAGAGAAATCGAAGTCACAATTATATGGTCCCTACAGGATTTTGAGGCAAGTCGGGGAGGTATATTATTAGTTAGAGCTTCCAGAGGGGTGTAAGATACACACTGTCTTTCATGTTTCATGCCTCAAGAAGGAAATGGGACAACATTTTGTCATTTCTACAAAGATGCCACCATTGGATGAGGAGGGGCATTTGATTCTAATTTTGGAGGAGGTGTTGGAGACCAGAGAGTGAAAATTAAGGAACATGAGAATTAAGGAGTACCTGATCAAATGGAAAAATCTACCTATCGAGGACGCTACTTGAGAGGAAGAGAAGATATTGAAACATCATGGATTACAGTTGCTTGAGGACAAGCAATATTAGGCAGGGAGGACTGTAATGTCCCCATTGTCCTAAGAAGAATAAGGGATGGTTCTTCTATCCTAAATTGGTTCCCATAGGATAAGCCAGATAAGTTACCTAGGGAATTCAACTTTTTCATAGGAAATGACTTTATAAAGTCAAAAAGGGAAAAAGGGGGACATGGTTCTTAGGAAAAATAAAGTGACTTAAAAATTATAAAGTGTGAAAGCATAAAGTGACTTTAAAATAAAATTAAAAATAAAGTGAGTGGGAAATAACTCAACGAAGAAACAAAAGAGGGGAAAATAGGAAGCTCCCCTCATTCTTGCATTTTTGCTCATTTGGAAAATAGATTTTGGAGAGATCTTGAGGAAAGAGTCTAGGGTTTTGGAAACCCTTCATTGTTCATTGGTTTCAGTGTTGCAACGATACACCCTAGCTAGTTAATGAAGAGATCAATTCATATTTCTTCCTTATGCTTCAGTGTCATTAATCTTCCATCACTTGACAGTGGATTTTATGTGTAGAAGTCGATTGTTGTTGAGTGAGTTGAGTTTCGTCCATTGAGGGAGATTTTCTTGTGTGTGTGGAGTTATCTCATATCAAGGCCGCATTTCCTTGAAGTTTACTCATATTTATCTCTGGAGACCCGAGTTCTAGCTTGGGGGTGAGATTATCTACTACAAACAGAGCTCCTACACTTGTTGTTCATTTTCCTTTGGTGCTGGGCGAGCTTTTGCTTAGCTGGAAGACTTATTTTATCTCAGGAATGAGTTTACCCTCTTGTTGGGTCATGCTAATACTAGGGAGGTCGAGTTACATCATTGGGGACAAATATTACTCAAAGGAGTAGTTTATCACTGGGCTGGGTGCATATCTCTACATGGGGGACACTATTCTCTACAATCTGGCCGCATTCCTTTACAGTCTAG
>JASDQU010101710.1:307555-331587 GCA_032191745.1 Picea mariana
TTTATTTTCCAATATCATATACTTGATTTTGGTGGTTTAATTTGTAGCTATTATAACTTATTCATTGATGATATATATTTATTTACTGCTCCAATTTTGGGACAGTAAGGTTACTTGTTTATTCCCCACTTGTATTGAGGCTTATATAATCATATTTGGTCTTGTTTTGTTTTTTCTAACACTGCTCTACAGGTACACATCCCCATAAACCATTTACCAACTCCAAAGACTCTCTCCTCAAGGCTTAGTTCATCCTATCCCTTGACCTATAGGGGTATTATTCTAGCTCTTTAATTCTCCCCTTGTAATCCCCCTAGGGTCACCCGTGAATCCTCCCTTTTTTTGGACTTGTCCTTCAATAAAATGAGGGGGGTATCTATTGAGATGACAATGAAAGGAATCCCTAGTTGTTTCACCATTACCGAGGAGGATTTTGAATCCTTTCCAATCCCACAATGAAACTTGGAAAGTCTGTCCCAAATCCATTACCCATAGATTGCTTGGAGATTCCATTTGAGGGAAGTTCCCTTTTCACTTTTGATGAGATTTTCATAAATATCATCTGGAAACTCCACAACCTAAGAAACTGTATTTCCCAATGACACTTCCCCAAGGAAGGTTTAATCCTTCCAAGATTTACCAAAGAACACCTCCTCATAATTCACTCATTGTCAAAACCTTGTTCCATGGTAACCTTCCCCTCACTTCAATTTATTTTCCTTGGGATGTAAGGCTTTTAAAAGTCATTGAATATGGTGACCATCCCTAGGTATCCCAATACCATTCCCAAAGAGTCTCACATGTGGTTGTCAAAGTTCACCATAGTCAATGTTGTTACACATGAACAACACCTTGATGTTGTTGGTGTGGCCATGGAAGCTAATAGTATAGAACATGAATATGTTTAAATGAAGATACTATATATGTATCTTCATCAAGATGATAAGAATTGGTTCAAAGTATTTCCCAACAATCATTGGCAGTCTTATGAATCTTTCGCTAAGTTGTTCAAGGGTAGATGAACAAGAAAGAAAGACAATGGAGCTTTATTGATGCAATTTGTAACACCTTTTTTTTCCCCAATGCAATAATTTTGCTAAGACTTCATATAAGTATGTTTATGAAGCATGTATTTATGTTTTTATTTAATGAAAGAACCAAAATTGTTGACTGAGAGGTAACAACCTTGCAAGTAGTGGCCATGACACACAACTGAGAATTGATAAAGCATGGATTGATGAAGTGGCATGGAGTGGGGAGTTGGGTTGTTTATGTGAAGAAAATGGGAAGCTTGTTTAATAAGCTAACTTATGCTTGCTAAACATAAGCTCATACCTCCTAGCATACCCTATATGAATTATCCATGTAAGCAATTATTGAAGGCCAGAGAAGTGGTTAAGGAAATTAATGGGTGTTGATGGATTGGTCTTTTAGAGAAGCAAAGGGCCAATTGAATGATTGATCGGAGGACATCACCATTTCCCCTTCAAAATGGGAACTATGAACTGTAGGTTTCTTTTGCAAGAAGGCCACAAGAATCCCAAGGAGATCAGTGGAGGAAGAGATCATGCACAAGGGAATTCAAACATACACTCGGCAAGAAGAGTGCGGTATCAAGGAACATGCGATGAGAATAGAGGATTTCATGATATCAACTTGAAGAATAAAATAATGCGAGGAGTTTTCCTGGAATAAAATAGGACGCTCATTCAATTTGAGAGTGATCACCATGAATAGAGAATACCTGAATCTAGTTTGGAGAAAGAAGGAATACAACTTGGTGCTTACTGGACAAAAATTGGCACTAGTAAGGGGAGGTCCCTAAGGGAATGTTTAGTACAGAAGGGAATCCCTTTTGTAGAGGAAATCCAGTTGAGAAACCACCTGATAAACCTGTAGAGTTCCTGATCTTATTCGAAGGGGGAAACTTATGTTGTTGCCAGAGGAGGAAGGAGGGTAACCTTCGTGGATCATCTCAAGGTTGGATTCCAGATGAATCATCCCCCTTGTGGTATTCTGGATTGGAATGGTGGTGTTGTACTGTAGGAAGGCACTCTACGATATGGAATAAGGTTGGGAGGAGAGGCTTCCTCTCTAAGTCAGTTGGTATTGGAATTTTTTCTTAATCAGATAAGTGTATAACTTGACTTGTTTAATTTGTGCATGAATGATGGGTGTATGTAATTAAATGATTCAATGGGAATTATAAATGTTTCTATTTTATAAATGAAACCTAAGAATAATTGGAATGGAAAAATGTTTCCATTGTTAACTTATTAGACTCTAAAAATGAGTAAGCATGGGAAGTCTATATCCCTATGGACCTTACTTCTTTAGAGGAAATTTTGCAAGTCATGGACAAAAACATCATTTAACAAGTGATGTGGAGGTCCTATTGATCTAATATATTCCTGTGAGAAAAGGAGGACCGCGAGTCCTAAGGTAGTTGTGATATTAGTGTGGAAATCTTGCAAGATATGTAAGATATTTCTTTCTCATGAAATCGTGAGGCCTTTGATGGTCTTGGAGTTGTTTATGAACATTATAGATTTGTTAAAATCCTTGAAGAAATTCCTAAATGCTTAAGTCTGGAATCAAACTTTCTTTCCTGAAGAAAACTTGAGTTATTTCACGATGGATCGTAGCCATTGGATTGATGTGGTGAGTATATCTATACCATTGATAGGATGGGGTACCCATTGGATCAATCAAGGGATAGATCATAACATGACTCCAACAATGGAAATATCTAGTCAACAAGACCCATTGATTCATTAGAGTATGTCTAAGGTGGATTTTGGATCGTTGGGTCTAGATGATAGTTTATTGGAGTAAGGTTAGTTAGGATTTGGAAAGAAGGTTAAAAGGGGAATATAATGATAGGAAGTACAAGGACTGTAGATCTCATGGAAAAACAACCATGGAATCAAAACCATCAAATATCGTGAGAAATTCCCCTAGGAAGATATTTCTTCTACCTTATCTAGTGACTAGTCGAAACCTTTGAGGCACACTACATTCACCAAATCAAATGAATGAGGACCATATGATTTGTCATATCATGTGTGTTTGGATTGGTTGATTCAGATTAGTTAGTGGAGTCATAACGGAGATGCTCTGACAAGGAAGTGTTCCGAGAAATAAAGTAGACCATTGATATGAAATGGGAGAGACTTGATCTCAATTGTGAATTGAGATGGATCCCACTAGGAATGGTAAGAACAAGACATTATAGGAGGCTAACTGTCAATTGAGTAGAGGCTCCAATGAAATCATAGCCATTGAAATGGGACATCTAAAAGAAATTACATTCTTAAGGTAATTTATTGGAATGATGCCATTAGAGAGGTTGGAAACTCTGATGAGTAAGTACCCTGACGAGAGTAAGTCCGAATTAGCTACATGAAGTGTAGATAAGTCCGAGGAGGAATGTTGATTGTCTAACTAGGGAATTTAGATCCTTGGAAATATCAATTGAATATGGAGGATACCTGTAGCAGTGAATTTGTAAGATGAAACATAGCTTACAATGTGATAGGAGAAGTCCTCACATAGACACTGATATTCCAAAGTACTCACCTAAGTGTTAAGAAGGAAGAAATCGCGACGAACCTCCAACCTAAGTAAGGATTAGGGGTTTAGGTGTTCTATAGAGTGGTATCAGAGAAATTTTCAAACTCTAGGATTGAATGGGTCACCAAGGCCACTTGAAAATGTTTAAATAAAGTTTTGCTAATTTTATAGTATGCATGAATTAATTGGTAAGGTAATTACTAATGATGTTTTTTGTTTCAACACATAGGATGTACTGAAAGGTAGCAAAGGTAACTATTACAACATGACATTGATGACACCACACACCTCAGATACAAAGTGTTTTATTGCTATAGGGATAGAGAAACCCATCCAAATTTGATGGCCTCTATTATAAGTCTGAAATCATACAATGAGAGGATTATGAGAGCCCAAGATGAACATGTAGAATTGAACACAGTGTTACTGTAGAGCCTATATGAAATCCATAAATATCTAAAAAAATCCCTAGAAATGAAAATCTCCGACACTCAGAGTGGTTGAAAATCCCTTTAGAGGCCAATAAGCACGGGTTGGATCACAACGATGTGGGAAAGATTTATTATAGAAAGAGGCATCAAGATGCCAAGAAAGGAATACCAGGTGGAAGTGTTTCCACAGAGTCACCTAGCAGGAAGACTACTTTGGCAGAACCGTCTGGTAGTTCCATGGAGTTGAGTGTCCCAAAGAAGAAGAGGAAGAATTATGAGAGTTCTTCAACTAAAGAATTTAAGTGGGCTAAGCCTCCTACCTTCGATGGAGAGATAAGAAAGGAGAAAAATATGAAGCATGGTTGTTTGGTTTGAAGAATTATTTTGGGTACACAATTAATCCGATAATACCAAGGAAAGGATTTTCATATTTAACCTGAACGGAGGAGATTATGTCTGCTTGGAAGACCTCAAGGATATTAATGGGTTAAAGGAAATCAAAATGACATGGAAACAATTTGAGAAATACTTTCAAAAGGATTACCTTTTGGAAAAGTATTACAATGACAAAATAAAGGAATTGCATGATCTTAAATTGGAACAACTTACCATGGATTAAAATTACAAAAGATTTATGGATATTTTGATGTATGTCCCCTACCTCAAGGATAAAAAAGTGAAAATCTATGGTTTTCTTAGTGGGTTAACACAATCCTATTAGGATCGAATTGAATTTGACAAACCCAAACTTTAGAGGAAATTATTAGGAAGGCCAAGTGTTGTTATGATCAGTCTAAGCATAAGAAAGAGCCTTCAAAGGACTCAAAGAGGAAGGAGTAGAGTGGATTCTAGAAGAATGAATTTAGGTCATTTCCCTACAAGAATTCCAAAAAAGGTGCACAATTGGGTAAACTAAGAAGGAGTGTGTATCAACAAAATTTCCCATCTCAGAGTGGAAATAATTTAGTATATAAAGCAAGAGAAAAAGCATACAATACCAAGAAAGGACCTTTGCAATGTTGGGAATGTGGAGAACCACACCTGTTGAGGGACTATCCCGATAGACAACATGATAGTAGGAAAGTGTATAATTTGCAGGAGGAAACTATGCAATGTCCCCGTTGGCCTAGGAAGCATAAGGGATGGTTCTGCTAGCCTAAATTGATACCTGTAGGATAAGTCAAATAAGTTACCTAGGGAACTCAAATTTTTCCTAGGAAATGACTTTATAAAGTGAAAAAGGAAAAAAGGGGGACATGGGTCTTAGGCAAAATAAAGTCACTTAAAAATTATAAAATTTGCGAGCATAAAGTGACTTTAAAAGAAAATTAAAACTAAAGTGAGCGGGAAATAGCTCAACGAATAAATAAAAGAGGGAAAAAGAGCAGGCACACCTCATTCTTTCATTTTTGCTCATTTTGAAAATAGATTTTGGAGAGCTCTTGAGGAAAGAGTCTAGGGTTTTGGAAACCCTTCTTTGTTCACTATTTTCGGTGTTGCAACGATACACCCTAGCTAGTTCGTGAAGAGATCACTTCATATTTCTTCCTTATTCTTCAGTGTGGTTCAACTTTCATCGCTTGACAGTGGATTTTATGTGTAGAAGTCGATTGTTGTTGAGTGAGCTAAGTTTTGTCCATTGAGGGTGGATTTCTTGTGTGTGTGGAGTTATCTCATCTTAGGGCCACATGTCCTTGACGTTTACTCATATTTATCTCTGGAGACCCGAGTTTTAGCTCGAGAGCAAGCTTATCTATTGCAGACATAGCTCCTACACTTGTTGTTAATTTTCCTTTGGTGTTGGGCAAGTTTTCTCTTAGCTAGAAGACTTATTTTATCTTGGGAATGAGTTTACCTTCGGTTTGGGTTGTGATAATACTGGGGAGGTTGAGTTACATCATTGGGGATGGATATTACTCAAAGGAGTAGTTTATCACTAGGTTGGGTGCATATCTCTGTGTGGGGGACACTATTCTCTACAATCTGGGTGCATTCCTTTACAGTCTGGACATATATCTTTGTGGGAGATAACGCTAATAGACTTGTACTAAGTTGTTTCTATGAGGAGACTATATAATTTCTAGTGGATCAATAATCTCCATTGTGGGTGAATTCTCTGTGGGAGTGGTTGGGTATTTCATTCCAGAAATTGAGCTGTTTATAAGGAGGGTTGTTGTCCATTAACTTATCAGTTGTTGCACGTAATTGTTCTCACATATTTGTCTCCATTTTTGGGACTGCTATATATTGTATTTACCATAGAAGTAAAACGTCCACTTAATGCTCAGGTCAGATTTGCTTATATATATCTGTTGTTACTATTTGTGTGAGTTATAAAAGTGTTATTGTTGCTCATATTCTAGAGAGTAATTTACTGGCATGTACCTCATGTATTTCTGTAACTTGTTGTAAACCTTTGTGAGATTTAATACCTTCCAAAGGAAGCAAATTATTTATGGGATGTAAGTATATAAGAAAAAATACATTTTCATCACACAATAAACTGCTTGACGAAACGCCTACTTTGGTAAACAAGAAAATATTTTCAAAAACATTCTAGACCGTAATTTTATAGTGGTATCAGAGCATGTTCCTCTATAGATATGTGCTCTAAAGGGAATTTGTAATCAGATTTATGAGACCAGAAGATGGGCACAACATTACCTATCGAAGATGTAGGGGAAGAACCCCAGATCCCCCTAGGTTGGAAGAAAAGAAGTGGTTAGAGAAGAAGGGACAGGAGAGGTAGTGCCATCTATCACACCTAAGGGAAAAGAAAATATGGGGGAAGAAGATGATACTAGGATCAACAGTTTGTTCAATATCTTGAATGACTTGGCCAAGGGTCAAAAAGACATGATGGACCTCATGGGGAAGATTTCTAAGAATTCGTTGGAGGGAACAATGAAGAAAAACCAGAATGGTTATGGGGGTTCAAACAATGGATAAGAAAGCCACTCATGCACTACCATGTAGAGCCACATCCACTTGTACACCAAATCCCCTATACCAACTATGCCTCAATTTTTGGGAAATGAAGCCGCAAGTCCATTGATGCAAGTTGAGAAGGATGATCCCTATAGGGCATATTTAGAGGAGTATAGGAGACTAGGAGATGATTTCCACTCAGCCATGTCCTTCGCAGAGTTATGCAATATGAAGAGAAGAAATCAACTGAGAGGGCCCATGAGAGCCATGACACACAATTTTGAGTTGCAGTGTACCATTGAGAAAGTTAGTATCCCCAAGTTTGACGGGGGCTCTAAATGGTCCTCTAGATCATGGGTATAGAATCTCGACACTTACTTCCAGTTTCACCAAATGACAGAGACAGATGCCATTAAATTGGATACCTTGCACCTGGATGGCAAGGCCCATGAGTGGTGGTACCATGGGTTAGTCACCCTGGGACATGTCGGGGTTACCTCCTACCTGGACTTCACACAAATACTCATTGAGAGATTTGACAGGAAGGACCTTGAGCTTCACTTCAGAGAGTTGGCTCAGCTCAAATATATAGGTAGCCCAAAGGCCTATATATATGAGTTTCATAGGGTCGTTGTGATGGTGTCAAACATTTCAGAGGGGCGTTTGGTGATGTTGTTTGTTGAGGGGATAATGGAGCCTCTACGGGGATGGGTCAAGTCCTACAAGCCTACCTCTTTACATGATGCAGTTAGCAGGGCTCGATACATGCATGATGTAGTACCTAAAAGTCAGTTTCCGCCCAAACCCACTTTTACCCTGAATACTAAGGAAAATAGACCACCTCATAGAGATTGGACCGACAAGCCCAAACTGGATGAAGAGACCAAGAGAGAATTGAGGAAAAATAATTTGTGTTTCAGCTGTAGGATCCATGGGCATTAGGGAACAAATGTGTCGGGAAGGACAAAATGGGCAAGGCCCATTACAGTGAGGTATACTCTAACAGTGAAAGTGATGAGGATGAGGAGGTGGAGTAGGCACAGGACAAGGGACATCTAGCATCATGAGAGGATTCTTCATAGGCTAGGGCTAAGGACCCAGTCATGGCCTCAATGTCAAGATTTCTGAGGTATCATACCTTCAGGGTCAGAGGTGTCCTACAAGGGCACAAGGTGACAATATTGATCGATGGGGAAGCATCCCATAAATTCATTGATAGTAACATGGTCGAGAGAAGAGTAATTTTGACAGAGGAATTCGATGGGCTCACAGTAGTCATACTAGGATGCCACCAGATGCATTGCACCAAGTGGATTCCCAAGCTCACAGTAACCATGAGAAACTACTCAATGACAGATAATTTATTTATGGTGGACATGCCAGACACCAATGTAGTATTGGGCGTTCAATGGCTTTACTCTATTGGGAGACACGCTAATGATTGAAGGACCATGGAGATGGAGTTCATAGGCCCTGATGGAAAGAAAGTGGTCCTATGAGCCATGCACCAATACCCACCGAAGATTGTATCACCGCACAACATGGAGGCAATGATGAGGCATGGTGATATAGAGTGGGATGTAGAGTGTTTTGTTTCTAACAGAGAACCACCTGACCATCTGCAATAACTTCCAGAGGACTTACATGCACTACTTCACAAACATCATAAAGTATTTAGTGGAATTCCTCTTGTCATTCCACCTAATAGAGGTTTTGAGCATATCATAGAGCTATAAGAGGGGGTCCAAGAAGTTATCACAAACCCCTATCGACACCCTAAATTTTACAAGGTCGAGATTGAAAAAACCATTAAAGAATTTTTGAAAATGGTTCACATCCACCCTAGTTCCATCCATTTTGCTTATTCCATGGTCTTATTCAAGAAGAAGGATGGTACTCTGTGGATGTGTATTGACTACAAGGCCCTAAATAAGAATACAATCAAGAATCAATACCCTATACCCAGGATCAATGAATTAATGGATGAGCTTAGGGGAGCCAATTTTCTCTCAAAGATTGATCTTCGATCAAGGTATCATCAGATCAAGGTACAAGAGAAGGACGTACCTGAAACAACCTTTATATGCCACTATGGGAATTATGAGCTTCTGGTCATGCCATTCGGGATAACTAATGCCCCTATCACTTTCCAGTCGTGCATGAATCATGTGTTCAATAAGCAACTGAGGAAGTTCTTATTGGTCTTCTTTAACGACATCCTCATATACAACAAAACATGGGAGGACCATCCGCAACACCTTGATGAAGTACCTGGTATTATAGAGGGTCAGCGGTTGTATGTGAAGGAATACAAGTGTGAAATTGGTATGAAAGAGATGATCTACTTGGGGCACGTGATTGGGAAGAATGGGGTATAGGTGCACCAAGAAAATATCAAGGCGATCATTGAGTGGCCAACTCCTAGGAATGTGACAGAACTGAAGAGCTTCCTTGGTCTTTGCACTTATTACAGGAAATTTGTTAAGGGATTTTCGTAGTTGACAGTGTCACTGACCGATATCACCAAAAAGGGGACTTTTGTTTGGATAGAGGAGGCCCAGGAGAAATTCAAGAAAATGAAGCAGGTGATGAGTTCATGCCCTGTTTTAGCACTTCCTAATTTCACTCAATCCTTTGTCTTGGAGTGTGATACTTCAGGAATTGGGATAGGATATGTATTGATGCAAAACAATCATCCCATAGTGTTTGAGAGCCACAAAATCCGAGAGTATGAGTGACATTACTCCATATATGAAAAATATATGTTCACCATAATGCATGCTTTAAATAAATTCTGGCAGTACCTGGTGGGGAACAGGTTCAAGGTAAAGATAGATCATAATAGCTTGAGGTTTCTCATGGAGAAAAAGGAGATGAGTGAATGACAAAAAAAATGGATCAGTAAAATCCAAGCCTACAATTTTGAAATTGATTATGTGAAAGGAAAAAATAATGTGGTTGTTGATGCCCTATCCAGGATACCCACTCTCTCTCTCATGGATATTTCAGTGGAATGGAAGGCACTCCTATTGGTGGAATACTCCAAAAACAAGTTTGATTGTGAGATACTTGATGGTCAGTTCTCCGATGACAGTTATAGGGTTATTGATGACATCATATATTATAACTACTGTATCTATTTAGTATCAAAATCTAAGTTGAAGGACAAAACTATGCATGCAACGCATACTTCTCCTTTGGCAGGTCATCCGGGATACCTAAAGACTTATAGAAAAATTCAGGAGTGGTTTGCTTGGAAGGGTCTCAAGACTAATTTATTGAATTTTGTATGGAAATGCCACATCTGTCAGCAAAACAAGGTGGAACATACACACCTAGAAGGATTTCTCCAACCGCTTCCCATTCCTGAAAAAAAATGGGAAAGCATTTCGATGGATTTTATCACAGGGCTACCTTTGGTTCAGATGTGTTGGTTGAATTGCTTACTAAATTCTCCCATTTATTCTCCATATCATTCAAATACTCTTCAGCGCAAGTATAGGAATTGTTCTTCAGAGAAGTATTTCGATTGCATGGATTTCCCAAGACAATTGTCAGTGATGAAGATAGATCATTCATGGGGGGCTTCTAGCAGGAGTTGTTAAGACTCATAGGGAAAAAATTAATGCCTAGTACTAGTTATCACCCTCAGACTGATGGACAAACAGAAATTGTAAAAAGTGGCTCGAGGGGTATTTGAGAAATTATGTATTGGGGCAACAAAAGGCATAGATCAAATGGCTGCACTTGGGTGAGCATTTATATAACACCACTTATCACATGTCGATCAGGATGACACCTTTCAAATATATGTATGCTTATGATGCCACCACCTTTGTTGATCAAGCATTTGGGGATAGTCGCGCACCCAAATCCAAACATTGGATTCAGGAGAGTCAAAACATCTTGCAAACTCTCAAAGATAACTTGCAAATGGCACAAAATCAACAGAAGATGTATGCCGACAAGCATAGAGTGGAGCGCAGTTTCGAGGTGGGAGACTTGGTATACCTCCACTTGCAGCCTTACAGGAAATCATCGTTGAAAATGAAAGGGGAAGAGAAATCGAAGTCACAATTATATGGTCCCTACAGGATTTTGAGGCAAGTCGGGGAGGTATATTATTAGTTAGAGCTTCCAGAGGGGTGTAAGATACACACTGTCTTTCATGTTTCATGCCTCAAGAAGGAAATGGGACAACATTTTGTCATTTCTACAAAGATGCCACCATTGGATGAGGAGGGGCATTTGATTCTAATTTTGGAGGAGGTGTTGGAGACCAGAGAGTGAAAATTAAGGAACATGAGAATTAAGGAGTACCTGATCAAATGGAAAAATCTACCTATCGAGGACGCTACTTGAGAGGAAGAGAAGATATTGAAACATCATGGATTACAGTTGCTTGAGGACAAGCAATATTAGGCAGGGAGGACTGTAATGTCCCCATTGTCCTAAGAAGAATAAGGGATGGTTCTTCTATCCTAAATTGGTTCCCATAGGATAAGCCAGATAAGTTACCTAGGGAATTCAACTTTTTCATAGGAAATGACTTTATAAAGTCAAAAAGGGAAAAAGGGGGACATGGTTCTTAGGAAAAATAAAGTGACTTAAAAATTATAAAGTGTGAAAGCATAAAGTGACTTTAAAATAAAATTAAAAATAAAGTGAGTGGGAAATAACTCAACGAAGAAACAAAAGAGGGGAAAATAGGAAGCTCCCCTCATTCTTGCATTTTTGCTCATTTGGAAAATAGATTTTGGAGAGATCTTGAGGAAAGAGTCTAGGGTTTTGGAAACCCTTCATTGTTCATTGGTTTCAGTGTTGCAACGATACACCCTAGCTAGTTAATGAAGAGATCAATTCATATTTCTTCCTTATGCTTCAGTGTCATTAATCTTCCATCACTTGACAGTGGATTTTATGTGTAGAAGTCGATTGTTGTTGAGTGAGTTGAGTTTCGTCCATTGAGGGAGATTTTCTTGTGTGTGTGGAGTTATCTCATATCAAGGCCGCATTTCCTTGAAGTTTACTCATATTTATCTCTGGAGACCCGAGTTCTAGCTTGGGGGTGAGATTATCTACTACAAACAGAGCTCCTACACTTGTTGTTCATTTTCCTTTGGTGCTGGGCGAGCTTTTGCTTAGCTGGAAGACTTATTTTATCTCAGGAATGAGTTTACCCTCTTGTTGGGTCATGCTAATACTAGGGAGGTCGAGTTACATCATTGGGGACAAATATTACTCAAAGGAGTAGTTTATCACTGGGCTGGGTGCATATCTCTACATGGGGGACACTATTCTCTACAATCTGGCCGCATTCCTTTACAGTCTAGACATATATCTTTGTGGGAGATAGTGTTATCATACTTGTACTGAGTTGTTGTTGTGAGGAGACTATCTATTTGCTAAGTGGATCAATATTCCTCATTGTGGGCAAATTCTCTGTGGGAGTGGCTAGGTATTTCCTTCTAGAAATCGAGCTGGCTATAAGGAGGGTTGTTGTCCATTAACTTATTAGTTGTTGAACGTAATTGTTCTCACAAATTTGTCTTCATTTTCGAGACTGATATATACTGTATTTACCATAGAAGTAACACGTCCAATTAATGATCAAGTCATATTTGCTTCTATATATCTGTTGTTACTATGTGAGTGATAAAAGTGTCATTGTTGCTCATATTCTAGAGAGTAATTTACTGACATGTACCTTGTGTATTTCCGTAACTTGTTGGCAACCTTTATGAGATTTAATACCTTACAAAGGTACAAAATTATTGATGGGATGTAACTATATCAGAAAAAACACATACTCATCACAAAATAACCTGCTTGACAAAGAACCTACTTTGGTAAACAAGAAAAGATTTTCAAAAAAAATCTAGACCGGAATTTTACACAACTACAATCAATGATCTCTAGAAGCTATTATTGCTAAGCAACCTATCTCTGTTTTAATTTACCCATGTTATAAGCTTAGTTATATTTCTCTTCGAGTTGTCAAGGCATGTTAATTGTAGAAAAAGAAACATGCAAAAGCATGGTTGGTCCAATTATCCATTGGAGCAAAGAAGAGGGTTGTCTAGTTAATTGAAGCATGTATAATTGAAATGAATGGACTGCAGAATTAGGTAGCATTGAATATCCTACCCCTAGGTTCTTATGACTTACTGTTGGGAATGGATTATATAATTGCTCGCAAGTTAAGGTTAAATTGTTATGAGTATTTTTGGAATGTGAAGATGAGGAAGTCAAAGAAAGGATTTTTCAAGGCATTTAGAAGCCAGTTTCAATAAGAAAAATATTAGCGTTGTAGCTCAAAATGTTCAGCAAAAAAGGGTGTCCCTTGTATGCTATACAAGTTCTAGAATCAGTAGAAAGAAAAGAACTGAAGGATGAATATCACCTGGTGCTGTGGGAATTTAGAGATGTGTTTCGAGAGGAATTTTCTAGACTACCTATGAAAAGAGATATTCATTTCTCAATATACCATGTGCCGGGAGACGTACCAACATCACACGTTCCTTATAGAATGAGCACACTAGAGTTGGTGGGATGAAGATTCAACTAAAGGAAATGTTGGATAAAGGTTACATCAGGCTGAGTGTGTCCCCATGGGGAGTACCAACCCTGTTTATAAAGATGAAGGATGGCACGTTCAGATTGTGCATCGACTATAGTCAGTTGAACAAGATGACCATCAAGAACAAGTACCCTTTTCCTAGGATAAATGATATCTTCGATCAGCTCAGAGGAGATGCAATTTTCTCAAATATTGATTTGAGGTTGGGATATCTCCAAGTCAGAATCAGGGGTGAGGCCATCCACAAGAAAACCTTTATAACAAGATATGGGCACTATGAGTTTGTAGTGGTGCCATTTCAACTCAGAAATGCATCGGCTACATTCATGTATTTAATGAATAATGTTCTTAGCAAGTATTTAGACAAGTTTGTCCTAATATTTGTTGATGACATTTTAGTGTATTCCAAGAATAGAGAAGAGAATGAAGAACATATTAGGATGGTGATACAGGTGTTGAGGGAGCACCGATTGTACGCTAATTTCAATAAATGTTATTTCCTTTAAAATGAAATACAATATTTAGGCCACGTAATCTCGGAAGAAGGAGTGGAAGTGGATCCTAAAAAGATAAAGGAAATCATGGATTGTCTTGCCACTAGAAATGTGATAGAGGTAAGATATTTCATAGGATTGGATGGGGAATATAGGAGGTTCATAAAAGGATTTTTCAATATTGGTGTTGGTGTAGGCCTATTTTGGGAGAAGAAAGTCTACTTTGGGATCAAGCCTATTTTGGGGAGAAAGAAGTTTATTTTGGGAATAGGTCTATTTTGGGAAAACAAGCCTATTTTTGGAATGCGTGCAATAAAGGGCGAAAAAGAAACATGCAGAAGATGGTGGAAAAGAAGCATGCAAAAAAAGAAGGAAAAGAAACATGCAGAAAAAAAAGGAAAAGCAACGTGGCACACTTGCAGTCAAACCTATCCATGTTAGGGTTAGGGGTTTGGACATGCATGTAATGGAAATAATCCAATAAAAGAGTATAAATAAGGCCTAGGAGGTCTAGTAGAGGTTGATGAATTTTTGAGTAGCTCATTTTTTTGTTGTTCAATAGTAAAAGAGAGATAAAGGTCTGAGTAAGCTAGTTTTTAGGGTTAGATCACAGGTCGTGGAGCCTAGTGTGGTCTAGTATTCCCCACAGAGGGTACTTACCCTCATTTTTTATTGTCATCCTAGAGAATATAATGAGCGCATTGCATATTTTGCAAAAAAGATGAATAAAAGAGAAGAAGAGACATATATTTGTGGACGTATCCCCAGGGGGGGTGAACCACGGTAAATATAGTGTGTTAATGTGTTTGAATGGTTGTTTTTATGATATTTTATGAATCAGTTACATAATGAATGGTTACTTAGATAATAACATCATGCATGAATATTTAGATGAATGAATGAATAATAGTGTTGATGTATGAGTAAAAGGATCAAAATACAGTCCCAAACCCTTCCTGGACTGCAAACACCTAAGTATTGGAGTCCCCCATAAATCTATCTCAAGTGAGACTGTGTTGTGCACTCTGTGCACAACATTTCCTTCTGGTTTACCAGGAGGGACTATAGTTTGAGGGTTTTGTTAGAAACCTATTGAGATCAGAACCTGGGTCAAACCAAGCATCCAACAATTGGTAATTCCATTACCTCATTGCAAAGGAGAGGGAAGAAATTTGTGTGGTCACCAGAGTGTGAATAAATATTCTAGCAACTGAAGCATATTCTGACTAAAGCCCTTGTTCTGAATATTGTAGACACAAAAAAATATTTCTCGGTTTGTACTTATTCTTGAAAGGAAGGAATCAACAGAATTATAATGCAAGAAGGACATGTGATTTATTAGGAATTGTAAAGGTTGAATGAGGATGAGAAAAAATATGTTACCCACAATTTGGAATTGGTAGCAATCATGCATGCATTGAAAATGTGGAGACATTGCTTGCTCGGGAGAAGATTTATCCTGATGACATACCACTATGGTCTAGAGTATCTATTTCACCATCCAATTTTGAATGCTAGACAAGCCAAGTGGATGGTGTTGATTAGAGATTTTTATTTGGAAATGAAACATATATAAGGAAAGGAGAATGAAGTTGTGGATGTGCTCAGTCGAAGCGTCCAGACAATACACTTAGCAACAACAAGTGTAGGAAAGTACACCATCAGGAAGAGGATTAAAAACCTCTTGCAATAAGATGAGATCTTCAATCAAGTTGTGAAAGGGTTAGAAAAAGAACGCAGGGAAAATATGTATGAGGGATATCAGCTTGAGGCCGATACTTTATCGTTGTATAACAACAAACTGTACGTGCCTAATTCAACATATCTGATACATTTGGTCATGGATGAATTCCATAGAAGACCATATGTAGGTCACCTTGGTTATCATAAAATGGTGATAGCAATAAGGGAGTTGTATTACTGGACTCGAATGAAGCAATACGTTTCTTAATATATTGCAAAATGTTTAGAGTACCAATAGGTGAAAGTTGAGCACATTAATCATGCAGGTCTATTGCAACCCTTTTCTATTCTAGAGTGGAAATGGGAAGTGATTTCCATGGATTTTATTACAAGTTTTCCAAAGACAATCAAGCAACATGTTGCAATCATGGTTGTGGTGGACAAGATGAGAAAGGAAGCTCATTTTGTTCCTATCAAATATACCTTTAAATCCATAGACATTGCTAATGTTTTTATAAAAGAAAATTTTAAATTGTAGGGCTTCCCTAAAACCATAATCTCGGATAGAGATGCTAATTTTATCTCGAATTTCTGGAAAAGTTTGTTTGCAGGCTTGGAAATGCAGTTGGAATTTAACATGTCCTACCATCCTCGAAGATATGGTAAGACCGAAAGAGTGAATAAAATGTTGGAGGACATGTTGAGGATGCATGTTATGCATCAACCCAAACAATGGGAGGAAAATCTACCTTTGTTATAGTTTTCTTACAACAAAGGTTATCAATAATCATTGAAAATGAGCCCGTTTGAGGTTTTGTATGGAAGGAAGTGCAGAGTTCCAATTAGTTGGGACAGTCCAGTGTTAGAAAAACAGGATCACAAAGAAATAAAATAAATCAAATGCAAAAAAAAAACACAGAAAATATACAATATAATAGGGATATAGATATACATGGTTCACCCAATGTGGGCTACATCCACTAGAGAAATTGCCAGGGCCTTCCTTTTTATTATCTAGAAAAATGAAGGGATACAACCTATAGCACACCCATTGTAACTTCCTCTTCTTTCTCTCACAGTCTCCACTCTCAGAATACAATATTCACAATAATACACAATCGCAATATAATTCCCTCATAAAAGTGGGTTTCCTTCTAGCGAAAAAACCCTAACATAATCTCTACCATCGTATCTATGACTTAATGATGAAAGGTAAAGATTGACTATGGAATTTTTTTAATAGAAATGGTTGAAAATTTATATTAAAAAAAAGATTTGTGTTTTCCCAGTTTACATAAAGCAAAGTAACGGATTCATTGTTCTTCTCCTAGAAAACTATCTAACTGTTTCATTCTAATGACACTGGTGAAACCAGTCCAATAGGAGCTACTAATTTTCCTTGTAAAAGTGGCTACATATGTAAACAAAATTAGAAAAAAATTACAATTCATAAAAACAACTATCTAAAAGTTATGAAAAGATGTCGGGTCCTCCTAGAAATTTGTTGGATATGTTGTTGGATTAGCATCTGGTTGTTGAATTCCTTCTCCTGGTTTCGTCCAAGATGGAGCCATCGATGAAGCAGGAGGTACCAAAGAGTTCTCGTTTCTTTTTGTTGAGTGGAAGGTTGAGGGAAGACTTGTTATAGCGAGATTTGCTTCACCCTATGCAATCTTGCACAGGAGGCCTTTTTCCATTTCCCTATGAAGTATTATCATCCCTGTTTGTAAAATCCAGAGCTAAAAATACATATTTTTCCACATGTACGCATCTTGCATATTATACATCAAGCATATACACAGGCTACTTCACTACAACCTGTGCACATTGGGATTTGTGCCAGAAAATGAATATTAATGTCAGGTTTGTAGCATCCCTTTCATCACCTAAATGAGCAAAATAAGGATGCTTACAAGTCTAGTTGAGTTAGTTGGACAATACAACAGTGAATGCAAGAGTTAGAAACATCAAGCATAAGAAATAAGCAAAGAAATAAGCTAATAACAATAAAAGAAACTAAACTAGAGTGCATAAAGGAAATATAATAAGAAAATAAACAACATGTATGCCACCAATGGATAAGTTGTATTAGTGGGAAAACACCAAAGAGAAAGGGAGACTTATGGGTCCCTTCTTCCTCCAAGGGAGGGCTCTTGAACCCCAAATGATTGAGCTCTTCTTACAAGTAACAAAATAGAAGGAAATAGTGAAGAAAATCCAAAGCATATTCACTCAAGAGGTGATATGAATGGCTAAATTAAATGATGCTTGTATGCTCTTGATGAGGAAAGAGGATCCTCCAAGAGAATATAGGAAGCATAACAATACAAATGAATTCCTTGAAAATATAGTGCACCCATGGCCTCTTTTTATATCAAAGATTTGAGGCATTATTCAACCAGTCTTTAGTGTGAACAAGGGGATCTTTAGGGCACCCTTAGGTCTTTGACCAGTCCCCCACTTGGATTCATCTTGGATTTGGGTGTCAAATCGACTTGGGAGATGAACCAGAAGTGGGTGGAAGGCCGACCAAAATCATAAATGCATCATTCTGAGGTGTGCACGGCTTTTTGCATCCACAGTCGCGCATCGGGAACATATGCGTTTTTCCGACGTTATTCGACTGTCGCACGTGTGCGCGTTGCCTTTGTATCCTTAGCGCAAGCTGATTTTTTAACCAGTTGTATAGTTTTCTGACCTTTGGAAATGCATTTTCTGGGCCATGGATGAACTAATGGGTGTTTTAAGATGCTATATTCCTGTAATCATTTGCAGATGAAATTCCAGTGATAACAGATGCTCCCTGATGTGTGAGGTTAGGATCATACATATAGCCAAATACATCAATGTTTCTTCTACTAAGAGTAACTTTGTAAGAAAGAGCATTGTGAGGAGTTTCAAGAGTGACCCATTGGAGGGAGAGGGGAACTGGTAGGACCCAAACCTGTCGCAAGGTGTGAAAAATAAAACTGTGTACAAACGAGGTGGGAATGCCCCATGCTTGTGTCATGTAACTCAAAAATGTGGAATATAGTAACTGAAGTTGTGTGTTGGTGTAGACGACTGCAGTGCCCTTGGGGGCGTGTTCATAATAGAAGAGGACAATTTGGATGGTGAACAAACTCTGAAAAGAGGTGATGATACCTATAAGAAGTGTCGATGATACGCAGGCATTGATAGCCGATCAAATTTCAGAGGTCGTCGGAAAATAAAAACAACTACAATAGTCACAGAGTAAGACCCACTGCAACATGCTAAAGTGTTGAAGTCGAATGTCGTGGGGGTCGATGTTAGTAGAGAGAAATGATGGTTCTCTCTGTGTCATCCGAGACACCTCATTGTGAAGGTAATGAGAGCCAATATACTATCATCCTTCTGGAAACTATGTTGATGTCGACAGGAAGGGGACGCGACTCCAAGAAGCAAAGGGCTTCATGAAATCTACATGATACAGTCAGGGATTGAGGAGATACATAGACGAAGTCAATATGTGGTGAGACTCAAGACTGCCCTTGGTTGGGGATATTTTTGAAGGATAAGTGGCAACAACCATGGAAATGTATCTAGCGTTAGGGGGACGACTAGATTATGGTTAAGTTGTGCCAGAGGCATGACAAGGTGGACAAACTCAGAGATCAAGGGAAAATGGATGGTGGGATACTCATGGTTTATGGACGATGTCAACATGAGGAGAAGGTAATGAATTCCCCAACCAAGGGAGACATAGGTTGCTTTTTCCAGAAAAGGAAGGTCGCCAAAGGTGACGAAAAAAAACTATGAAATGGCTGGAAACAAAGGCTTTGTAAAATTACCAAATAAATAAAGAATAATTGGGGATGAGCGTACATATACAGAAACGAGTGCCCCAATGAAATATGGCTTGGCCTGTGAGGGCGCAAGTTGCGTGGAAAATAGGTGGAGGGTGGGGGCCCCATAGGTGGGTTTCTGTATTAGAAAAAATGAATGGAGGACAATCTGTAGATGGGAAAACTGACGGTGGGTGAGATGGAGGGCTGATGATATTGCAGAGGTGCATTCAAAATGAGAATCTTGATGAGATTACTCAGGAGTCCATTATGGGGAAGGTAGAAAAATGAGGAGAAGGAGCATGCAACTAATTCTTAGGAATGCAAAGACAATGAGGACTCCTAGCCCTAGGGGGTGAAAGCAGCATGAGTGTCAAAGTGTCAAAGGGGACTATAAATGGGACAAATCATGTGGGGAAGAGTTCTACCAGGTGACAGTACTGAAATTCAATGGAGGTGTGAGTACTATAGAGCCGGACGAGGGGACCTTAGAGGCAAATATCCGAGGGTGTGATTGGGATATGCAATTGATATTCAAAGTGAATGATTACATGCCAGTAGCGATCTTATACCTGAAAGGGTCGTGTTGATTTGTGGTGACCAAGTACCTGTACACATGAAAACCAAATACCCGATGTGAACAATATCTAAAGATAAAGAACATATAATGGTTATTTGATAACTTTGAACATAAGCATGCATACCTGGGCGTGATGTGAGAAAAATTCTCCTCGGGGGCCGAGGATGGGTGGTGACTCGGGGAATGTGACTATGTAGGTGGCAGGATCCTGGTCCCATGGCTGAAGACGGATCAGAAAATAGACACTCGGAGATCTTGGAAATGATCCTGGAAGTTTTGGCAAAGGGACTATATATATTTGTAGGGCCCACATTGCGACCTCATTTGTACCTACTTCTAGAGTGATTGGACGAGAGATTTGAGGAGAGATTTGAGGAGAGATTTGGAGATTCCGGGAGATCAAGCCAGCTAATTCAGGATCAGCGAGTTTCAGGTTAGTGGTCTATCCTCCTGCACAGTAGCTAGGAGTTCATTTTTGGGTAGGGCTTGTACGGATGGTCGTACAAGGGGGATTTGTGAGGGTGGGCTCCCCAATGCGTGGGTGATCGAGTGTTTCGCACACATGAGTGGGCGTCTATAATTTGAAGAGCGGCACACAAGGGAACCTAAATGGGGAAAACAAGCATGCATGGGATGCATGCCTCTGCAAAGCACAACAACGCATCCATGTGAGTCTGTGTTCCCGATAGTTGCGCATGTATGCGCAACTGTGGAGTGAATAGGCTCACTGGGGTGCGCGTCTATTGATGTGACAGGGGCGCATGGGTGCACCCCTGTATGGAAAATAGTCACGCATGAGTGCGTGACTATGGGGTGAATAAGCATGTATTTGTGCGCGCCCGTGGGGAAAAAATCCGCGCCTTTGAGGCAAAGCTGAAGGGTGTAAAAACTAATCTTTTTTGGAGATTTTGATGTTTTAATGAGTTGTGATGGCTGATCAAATCTTATATGTGTGGATGTAGGCTACCAATTGATGATGCCAATCCACTGGAGGGAGAGGGATTGGGCACACCTGAGAAAGGTGGTGAGACATGAGGAGATGATTGTATGGGGTGATTTGGCAACTTGTGCACTGTTGAAGCTTTTTGAGTGCTCAATAATGAGGGCACAAGAGTACTTGCTGCAGTTCCTGATTGCAATGTGGAGTCTGGATCTACAGTTTTTTATTGTTCGGGCTGATCATATCTCATTCTCTGCGATGGAGGACGTGTACTTTTTGACTGGGCTCATGTTTCAGGGAACCCTCCTACCAGCGGAGCCTATGGTACCCGTAGATGGACAATTAGATGTCTTAGCCCGAACCTACTGTTCAGGGGAAAACTTCATGTTAGGCTCCGTGGTGAGTATTGGGGCGATGGACACCTTTGTGCATCATTGTATTGCATTGATTATTGTGAGAATGTATGGATCTCTTGCTACTCAGCGGATCAGTGGGGGTCAGCTGAGGATCATGTAGAGGGAATTAGCAGGTGAATAGTTTGCCTGGGGCTTGATGCTACATGCTAAGATGGTGGGGAAACTCAACAGGTGTCGTGCTACTGACTCAGGGGAGTTTGCCTTTGGGTCCATCTTGGTAGCATGGTTCTTGAAGAGGGTGCCCATGTTGTGCCCGAGAGTTTTATTAGATGCCCCAGGTATGCGAGAGTTGCGACTGAGGCGGTGGCCGATGATTCTGGCTCGCCATGGTGGTGGGGAGGGTGGCCACTATTTTACGGTCGAGGCTGCACGGGTGTGGTGTCATATGCCACAGATCATACTCCATTTTCCATACAGTGGGGTGGATTTCTGGGATGACCCAGAGATGGTGTTACCCTCGGGAGAGGTATTTGACCACAAAGGTATGATGTTATATTTGATTTTTTGATCTTTAAATAGTATAACATGTTTGTTATGTATATATGGATGTTGATTCTATCATTTTTTTGTTGTGTGTGAAGATGTGGGACTTCGCAGATGCGAGGTTGAGTTGGTTAGAGCGTCGGCTCTTTAGGGGCCTGTGAGACCATCGTGAGGAGAGCCGTGGGCAGGGGAGAGATGGCGACAGGAGGATGTTGGGGCGAGGCCCGTTGATGATGAGAGAGTGGCTAGGAGACGATGTTATGATGACCCTGGTGTAGGTCTGTCACATGCTCCTATGGAGGGGGCCGGGGAGAGTTTGAGTATTTTCACCACCGATTAGAGGCGGTACTACAGGGAGTGCCCGAGGGGATGTGGGTGCATATTCAAGATGAGGGGATCCTGGAACAATGTATTGGGCTTTCGACGGAGTCACAGACCCTAATCCGTAGAGGAGATATAGCAGGAGTGGCGATGACTGGGCGGTTTCCCCTAGGGCCTGAGGGAGCTATAGCTGGTGGGGTACCTCTTCCAGAGAGGGGATCAGGTGGTGGTTCTCTAGAGGCACCATGAGTGCCTCTGTATATGTTTTTTTTTTGTATTTATATAGGCTTGTGAGCCCATTTTGTATATGGTGTTGTGACACCGGTTTTGTCCCTATAGGAGTGAGATGGTTATTTACCTACAAATGTTGTACTTGATGTACTATTTTTTGTAAACATTGATGGCACATTGACCAATATATATATATGGATATACATTTTTGGATCTCTGTGATGTTCACATGTGTTGATGTTTTTTGGTTATGATGTCTAATTTATATGCTGTGATAGACTTTTGATGAGTTATGTATGTGTAATGGTAACTTGATGGGATAAATGCCAATCTAACACTAGGTTAGCCATACTATTTGCTATTTGATTAAATTGCCTTGGAATATGTGTGAATGTGATTGAGTCAAAATGTCAAGATAAAATTCTAACTTGCAGGTATTTGTGAAAGAGGCATGGATCATGTACACGGTACACATTGTTGAGATGGACAACGACGAGTTGGGAATCTAGTAAAATGATAAGGTGACAAATATGGCGATGACTAGCCTTGGCAAGGAAGCCAATGATGACTGTGTACTCTTCTTGGTTGTTGGTAGCTAAGCCCAAGCATATGCCTGCTAGAGTGGAGAAATTCATGCGAGGGGCTATAGAGGGCCCAAGCGGCCGAAGCGAGATTTTGTGTCCAACGCCTAGCTCCATCGGCATAACTGATGTAGAGGGCCAATGGAGGAGGCATATGTCAACAACACAAATGATATATTAGACGCAAGATATGGAGGAAAAAAAAGACTAAAAACTCTACAACAAGAAAAAAACCTAGTGTAGCATGGCTATGCTCAGGCATAAAATTTCTTTAAGTACAACCCGTTGATGGGTTCCATGAGGGGGTGGCCATCAAGAGAGGCCAGGATGTATATGGCTTTAGTAAGGAAATGTTGGATGATGTAAGGTCCATTCCATAATGACTCGAACTTGCCGTGGCCGAAGGTATCGTGAGCAATATCGTAAGCAAGGATGAAGTTGCCTTTGTTGAATGATTGAAGGTTGACATGGCGATCGAAGGTGGCCTTCAACTATTTTTTGGCTGCCTCATTGTTCTATAATGAAGAACAACGGTATTCATCTAGTGACTCTAAGTTCAGCAAATGCTACTCCATTGGAGCAGTGTTGGGTAATAGATCAATAGCGGTGCGTAATGTGGAAATTTCTCATTCAATGGGGAGAGTGACCTCAACCCCATGGACAAGATGAAATGGTGTGAAACCAGTGGTAGTTTTAACTATCATGTGATAAGCCCATAGTGTGGAAAACAACATATGGTGCCAATTGGTCTTATGTTTGTTGACCGTGCGCTGCAACATGGTTTTGAGGACCTTGTTGATCGCCTCTACTTGTCCGTTGGACTGAGGGTAGTATGTGTTGATTAAGGTTGGTTGTCATTGATGTCAACCCTTGAAGAAAGACCCATAACACAAAGGTTTGGGTAATGGACCCAATAGTGTTTGATGTAAATATGACTCATTATTGTTTTTTCATGGTTGATAAGAAGTAAATATGGATGAACTCC
>JASDQU010101710.1:333022-356822 GCA_032191745.1 Picea mariana
GTGGTTGTAGCCACCTTCCGGTTGTAGCCGGAGAACATTGGGGGTTGTAGCCTCCTTCTGGTTGTAGCTAGAGATTTGGGGAGTTGGAGTTTCCCTCGGGTTGTATCCTGAGAAACTAGAAGGTTGGAGCCTCCTTTCAGTTGCAGCTGGAAAACAAAGGAAGTTGGTGCTTCCAATGAATGTAATTCTTCAAGACATATAAGAAAAAACATTTTGTGGTTTTCTCTCGATTTGGGTTTCCACGTAAAACACTGGTGTACTGTGCATGTGTATGATTGTTTATTTATTACTGCTCATTATTGGATAATAATTCTACATTGATATAACATTTGAAGAAAAAGGATTATAATTACGTTATTACTGATTCACCCCCCCTCTCAGTAATCCAATAGTATGGAGAGGAGAACTCATGGGCGAAGCCTAACCTAGAGGAGAGTTCAACAAAAATCTCATTCTCGAAGTGTTTCTTGTGATCATAGACTAGCTATAGTGGTACTCCAAAATGAGAGATGACGTGGTTAAAGAAAAAATGCGCTGCAATGTTAGCGGTGTTGTTTAAGGTAGGCATGGATTTATCTCATTTGGTGAAGTAATCGACTGCAATGAAAATGTACTTGTGTCCATTTCTATATGGAGGATTGCAAGTCATGAAGTCTATGCCCCATTTTCAAAATGGGTCAACAGTAATGACTAGGTGGAGAAGAGTAGGTGGTGCTCTCACTTTGTTGGCATATAACAGACATTTGTCACATCGCTTCACCACGTGTATGAAGTCGTGAAGCAATGTGGGCCAAAAATAGCCTATTCAAATGATTTTTTGGGTGGTGGACATCCCTGAGAGGTGGCCACTGCAAGTGTCATTGTGGCAGTCATTCAATACATGGTCAACTTCGTCGATAGTCAAACATCGATGAAGTATGGTGTTGACCGCTCAGTGATATAAGATATCGCCAATAAGGAGGTAGTGAGGGAACTGGTGACAAATACATCGATGATTGTCCCTGGAGAGGTGGTTTCTAAACTTCTGTGTTTGGAGGTAAACGAGAAGATAGTCGTACCAAGGATCATCCAAGGGGATGAAAAAGAGATGTTCATCGGGGAAGTTGGTACTAATGGGAGAGCTAGTAGTATCAGAAGGAAATGTCGTAATGAGTTTGGTGAGGATGAGGGATTTCTTGCTCTTGGGTGTTGAAAATTTGAGGTCGTACTCCTGAAGGATGATGATCCATCAAGAAAAGTTGTCGTTAATTTTTCGACGACTGAGAAAGTATTGCATTGGGTTGGAATCTGCTATGACCTTGGTAGTTTTAAGTAGGATGTAATGGCGCAGTTTATGGACTGTGAGGACAAATGCAAGGGAAATTTTCTCTTTGTGATTGTGTTTCAAGGGTGACCCTGAAATGTTTTTACTAATATAGTAAATGACATGCTCCCATTCGTCATCCCCTAATTGGACGAGAATTCCTACTATGGAGATGGCTGAGGCCGATAAGTGGAGGATATAGTCGCGGTCATAGTCCAGTGGAATAATAAATGGGGCATTGGAGAGGGCTTCCTTAAGATCATCAAAAGATTTTTGGGCATGTTTTCCCCATTGGAATGGGATATCATGACGTAAGAGGCAAAGGAAACCATGTGATCGAGTGGTGTAATTGGGGAAAAAGCGGCGTAAAAAGTTATCTTTGCATTGTAGGCTCTATAGTTGGTGTAAATTCCACAGTGGGGGAATTTTTGTGATGGCTTGGACCTTGAGGGGGTCGACTGTGATGCCATGTTGGGAGATGATGAGCCCAAGGAGGTATCCAGCAGTGACGTAGAATACACACTTGAGGGCATTCAAGTGGATATTGTACTGATGACACCTGTGAAAGACAATGCATAAGTCAACGAGGTGTTGAGTGCATTTTATGGATCGAGCGGTGAGATTGTCCAAGTAGGCTAGAATGATTTGAGCCAGATCATGAAAAATGTATGTCATGGCGCGTTGAAAAGTGGCTCCAACATTCTTGAGGCCAAAAGGCATGACACGATATGCAAAGGTACACCAAGGGTAGTGAATGCAGTTTTGTATTAATCGGTTGGGTGCATCTAAATTTGGATGTATCTAGAGAAGCCGTCCATGAAGGACAAAGCCTTGTGGCCAGCACAATCCTCGATAATTTGGTTGATGAAGGGCATTGGAAAATTTTCTTTGGGACAAGTGTGATTGAGATCATGAAAATATGTACAGACACGGATAATTCCCTATTTTTTGTAAACGGGGATGGGGTTGGAGACATATGACGTATATGCGATGGGGTATATGAACTCTGCAATGCATAATTTGTCAATTTTGGCTTTGATGGCTGCTTCTTTGGATGGGTGTAATGGACATTTCTTTTGTCGTACAGGGGCAATATCAGGCCATGTGTCTATACGATGCTCGACAATAGAGGGATCAACGCCGGGCATCTCTGTGTATGACTAGGAAAAAATGTCCTGCTATTCCTGGAAGAGAGCTTTGTAAGTGATGAGTTCTTCAGAAGATCATGTGGTGCCTATGGTGATTTCCTCTATCCTTCTAGGTTTAATGGAAATATCGATTTTGACAGTGGGGGAAATGTTGGCCATATTGCCTTCCTCAAAAGCGTCGGGGGCAGGGATAGGGTTATTGAACCAGTATATATGCCCCGATGGGATAAAATATTTGGATTCGATTGCGTATATGGATTTTTGGCTAGGAGGTGCAAAGGCGTCCTGTGAGAGAAAGAGTGCTCGATGATGGAGCGGACCCCATGGGAAACCGGGGGTAGTTAATTCCTTGAGAATGTCTTAGTCGCAGTGGAACTGTCGAGAATATAGTGGATCCAGGGGAATAACATTGGTGACTGTTACCGTGTGGTTGTCTTTGGTGGTGACGATGTAGAGGGTGTATCGCAAGGATTTTGCAATGGTTCGATCGACATAAACCAAATATCGAGATATTGTAGGTTGAAAATGGTGGTCGGGCGTAAAATTTCCGTGGGGAAATGAACTGGAGAATTGGGGGGATTTGGCAGAAAATCCTCCTCTAATATATCGATGAACCATGGAGGAGTGGGAAGTCCCTCAGGATTGGGGGATAAGATATAAACAATATCGAGAGAGGGAGTAAGGGGAAATACTAGGGTCACCAGAGGTGGGGTGATGGTAGGATTGGGAATAAGGGCCAATTGGCGACACCTATACTCAATGATCGTAGGACACTGATATGTGAAGTGATAAAGTGATTCACAGAGAGTGCAAGGACATCACATACATTCATTGACAGAGGTCATGACATAGTGGATGTCAATGACATGCATGTGAGATGATGAAGATGGAGGTGGTTCTTGCTGGAATCTCTGGTGGACTGTCGTTAGCATTTGTCGAAATTGAGGTAACGCCGGGCAATGGTGGGTGTAATGGCCATACTCAGAACAGATGGCACAATGCGAATTTAGTTCAAAACCCTTTGCTACCTATGTTAGGGGATATAGTGGTAGCACTAGAGGAAGTCATGAGTGGTGTCAATGCCCGTGGGAGTTGAATTAAATTGCGTAGCTCGGGGAGAGATGGGAACTTATTGGTGGGGTGTCCATATTTCTCGCATAGTGCACAAGGAGGCTGAACTCGTGGTGGAAGTGGAGCGGCAGGCTCTTTCTTCTTCTGTCTGTCCCTAGCTGTAGCAGAGGAGATATTGAGTGGGGGTGTGGGGAGGATGGTGGAGGTAAGTATTGGAATTTTCATCGGTATTCCTTTTGTTTAGGGAGGGAGGGATGGTTGAGGGACCATCTCAAGTGGATGTAGATACCATACTGGAATTTCCAGCACCATATTGGGAAGCATAAGCGTTCCGGCTACCTGGAAAGATTGTACACCTGCCTAGGGGTAAAAGAAGGGGATTTGGGTAATGGCTTGGGGGACTCTCTCCCAAACCAGAATGTGGCCCTGAGGGAGGGTATAATCAGGAACAGGGGGAGCTAGAGGGTTCTCAAGGGATTCCCGAGGAAGGAGCTCTGTGACTAGTGGGATGATAGATAGTAATGAGGCCTCTGTGGGAGGAAGGGTATCTCCAATTTCTATTCCATTGGATGAGATGACACATACTTATGCTGAGGGATCTATGAGCGGTGGTGCTCCATGGTATTTCCTTAGCAAGGATGGATCTTTAAAAATTTTGGGACCCATCTCGATGCGTGGGTAGGGCTCGGGATTAGTTTGAAAAAAGGGTAGGATATTATCGATGTTGGAGGAAGGGTTGGGCTCGTAATGTGGCACTTGGTCGATAGTTATGATCATCCCATTGTGGGGGAACATCATTGTGCGAAAAATGAAAGAGGCCAGAGCTGAAACAATGGAGTCATCAGGTGCAGTCTGCAATCTTTGAAGCACTGAGTTCTAATGCACCTTTAGAACTAGAATACTGTGTCATTTTAATCCCATGGAAAAGTCATCAAATCATCCCCAAAAATGGTGCCAAGAATGTTAACACTAGGAGTCACCTTCAGATTGCATGGAAGGCAAACCCAGTACCCATCAAGTTAAATGTGAATGATAGAGTGTTTTAACGGGTCAAATGGAAAAGGACTCAAAAGGTAATGTTCTAACTCAGAAAACAGGGCTAGCATGCACAAGAAATTAAGGTCTTGGCTAACTTCTACCAGTAGTTTGGGAGTAAGAATGAATAGAGGGAAGACTTGAGTGAGAGGAGTGTAGGGACTGCTGCAAACATCAGGTCTGCAAAAGTCTAAGGAAGAAAGTTTCTAATCACAAGATCTTCTTGACATCAGAAACTAAGAAAGATAAATAAACATCATGATAATATAATGATCAAACATCCACCATCACATCACCTCAATAATTCATGTGAATCCTTCGAAGAATGAACATTTAGCAACTGAAGCAAATAGACTGGAAAGGAAGCTGATTTCTATTAGCCAAAAAGTCTTAAGTCCAGTACATCACTAGATCATAGTCACTTCATCAAAATATTACAAAATAAAGGGATCCTTGCTCAACCCTCTGAACCTACTAAAGAAATTGATCTACCTATTTATAACAAAAAGGGAGGAAACAGCTAGAGGTATGAGCTAGTCTCCTTCCCTTGAAAATCTCTTAAGCATTTATTTCTCTAACAACTAAGAAAACAACCTATGCTATAAAATAGGAAAATGCTGGTGACTAATCAAGTCATGCTTCTAACTAATTTGATCCTCCTTTGCTATTCAGATCTTATTTTTCCATGTGTCCTTTTGGAGCCTGTAGTTGTCCTGAAAATGCCAACTGCTACTTCTGTTAATTTCTCCATCATCGACTTATCCAAAAACTGTTGACCTAGTCCTCCTAGATTCCTAATGTTTGCTAGAAACTCCCTTGGGTAGTAACTCTGTGTAGTGCCCCATAAAATGGAGCTAGGAGAGAAGGTAGCACCTGTAGGTAGTGTCATTGTGCTGCATAAATGCACCAACATTTGTCCTCTGTTGCAATATTAAGTAGCACCTGTAGGTAGGGCCCCTGTGTTGTGCCTGAGTGTAAACCTGCTCCCTGCCAAATATTACGTAGTGCCTGTAGGTAGTGCCAATGTGTTGCACCTGTATGCAGCTTCTATTCTCTATAAGATATTACACAACGCCTTTACATAGTGCCACTGAGTGAAGCTAGCACTTAGCAAAAACTCAAAATCCATATAGCTAAATGCCTAGAAGCCTGTATAGATGGAAGAGATAGTATTCACATATCAGTTAACCCTCCCACAAAAAGGAACAATCCCCAAAAATGGAGCTTACCCCTTAACAAATATTTTTTCATCTTGACACTTAGCCTTACACTCTTTCTGGTAGAAAGAGTATCTTCAATTGACTCATCAAACTTTTTCTTCTTAGCACTGGCAAGATTCTTCAATGTAGTTGTGCTCTCCTTAGCTACTAGTTTGTCATCTTCAATGGGAGCCTCAATCAACACCAGTAAATTACTTTGGGTTATTTCATCTTGGAAATGCTTCAATTCTGCCTTTAGCTTCCTGATCTGAGCCTGGAAGCCTATGTTCTATCTGTAAATATTCTTCATCTATTTACGAAGAGGCAGAGCCTTTCTCGCTGCAAACCTTGCCAAGTCAAGGGCATGATTGTAGCCAATCATGAGCTCATCCTCTTGAGCCAAGTGGACCTTATATTCTTCTTTGAGACAAGCTATTTCTTTCCTTCCATCTCTAAGATGCTTGATAAGTCTTTTGTAGGTCTGACTGTCAGGAGGGATAGTGGCATTCTCAGCCTTAACGGGATTCTACTCAGACTCCTCCTCCTCCTGCATGGGAAGTGTCTTGTCCACCTCACCAGGTTCCTTGCTGACTCCACTTTTATTTTTCTTTCTCTGCCCAGGGGTTTCATCTTTTCTTACCAAAGGCTTCTTAATGCCTTTCTCAAAGGTTTCATATTTCCTTTCCAAGGGTATTTTAGAACCATTCCCCCTACCCTTCTATATAGGGTTTTCCTTCTTCCCTTCAGTAGATTGTAAACTATCTTTTCCCTTATTCCTCTGAGTAAGGGTTTTGGATTTCTCCTCCACATGCATTCTAATGCTTTTTCCTTTCTTCTTTAGAACAGGGGTTTTTGGCAAAAGATTCCCTTGGAAAACTTCTTTAGGAATTGATGACCTCGTGAAAGGTCTTTTACCCTTGATTTTGACTACTGGAGGAGAAGAGGGAAAGAGAATCTTCTTCCCTTTCTTGGTTGTGGATTTGGTAGAAGAAGGCACTTCTTCTAACCCTGGTGGAAGTGGTGATGAGAAATCTCTGTGTGGAGAAGGACACATTTCCTCCTCATCTTCCATGACATGCTTGTTGATCTCTGAAACTTGAAAAGGGGTTCTGCCCTTTCTCTTCCTGCCGATCCCTACTCTAGTACTGGTGGGTGATGAAGGACCTGCGATATGTGATTAGGGAGTAAATGTTGGGTCCATATTGAAGTGAGAAGTAACCAAAAAATTCTCCCATGAAATATCTTTATTTCCCAACTCTTTAGAGTCTAGCATCTTGATCAGTCCAGAGTTGAAAAGATTGGAATCCACATCCTTAGATTTGGCTTGCACCCTATCTGACATTTTATCTATACTTATTAGTAGGTAATAAGGAACATTCATCTCAACCTTACCAGTGAAATGTAACAACAGTCTTATGTGGTAATGGTACAAGGTGTTAAATCTCCCTTCACAAGTAAAATATCTCTGTATGATTTTCAACATTCTGTCAAACTGTTCGATCAACTGATTCCTTGGCATATTCTTAGATAACTCATTGGCTCGGTATTCAGGCTTGAAGAGATCTTTAACAAAGGGTGAACTCAAAATCATGGCCTTGAACCAATTTTCACCTGAAATGGGGATCCCTGTTGCAGCTGAGATGGAAGCTTCAATTAACTCAAATTCCAAATCCCCAACTCTAGTTCTCTTACCATCAAAATTTAATGCAAATTGTTTTTCTACCTCTGGATGGCCTCTCTGCATGTTCTGGCAGAAAGGGAGGCATCCTTCTCCTCGAAACATCTCCCTTTCCATGACCTTTGTGTTGAAAAGGCACATGTCCACATGTTCTGTCCTAACTATCTTGCCACCTTTATGTGATTTCCTTGACTGAGGGGTCTCCATGACTCAAAATGAGGGTTCTTAAGAGGCTTAAGGGATGATAATGACCAGAAAGCTTCAAAGGATGGCCCTTAAAAACTGACAGTGCTTAGAAAGTCGAGCTTGACTATGGGAATCAGACCTTTAGGCATGTACAAGATTTTTAGAGCGTATACTGTGAAGGGGTAATCCAAAATGGCTCTTTGTATAGGATGAATGGGGAGCATGAAAAACAGAGAGGGTTTGAGCAACGCCTCTGGGTAGCGCAACACATACACAGAGGATAGGCTATTATAGGCCCGTGACTTCAAAGGCTAAAGCAAACAACAATAGTCAGACCATGGATACGGGTGAGGACATTTATAGGTATTCAAATATGGCTCCCTTAATACTCTGCAAGCTTAACAAACCAAAAACCCGAGCACAAATTTCCTGTGAAAATTAATATGCAAAGGAGGCTACATAGGATACCTGTAAAGTCGACACCTATTGAGATCCTCATCACAATATTAGGATGAAATTAAGGAAACTTCGGCCCTGAAATCTCTCACAACATTGGATTTAGTTGACATGCAGTCGCCTAATTGGAACTGGTAAACTTATGCAGTGCAACATTGTCGAACTTTTTAAATTTAGAAACCATTACGAGGGATCATAAATGAAAGATCTTTTGAAGGCAGTACAACCAACTTTTGGCACTGAAAACAAGGGACACGGTATCAGTCGTGGCAATCATGACTTGAAGTGGATGAATGAAAAACGTTACAGGCACTATGGAACTACCTGATGAGTAGGCAGCGCTTCCAAATCAAAAAATGATTGGAAAGCTAAACGAGGATGATGAGGCATGCATGTGAGGTCATGAGTGAGGAGAGAGGTGTGTCACATCAGACTGATCATGGGAGGTATCAATCCTAGGGACGAATCACGAGAGGGGACAAAAATAATAAACCATGAACTAAAAAATATTCAAGGATCAAAAATCAAATTGAGGATCAACTCATGAGCTATAACTCAAAAGCTTAGTCATCCAAGGGGTCCTATCAAGCATAATATTAAAGGGATTAAAAATCTATTTTAAAGAAAAATAAAAATCTAAGTCTTTAAAAATAATAAAAACAAACTAACAGACCCAAGGCAACTTAGTGTGATAACATTTGGCTCCACAGGGGATGGCATGCCCCTTGTGGGATGCCAAGAATGAGTAGATTCAGTGCCTTATCCTAGGGCTATTGGGTCAGTTATTGGAACTAAAAAAATAAAAAGAAAGTGGAATTTACATTGACATGAAGAGCCACTCCAAGCTTAAGCAAAGTACTTTTTTAGGAAATGCCCATTGACCGGGCCACCAAAAACCTCTTCATTCTCCATATTCTGCAACTTGAAAGTGTTATTAGAGAATACCTCAGATATTTTGAATGGACTGATCCATAAATCTTCAAATTTACCGTGCTTGCCTTTATCTTGTCTCAGTGCATCCCACTTGCGCACCAAATTGCCTAATTGAAACTCCTTTTTGTTTACCTTATTATCGAATGCCTACTTGATCTTCAACTAATGATCATATACTTTATCTACAAGATTCTCCTGAGTCTGTTGCACCTCAACCAACTACTGAATCCTCCTGATCATATGATCTGGCTCCCCTTGATAATCCTGGAATAATTTCGCCACAGGTAATGCAAGTTGAGAAGGAAAAACTGCCTCAACTCCATAAACCAGCTGGAAAGGGGAAAGTACCAAGGATCTTTTCACTGTCACTTTGTCAGCCCCTAGAGAAAATTTGAGTTTTGAATCCCATGCCTTTTTGTTATCCTCTAGCAGCTTTTTAATAATCTTTATGATGCTTTTGTTCAAGGATTCTGCAAGCTCATTTCCCTACGGATAGTAAGGGGTAGAGTGAATCAATGCGATTCCAAACTGTTCATAGAACTAAATCAATGGTTCAGCCTTGAATGATGCATCTTTATCAGTGACAATTCTATTTGGGCAGCCAAACCTTGCCATAATGTCTTCAAGGAAACCAATGATCACTTTGTGGGAATCATTCCTAGTAGGAATAGCCTCTATCCACTTAGTTAAGTAATCTATGGCTGTCAAGATCTATCTATGTTGGCCACTGGAAGCAGGATGAATTTCACCAATAAAATCTAGGCCCCACTATTGAAAAGGCCCTGAAGCTGCTACGAGCTTTAATGGAAAAGACTTAAGCTGTTGCTTTCCAGAAAATTTATGACACTTATTGCATGCTCTAATATTAGCACAAACATCCGTGAATAGACTAGGCCAGAAATACCCAACCCTGAGAATCTAATAAGCAGTGGTCCTCCAAAAATGATGCCCCCTACACAAACTATCATGGAAATCAAACATAATCTTTTGGGATTTTTGTGGGTCTAGGCATCTCAGCAACACTCCCAATGGATCCTTCCAGTACAAAAATTGATCAACCAATCAATAATTTATTGATTTGAGTTTTAATGCTCTCACCTTGTTCTTTTCCATACCACTTGGAGGTTGTAAATTCTGTAGGAAAAATATAATGTCCTTGTACCAGCTGCAATTTGCCAATGCATGGATGATTTGAATACCTTTGTCATTTAATTCAGCCTGCTTTTTTTCTACACATGAGCTAATTAAATTTACCCCCAACGCTGACCAATTTGATTCAGCCAACAACTTGGCTAAACCATGACCTTTAACCAATTTGGTGGGCTTGGTTTATAAATCGAATTCAAAGATTTTAGCAATCCATTTGCTTCATTTTCTGTCAATATCAAGCTGAATAAGAATTTCTTTTACAACAACTGAAGGAACATACGCAATAAATCTTGAATGCAGCACATAAACCCTAAAGGACTTAAGATCTTTAACCAATGCATATGCTTTCTTATCCATGAGGTCATACTTTAGTTCAACATCTCTCAATTCCCTACTGAAAAAGGCAATGAGTTGTTCTAAGCCTTCAATGTTCTTTTGCAATAAGACTGTTGCTACTGTATCAAAAGAGGAAAAATAAAAAATAAGAAAGTCCTTGGAGTAGTCAGGGCTGACAAGAATTGGGGCTTCTGTCAAGGATTTATTTATTTGATCAAAAGAATCACGGGCCTCAACAGTCCATTTGATTTCACTATCCTTCCTCAACATGGTTGTGATATACTTAACTAACTCAGCAAAATTTGACACAAATCTTCTCAAAAAGTTGATTTTTCCCAGAAAAGATTGTACCTCTTTTTTATATCTAGGGAGTGAAAATGTTTGCATAGCCTCAACCCTACTGGAATCAATCCTTACTCCTTCAGCTAACATGATATGCCCCAATAATTTTCCTTCTTTCATGGCAAACAATGATTTTTTTGGGCTCAAAGAGAGGCCAAATTTTCTGCATTTCAAGAAAACCTTTCTTAAATGATCACAGTGTTCCTTATTAGACTAAGAATACACAGTTATGTTGTCCAAATAGATAACAACAAACTTATCTTTTTCTCCAATAAATGCTATGTCCATAGCTCGCTGAAAAGTTTCCCTTGTGTTCATCAAACCAAATGGCATCTTGGCGTACATAAATGTCCCCCAGGGAGTGGTGAAGGTCGTCTTCTGCCTGTCCTCTGGAAAAATAGATACCTGATTGTATCCAGAGAATCCATCAACCATAGACATCCTCGCTACTCCTGTCACCTTCTGTAATATGTGCTCCATCCTGGGTAAAGGATAATTATCCTTTTTTGAGCTTCTGTTCAAATTTCGGAAATCGACACAAAGTATGATTTCCTCATTCTTTTTTCTTACTGGGACCAAATTGGCTACCCATTCGGAATACCTCAAAGGAATGATAATTTTTTCATGTAAAAGCTTCTTAAATTTTTTCTCCATGACAGGTAGCGACATAGGATTGATTTGCCTCAACTTTTGTCTGAAAGGTTTGGTGTTTTATTTTCATGGGATCTTGTGCTCTATTATTCTTGTGTCATAAGTTTTGAGATCTTCATAAGTCCAAGAAAATACGTCAGCAAATTATTTCAACAACTTAGTGTATTCTACCCTCTTCTTTTTGATAGGTTGCTTGACAGTTTGACGTATTTTGTATCTTTTTCAGTGCCCACATTGCACTCAGTGATATCATCATCATCGGTGGATACCTTCCCTTTCAATGCCACAACATTCCCATCAAATAGTCTTTCCAAAGGAACTAGTCCCTTTGGTATATGATTGCTAGGAAACTGCACAATATGATGATTAGCAATTTTATTGAGGAAAACATCAGCACGAGGAGTGATTTTTGGATCATGATCCTGATCAATGTGCAATGTAGAAAATTCATCAACAGTCTCAATAAAAATTTTAAGTTCTAAGTCATCTTCGAACACCTTCCAATATTTTACATTGTCTAGTATAGTAGGCCTGTATTTGAATTCTACATCATACTTGATTTTTGGTGGAATGGGAATTCTGAAGTTGCTTGCTGATACAACCAAATAATAAGCCATAGTATTCTCTTATCTAGGGATGAATGATATATTAAAAGAAGAGAAAAATCTATCCACTAAATCCCATACTTCATTTCTGTAAGATCTAAGCCTAGGATGCTTTGTTTGATAAATATTTTTAATCTGATGAACTATCAATTCAGGATCCCCAAATACTGACAGCTCCTCTATCCCCATGTCTTTTGTTTCCCTCAAAACCAAGACAAGAGCCTCATACTCTGCCACATTATTAGTAGTCTCAAATTCTAGTTTATATGACAAAGATATAGTTTCTTGAGCTGGTGAGACAAAGATTACCCCAACCCTAGCACCTTCCTTGGAAGAGGCTCCATCAAAGAACATCTTCCAGATAGAAGTATTTAGAGGAGGTTCTTCAAAAAAGTTGATGGTCTTTTTTCTGATTTCTAAAGGGGCTTCTGGGGCATCGGTGAGCTCCAAAATACTAGATCCCAGATCTGTATCCAAAGCAAAAATAGGGTGATTGGCAGGGTTTGCTTCATCACTAATGATGTAAGACAATTGGGCTTCCCTGTAAAGTCTTCTATGCTCTCCCCCCAAAAAAAGAATAGTAGCATAAGAGAGATCCATCTACAAGGTTCCCCCAAGTCTTTTTGTCCAGGATCTTGATAAGAGCATACCAAACTTGGGGGGAACATTAGAAACTACAATATCCATAAGTATACTCTTCATGGGCAGATGAAATAAGTTCACCACCATATCCTTAATGACTCCAAGATATTTGAATTTTCTAGAATCAAAATAATATAAATCATGATAGGTCTTTGTGGCTTCTAACCCAAGTTCATCCATAACATATTTTGGCATAAGATTGTGGGATTCCCCTGAATCCATGAGACAATTGTGTAGCACCTTATCATGTACATTCAGTGAAGTATAAATAGGTGGGGATGAGTCATCTCTATCTTCTATCAAAGGACCTAAAATCACTGCTGGTTTTTCATCTTGCAGATTTATGGAATCAGTGGCATTTGGATATGATTCTGGTTGTAACATTTTCGATAAATATTTTCTAAAATCCTCATTTTATATCAATTCCAAAAAACGTACATGGATCTTTATTTTCTGGATCTCATTCTCAAAACTAAAGGAAGGGGAAGGCTTCAAGATCTCCTTAGTTTTAGGAGGAGGATCTCTGATAAGAACTTGTGGGTTTTGAGAGTCTTTTTCCTTACTGCTCACTGTCACAGCCATGGTGCGATCTTGTTTTTGAAGAGGCTGATTAAGGGTTTCGGTTTTTTCTACATTCTTCTTAGATCTCAAATTATATCTACCAGGATTCTCCTTTTCTTTCTCCCCCTTGCTTAACTCATTAATTTGAATATCCATTAAAGATTGCTCATAAGAGGATTGAATCAAGTGTGGGGATGGGGAAGTATCACCTAAACAATGAATCTCAGGATCATCTTCAACCTCCTCTTCTTCTTCATCTGCCACTAAATTATTTTGCAAAGGATCTTGTACGCTCAGATCATCTCTCTCTCTGTTTCTGGGAAGGATTTGGGGAGCATTGTTGGGTCTCCTGAAATTACCTCTGTTTTTAGTGTTTTGAGCATTTCTATATGGTTGTCTTCCTTCTGATTTCAATTTTTCAATTTCAGTGGAGAGAGATTTTACTAATTTGGTCAGCTCATCTACTTGAGAATGGACAACAGAGGAATTAGAAGTTGAAGCTTTAGCTTTGTTTTTTCTCCTATCCCTATCAGATTTTCCCCTGATTTTATCTGATGCCACTATGTTGGATTCTACCTCTAAGGCAACATCTTGCATATGAACCAAAGAAGGTGACCTTATTTCCCTCAAAAGGAGGCAGAATTTGGAATCAAAAGCACTGGCATAAGTGATTTTTTCCATGGTTTCAGTGGGTTTGATCTCATCAGGGATTTTCTTGTACATTTTGTTAAATCTTTTAGAAAATTCAGAGACAGACTCTCCTTCTTTCCTTTTCAAAGACCCAAATTCAGTGATGTAGTACAAAAAATCCTTTTTGTCACCCCAATGCTTCAAGAAGGCTTCATCCAATGCCTCAATACTAGTAATGGATCCAGGGGCCAGACCCCTAAACCACTTCCTAGCCTCACCAAACAGGCTTTGGACAAAATCCCTCATCCAAACATCTTCATTTTCAATATTTTGGTTATCTGCATAGCTATAGAAGGCAACAAGATGTTCCTTAGCTGTTACATCTTCTTCTCCTGCAAACTTAAGCATGTATTTCAAATAATCTCTAGGGGGGAAGATAATTCAGTGGATGAGGTAAAAGTAGAGGAGCATATCTTGAAGCCACTATGGCATCCATCCTATTAGCAGGGGGGTTAACAACTGCCATTTGATTTTGAATTCTTGGTGAACAAGAAGGAGAAGGAGACTCGATTGTATGTATAGTAGGCGAGGAAGGAACAGATGAAGGGGGGGGGTTCAGTTTTTTCAATAGGAGGCTAAGTTTCTAAAGAGGATGGTAAGGTCTGGGAGGGAGATGAATTTCTAGCTTCTTTAACAACAAAATTTTTAAAAGAAAGAGGTGTGGCAAAACCTAAAGTAGGGAAATCTTCAAAACTATCAAGACTGAAACACTTCTCAATTTCAGGGGAAGAAAATATATCAATGTTTTCCTCTTTCAGTTCAGTCTTAAAGGAAGAGTTTTCAACAGGAAACTCTCGAAAATCAAGCTTTTTAGATACTTCATCAGAAGATAAAGGAAGCTTACTTGATAAAACAACTGGAGTATCAAGAGTAGAATCAGGCAACTAACTAGAAACACTTGTAGCAGCAGCAGAAGATGTTTTTTGGGAAGATTTTCCCTTCTTGATTATCTTCTCTGGGTCAGCCTCAGGTGGTACCAAAGGTAGTTGTGTATTTGATCTCGTGTGTCTGCCTTTAGGTGCCAGAGATGAAACAATGGAGTCACGAGGTGTAGTCTGCAATCTTCAAAGCACTGAGTTCTAATGCACCTTTAGAACTAGAATACTGTGTCATTTTAATCCCATGGAAAAGTCATCAAATTATCCTCGGCAATGGTGCCAATAATGTTAGCACTAGGATTCGCCTTCAGATCGCATGGAAGGCAAGCCCAGTACCCATCAAGTTATATGTGAATGATAGAGTGTTTTAACGAGTCAAATGGAAAAGGACTCAAAAGGTAATGTTCTAACTCAGACAACAGGGCTAGCATGCACCATCAATTAAGGTCTTGGCTAAATTCTACCAGTAGTTCGGGAGTAAGTATGAATAGAGGGAAGACTTGAGTGAGAGGAGTGTAGGGACTGCTGCAAACATCAGGTCTACAAAAGTCTAAGGAAGAAAGTTTCTAATCACAAGATCTTCTTGACATCAGAAACTAAGAAAGCTAAATAAACATCATGATAATTTAATGATCAAACATCCACCGTCACATCACCACAATAATTCATGTGAATCCTTCGAAGAATGAACATTTAGAAACTAAAGCAAATGGACTGGAAAGGAAGTTGATTTCTATTAGCCAAAAAGTCTTAAATCCAGTACATCACTAGATCATAGTCACTTCATCAAAATATTACAAAATAAAGGGAGCCTTGCTCAGCCCTCCAAACCTACTAAAGCAATTGATCTATCTATTTATAACAAAAAGGGAGGCAACCACTGGAGGTATGAGTTGGCCTCCTTCCCTTGAAAATATTTTAAACATTTATTTCTCTAACAACTAAGAAAACAACCTATGCTATAAAACAATAAAATGTTGGTGACCAATCCAGTCATGCTTCTAACTAATTTGATCCTCCTTTGCTGCTCAGCTCTTATTTTTCCATGTTTCCTTTTGGAGCCGGTAGTTGTCCTCAAAATTCCAACTTCTACTTCAGTTACTTTCTCCATCATCGACTTATCCAAAAACTATTGGCCTAGTCCTCCTATATTCCTGGTGTTCGCTGGCAACTCCCTTGGGTAGTAACTCTGTGTAGCGCCCCATAAAATAGAACTAGGAGAGAAGGTAGCGCCTGTAGGTAGCGCCACTATGTTGTATAAATGAGCCAACATTTATCCTCTGTTGCAATATTAAGTAGTGCCTGTAGGTAGCACACTTGTGTTGTGCCTGAGTGTAAACCTGCTCCCTACCAAATATTACATAGCACCTATAGGTAGTGCCACTGTGTTGCACCTGTATGCATCTTTTTTTTCCTGTAATATATTACGCAGCGCCTTTACGTAGCGCCACTAAGTGAAGATAACACTTAGCAAAAACTCAAAATCCATATAGCTAAATGCCTAGAATCCTGTATAGATGGCAGAGATAGTATTTGCATATCAGTTAACCCTCCCACAAAAAGGAACAATCCCCAAAAATGGAGCTCACCCCTTACCAACTATTTTGTCATCTTGACACTTAGCCTTACACTCTTTCTGGTAGAAACAGTATGTTCAATTGACTCAGCAAACTTTTTCTTCTTAGCACTGGCAAGCTTCTTCAATGTAGTTGTACTCTCCTTAGCTTTTGGTTTGTCATCTTAAATGGAAGCCTCAACCAACACCTGTAAATTCCTTTGGGTTATTTCATCTTGAAAATGCTTCATTTTTTCCTTTAGCTTCTTGATCTGAGCCTGGAATCCTCTGTTCTGTCTATAAATATTCTTCAGTTGTTTACGAAGAGGTAGAGCCTTTCTCACTACAAACCTTGCCAAGTCAAGGGCATGATTGTAGCCAATCATGAGCTCATCCGCCTGAGCCAAGTGTACCTTATCTTTTGCTTTGAGATGAGCTATTTCTTTCCTTGCATATCTAAGCTACTTGATAATTCTTTTGTAGGTCTGACTGTCAAGAGGGATAGTGGCATGCTCAACCTTAATGGGCTTCTCCTCAGACTCCTCCTCCTCCTGCATGGGAAGTGTCTTTTCCACCTCATCAGGTTGCTTGTCGGCCCCACTTTTATTTTTCTTTCTCTGCCCAGGGGTTTCATCTTTTCTTACCAAAGTCTTCTCAATGCCTTTCTCAAAGGTTTCATTTTTTCTTTCCAAGGGTCTTTTAGAACCTTTCCCCCTACCCTTCTGTAAAGGGTTTTCCTGCTTCCCTTCAGTAGAATGCAAACTATCTTTTCCCTTCTTCCTCTAGGTAAGGGTTTTAGATTTCTCCTCCACAGGCCTTGTAATGCTTTTTCCTTTCTTCTTTAGAACAGGGGTTTTTGGCAAAGGATTCCCTTGGAAAACTTCCTTAGGAATTGATGACCTCATGAAAGGTCTTTTACCCTTGATTTTGAATGCTGGAGGAGAAGAGGGAAAGAGAATATTCTTCCCTTTCTTGGCTGTGGCTTTGGTAGAAGAAGGCACTTCTTCTAACCCTGGTGGAAGTGGTGAAGAGAAAGCTCTGTGTGGATAAGGACAAATTTCCTCCTCAGCTTCCATCACATGCTTGTTGATCTCTGAAACTGGAAAAGGGGTTATGCCCTTTCTCTTCCTTCTGATCCCTGCTCTAGTACTGGTGGTTGATGAAGGACCTGTGATTTGTGATTGGGGAGTAGATGTTGGGTCCAACTTGAAGTGAGAAGTAACCACAAAATGCTCACATGAAATCTCTTTCTTTCCCAACTCTTCAGAGACTAGCATCCTAATCAGTCCAGAGTGGAAAAGACTGGAATCCACATCCTTAGATTTGGATTGCACCCTATTTGACATTTTAACTATACTTCTTAGAAGGTAATAAGGAAAATTCATCTCAACCTTACTAGTGAAATGTAACAACAGTCTTATGTGGTAATGGTACAAGGTGTTAAATCTCCCTTCACAAGTAAAATATCTCTGTATGATTTTCAACATTCTGTCAAATTGTTCGTTCAACGGATTCCTTGGCATACTCTTAGATTACTCATTGGCTTGGTATTTAGGCTTGAAGAGATCTTTAACAAAGGGTGAACTCAAAACCATGGCCTTGAACCAATTTTCACCTGAAATGGGGATCCCTGTTGCAGCTGAGATGGAAGCTTCAGTTACCTCAAATTCCAAATCCCCAACTCTGGTTCTCTTAACATAAAAATTTAATGCAAATTGTTTTGCTACCTCTGGATGGCCTCTCTACATGTTCTGGTAGAAAGGGAGGCATCTAGCTCTTCAAAACATCTCCCTTTCCATGGGCTCTGTGTCAAAAAGGTGCATGTCCACAGGTTCTGTCCTAACTATCTTTCCACCTTTATGTGCTTTCCTCAACTGAGGGGTCTCCATGACTCAAAATGAGGGTTATTAAGAGGCTTAAGGCATGCTAATGACCAGAAATCTTCAAAGGATGGCCCTTAAAAACTGAAAGTGCTTAGAAAGCCGAGCTTGACTATGGGAAATAGACCTTTAGGCATGTACAAAATTTTTAGAGCGTAGATTGTGAAGGGGTAATCTGAAATGGCTCTTTGTATATGATGAAAGGGGAGCACAAAAAACAAAGAGGGTTTGAGCAACGCCTCTGGGTAGCGCAATGCATACACAGAGGATAGGCTATTACAGGCCTGTGGCTTCAAAGGATAAAGAAAACAACAGTAGTCAGACCATGGATACGGGAGAGGACGTTTACAGGTATGTAAATATGGCTCCCTTACTACCCTACAAGATTAACAAACCAAAAGCCCAAGCACAATTTTCCTGTGAAAATTAATATGCAAAGGAGGCTGCATAGGATACCTGTAAAGTCGACACCTATTGAGATCCTCAGCGCAATATTAGGATGAAATTAATGAAGCTTCATCCCTGAAATCTCTCACAACATCATATTTAGTTGACATGTGGTCACATGATCGGAACTAGAAAAATTACACAGCGCAACACTGCCAAAATTTTAAAATTTAGAAACCGTTACCAAGGATCATAAATGCAAGATCTTTTGAAGGCATTACAACCAACTTCTGGAACTGAAAACAAGGGACATGATGTCATTCATGGAAATCATGACTTGAAGTGGATGAATGACAAACGTGACAGGTGCTACGGAACTGCCTGATGAGTATGTAGCACTTCCAAATAAAGTAATGATTGGACAGGTAAACGAGGATGATGAGGCATGAATGTGAGGTCATGAGTGAGGAGAGAGGTATGTCACATCAGACTGATCATGGGAGGTATCAATCCCAGGGAAGAATCATGAGAGGGGACAAAAAAAAAAAACCATGAGCTAAAAAAAATTCAAGGATCAAAAATCAAATTGAGGATCAACACATGAGCTATAAGTCAAAATATTAGTCATCCAAGGGGTCCTATCAAGCATAACATTAAAGGGATAAAAAATCTATTTTAAAGAAAAATAAAAATCTAAGGCTTTAAAAATGATAAAAACAAACTAAAAGACCCAAGGCAACTTAGTCTGATAACAAGTCGCATACATCATATTTCCTTGCTTGTTTGCTGGATCTGGTAGTTGTTGGGTGGAATTTGATGTTTTTTGAGTCTTCTTAGGTCTCTGTAGTTCCTGTTAAGTACTTGTGGGATGATAGGAAACCTATCTTGGGTTGAATTTTTAGGTAGATTCTTTCTCATCACCTTTCCATTGTGATTGTCCTTGTACATTGGGCTGAGTGTTTTGATTCTTGGTATCCTTCTTGATTTATCTCTTTCTATACATAGTAGATGTTATATATCAGGTTGCTTTTCAATCCATGCATTTTCATTTTTATTATATTGAATATACAAAAATATTAGGCATTTTGCATTGCTTGACATTTTGGTCTTTTGAGTCTTGTTCATTAGATTAGTGCATGTAATGAAAGATTGCATTTTTACTTCAGAATTGCAGAGTTGAAATTTAAAATTGCATTTTTTTTTAGATGCATATCATTCATTGAAAATTGAAGTTATGACTTTGCATTATATTCATGTTGAAACAGGGGAAGACCCAGGGTTCAACTCTAACAATGCACCAACAAACCCTAACTACTGGCCCTTTCGGCAACACCTACGAAGCAGATGAAGTCTCACCCGAAGTAGAAATAGGGGGTTGCAGGACACATGCATCTACAACTAGAGGAAGTGCAAGATGATATCAATGCAAAATATCCTAGAGATTCTTAACAGTATTATGCTTACTTCGGGAAGTTAGTTATATCTCTTATCTTCAGTAGGGAAAATAACAATGCAATCACAGTATAAAAGATAGTAAATAACACAACATAAATCACATAGAACAACAATATTTTACGTGGTTCACCCTCTCCTTAGGGCTACATCCACAAAACCGTGTTTATTGATAAAGTAGATGAAAATACACAGTTCTATCTGTGCACTTCGTTGTAGATCCTTCTCTTTCTCCTCTTTACCTCCCAACCCTGCACACCTAACTGTAGGATAGATCTTCGCACCCAACTAAAGACCCAAAATACAAGAATTCCCTAAGATATGGCACTTTTACCTCTCAACCTCTCTATATCAACAACCCCTCTCCACTCTTCTAGACTGCTATTTATCCTTCTATGACTCTTAGAAACCCTAGACCGAAGTCCAGGTGCAAAAACCCTAGGTACCAAAACCCTAGGTCTGAAACCCTAGGTGCCAAAACCCTAGGTCCACATAACCTATAATTTAAGGTCTTTGTCGACTTGTTCTTCCTTCTTCTCTGTGAGGTGCTCCAAAGCACCCATTAGTGTCTTCTTCCACTTGCTGAATTTTTCACGACCTATCCTCTTTGCTGATTTTTCTTCCTTGATATTCTCTTTCAATGGTTTTCTTTTCTTTACTTCGTTCCTTCTTTTCTACTTCTTTAACCACTTCAACCCCTCCTTGGTTTGTGTGCCTTCCTCACATTTCATACTTTGTCTTTATTTTTCTTTAATCTTTGTTTCCTCCCTTAATACCTACCCAAGGGCCAACAGGCCCCCAACACTCACATGTGACTCGTCCCGAGTCACTTCAGGGTTGAGCCTTTAGTCTTACTTCGACTATAGACTGCACGAAGCAGCTTGTGCCTTCTGCGTTGTCCCTCCCTGTCATGTGTAGACTATCTTTTCTGTGTCTAGTTCCCAATTTAAAATGCACCTAGTACCTAAAACCTTCTTCCTTTTCTTTTACTGAGAGATGTGAGGCAGTTGGTTGTCATAATACAGTTTCAACTGACTCCCATTCACTAAACCATCATTTAATTCTCCATTAAGAGTCTTCAACTGTGCAGCTCCGCCTTCTGTAACATAGGCAACCTCGAATGGTCCGAGCCAATGTGTCCCGAACTTCCTTGGATGCTTCATGAACTTGCTATCGTATAAAAGTACCAAATATCCTTGTTTAAATGTTTTCTTCTTGATATGTCTGTCATGGTAAGACTTTTCTCGTTCTTTTTGTACCTGCTGATGAAATCCTGCAATGACCCTATCTTCCTCTAATTCTATCAACTGCGTGAGCCTATCTTGAATAGTGTTGGTGTCATCCATACCTGTAAATGTTTCGATTCTTAAACTAGGAACCAAATATTCCATAGGTACTACTGCTTCCTAGACATAAACTAACTTAAAGGGGGTTTCCGTTGTTAACTTTTTGCAAGTAGTTCAATAAGCCCATAACACTGCTGAAATTATTAAATCCCAATCATCTTTGTTAACACTGCGAATCTTAGTCAGATTTGTCTCCAAAATCTTATTGAAATCTTTGATTGTACCATCCTCTCGTGGATGGTATGGTGTGCTCTTCAGATGGTGAACTTTGAATTCTTGAGTCAAGGCTTCAATAGTTTTGTTAATGAAGTGTGTGCTTTGATCACTCATAAGGATCTTCGGGCATCCAAATCTGGCTATGATATCCTCAAAGATGAACCGTGCAACTGTAGCTATACTACAATCCTTAACTACTCTTGCTTCTACCCATGTGGTCAAATATTGTGTAGTAGTGATAATGTATCGAGCTCCTGTGCGCTTTCCTGGTGGGTTCATATGTCCCACAAATTCAATAGCCCATTTATCAAATGCTTGTAATGTTAACTGAGGTGCTAAAGGCATCTCATCCCTTCTAGAAGGCTTCCCTATTCTTTGACATACATCACAGGATCTGTAGTATTCCTAAGCATCCTTATGTAAAGTGGGCCACCAGAGGCCAGCTCTAAGAACCTTCTGCATTGTTGCTTTCTCTGCATAATGTCCTCCTATGATGCCTCCATGTGCTTCTGCAAGAATCAATGGTCTTTTTGAATCCATAACGTATCTTCTTAAGATTTCATCTAGTCCCATCTTATATAACTATCCAGCTATAAGTTGAAAATCTGCAGCGCAGACTGTTGGGTTGTGGAAAAGCTACAAATATCTCCCTTATTTATACAGTTCATGATGTAATCTTCATTGACTTTTCAATTAATTAGGAATAAATAAGATCGGAAATAGTTAATATGTCTCCTATCGTCATTATTGAAACTATATTGAGTAAGATTCTAAAATTGGTTGGAATTGTTTGATTTTGTTACAAGATTGGTTAAATATTGTCAAAACCGAAATAGCAAAGGATATCTTGAAGATGCGTGAGCCATTAGAGGTTAAATACTTTTGGCGTAAAAACAGTTTTAAAGATGCTTCGGTTTTCTATATTGTAACTTTATAATAAGTAAAGCAATCCTGACGATCTTCCAATCCTCAGGATGGCTTGATTTACTAAGATTATTGTCTATATAAAGGATAATAGATCCAAAAAGACAATCTAAGAATTATGTTCAAGCATTCAGACTCAGAGTTACTCTGCACAAGCCATTTTTGTGAATGATGTACCAGCTATGAAGTTAATAAAAGATTTGATCATTTTCACCATTGCTATATACTGAGTTTCTTGTAGCAGTGCTTCTAAGGACCAAGGGCCCAGTCTAAAGGAGTCATTGTCTCAAATCTGTACTTGTATCAAGTTACTTTTTATTTTGTGATTCAAATCTCTTTTACAGTAATTAAAACAAATGCATAAGCGTGTTAATGATTTCATGTTGATTGTGTGTAGTAGATAGACAATTACTTCAAGTATTAACGATTGTTGTTCCAATTCTCATTACTGTAGTTTACTGCTTGACAATTCCTCACATTTTCATCTGCATTGTTTCTTTACTTAAAGTTACATTTGTTGTTCCTTTCCAGTTAAAGTTACTATTGTTGGGAAAACACCCTCGGACTAGCAAAATAGGGTCAGACTTGCATGCAGATTTTGACCGAAAAGAAACTACTTTTTAACCTACAACCCAAGATTTAAACCCCTCTTTCACAGTAAATGCATGGAAAAGGACCACCAACCTTATTACCGGTGTTCGATGTAGATCCTCCGTTGCGCTTTGATCACTTGCTTGCACTGCTCCTTCCATAGATGACCTGCACTCAAGACAAACAACAACTATGCATGCATGCTACTTCTATACTCAAGGGTTAGAAATCAAGCATAAATTCATCAAATCATAGACAATTCATACATTGGGACGGGAAAAGTATTCTTTTTATTACTAAAAGTGAATCAACTTACAATAAAGCTGAGACCGGCCACCACTCCTTGAACCTGATCCTGGGCTCCTCTTCTTCTGTCTTTCAACTGCTTTGCGTTAAATCTCCTTTGGCATGAGGAAAGGCTAAAGGGTTGGGACAATGGATTATGTAAATGGGCAGAGTTTCTTCGCTATATTTTTTCCTCCTCCAAATGGTACCCCTACCCCTTCTTTTATAGGCTAGAAGGAGCTAGGGTTTTGGACGAACCCTCGACCATGCATGGCCGGGAGTTTCAGTTAACTGACCCATA
>JASDQU010101711.1:18683-40183 GCA_032191745.1 Picea mariana
AGGATCAGCACAAGGAGGGGCAAGAAATAGAGAACACGAGGAATTATGAAGGAGGATTGAAGAATTGAAAACTAGAAGGTATGGAGATGTTAAAACAAGTTCATAATCAGAAGAGGATCTTGAAGAAGAAGAGAGAAATGATGAGGAAATAGACCCAGTAGTACGTTTAATATATTTTCTAAAAGATATAGGTAGTGCAAGGGTGGAATTTTCATGCTACGATGGTAGTTTGAAAGCTGAGACTCTCATTGATTGGATAGGAGAGATTGAAAGATATTTTGAGTATGAAAATGTTCAGGATTCCAATAGGTTTTGATTCTTCATGACTAAGCTAAAGGGTCATGTTGCACTTTGGTGGGATATGTTGCAGAAAGACGGAGGGGATAACCGACAGGGAAATATTAGAACTTGGAGGAAGACGGTGAGAAAAATCAAAGAGAAATTCCTACTTGTCGATTACCAACAAAATTTGTGCAAGAGGGTGCAAAACTTAATGCAGAAAGAGACATATATTTGTGAATATACAGAGGAGGTTTTCAAACTATCCCTCAGGTCAAGGATAAAGGAACCAAAGTATCAAATAGTGGCAAGATAGGTGAATAGGTTGAAGTATCAAATTCAGGATGAGATGAGTACACATTACTTTCGTAATGTAGATGAATCCTATCATTTTGCTTTGAAGGTGGAAGAAAATATTGACAGAAGATTACGAAAGAAATTCTGGGGAAAATGAACTAGAGGCAGGGGTAGACCAACAGTCAGAATACAAGGAGGAAGAAGCATTAGCAGAGGCAAAGGTTTTGGTCAAGGTAATTATGTGATTACATGTTATAGATGTGGGGTAGAGGGTCACAAAGCATCAAAATGTCCGGAGAGGCAGGATGCAACGAGAAGAAATGAGGCTAGGACACAAGTTACCCAGGTAGATGAGACAAAATTTGTTGGTGGGAATGTGGAAGTAATTCAACAAGAGCAAGGAGAAATCTTGATGTTTAGAAGAGTATTACTTAAGCCTGAGACAAAGGCAATAGAAGAGTCTGAACAGAGAAAGAGAGTGTTCAAAACTAAATGAAAAACTCAGGATAAGTGTTGTCATCTTGTCATAGATGGAGGAAGTACAAAAAATTTAGTATCCACGAAAGTAATGGAGAAATTGAAGTTGAAAATCATTCTGCATCCAAATTTTTTCAAGGTATCATGGTTCAAAAGAGGAAAACATGTGACTGTGACTGAGCAATGCTTGTTGAGTTTTCAGATTGGAAAGTTTAATAAGAAGGAATTGTGTGACATAGTAGAGATGGATGCTTATCACATGCTACTCGGAAGACCACGGTTGTTTGATAGAAAAGTTTTCCACGATGGGATGAAGAATACTTATGAATTTTTAAAGGATGGAAAGCAATATAGATTGGAACCAATGGTGGAGACTAAGTTGAGTGGTAATGATAGCAAGGAAAAGTACAGTAGAAATATTTGCACCAGCAGTCGCATTATGTTTTGTTCAACTAAGAAATTATTGAGAGAGAATAGGAATCATTTATGTTTGGCCTTAGTACCAAGGGAAGTTTTGGAGATTGAAAAAATGAGTCATGTGCCACCATAAATTCAACTTTTTTCGAATGAGTTTAAGGATATTGTTGGAGATGATCTACCAGTGGGTTTACCTCCCTTGAGAAGTATATCACATCAAATTGATTTGATACCAAGATCAAGACCACCGAATAAAGCTCATTATCATATGACTCTAGCAAACAGTGAGGAAGTAAATAAGCAGGTGTAAGAATTTTTCAACAAAGGATTGATCAGAGAGAGTTTGAGTCCGTGTGTGTACCTACAATTTTAACACCCAAGAAAGGAGATGAATGGAGAATGTGTATTGATTTACGATCTATTAACAAGATTACTATCAAGTACAAATTTATTTTACCAAGGATGGATGACCTCATGGATTGTTTGAGTGGGGCCAAGTACTTTTCAAAGATTGATTTGAAGAGTGATTACCATTAGATTCAGATAAGGGAAGGTGATGAATGGAAGACAGTGTTCAAGATAAAGGATAGGTTGTTTGAGTGGTTAGTTATGCTATTTGGACTAACCAATGCGCCCAACACATTCATGAGAGTTATGAATGGATTTTTGAAACCATTTTTGGGTAAGTTTGTTGTTGTGTACTTAGATGAAATTTTGATTTTCAGCAAGACCAAAGAAGAACACCTAGAGCATGTGAGAAAAGTGTTAGAGCAGTTGAGAGAAGAGAAATTTTTTATCAATTTGAAGAAATGTACATTTCTGAAGGAAGAGTTAGTATACTTGGGATTTTTTATTTCCAAGGAAGGTTTGAAGATGGATTTTGAAAAGGTTAAATTTATTTTGGAGTGATCAAAATCTAAGTGTACATTTAATGTGAGAAGTTTCCATGGTTTGGCAAGTTTCTATAGGAATTTTATCAAAATTTTCAACAAGATTTGTGCACCACTTACTCAATGCATGAAGAAAGTAAATTTTAAGTGGACAGTAGCAGCCATGAAGTCATTTGAAAATTTGAAGAAAAAGGTAACTAAACAACTAGTTTTAGCACTTTCAGAATTCAATAAAGTGTTTCAAGTGCATTGTGATGCAAGTGGTTCAACGATTGGAGCAGTTTTGAGCCAAGAAGGAAGACCGATTGTGTTCTTCAGCAAGAAATTGAATGATGCTAAGAAGAAGTACTATATTTATGATCAAGAGTTTTATGCTATTGTAAAAGCCTTGAATAAATGGAGACATTGCTTATTACAAAAGGAGTTTGTCTTGTTTACTGAACATAAGGCGTTACATCACATCAATAGTCAGGGTAAGTTAAACCAAAAGCATTCTAAATGGGTAGAACTTTTGCAAAGTTACTCATTTATTTTGAAACACATGTCTGGAAAGTAGAATAGAGTTGCAAATGCATTAAATCGAAGGATAATATTGTTGAATACTTTGTCAAGGTAAGTTGTTAGCTTGGAATGTATAAAATAATTATATGCAGAAGATGTCGATTTTCAAGAGGATTGGAAAGCATGCAAAGTGCCTTGGAGCATTGATAGAACACTATATTTGGATTTTCATATTCAAGAAGGTTTCTTGTTTAAGAACCAAGGTTTGTGCATTCCACGGAGCTCATTGTATCTTAATATTATTAGAGAGATGCATAGTGGAGGTTTAGATGGACATTTTGGCATTGATAAGACCAGGGCATTGGTGAGGGAAATATAATTTTGGCCTAGCATCAACAAGGATGTTAAGAACTTTGTTGAGTACTGTAGAATTTGTCAACTCGCCAAAAGAAGAAGTCAAAACACAAGATTGTATACACCACTACTGGTACCTGAAAGTCCATGGGAAGATATAAGTATGGACTTTGTTTTGGGACTGCCTAGGACGTAGAGCGGCCATGAATCTATGATGGTTTTAGTGGACAGATTTTCAAATATGAAACATTTCATACCATGCAAGAAAACCAATGATGCTACTAAAGTTGTTGTTTTATTTTTTAGAGAGATTGTGATATTACATGGACTACCAAGAAGTATCACTTCTRATAGGGATAYGAGATTTCTTGGGCATTTTTGGAGGATATTTTGGAAAAAGACARGTTCCAAATTGTTGTATAATYCTACATATCATCCTCAAATGGATGAACAGGCTGAGTTGGTGAACCGAAGTCTTGGAAATTTGTTAAGGAGTTTGAGTGGGGAGAATCCATGACAATGGGATTTGATCTTGGCATAGGATGAATTTGCTTATAATGATTCTATTAACAAATATGTAGGAAAGATTTTATTTCATATTATTTATGGCAGATCATTGAAAGGAATTGTTGATTTGGTTAAATTGCCCAATATGGAGGACAAAAGGAGTGTTTATGCAAGCAAATTTACGGAGAGCGTGAAGAAAATGTATGAGCTGGTTAAAAGAAAGCTACAGCAGAGAAATACCAAGTATAAAGAAGGAGAAGATATGTGAAGAAGATGAAACAGTTTTTGAAGAAGGAGAGACAGTAATGGCACACTTGAGGAAGGAAATATTTCCTAGAGGTGCATATAGTAAGCTTAACTACAAGAAAAGTGGGTCGTGCATAATTTTGAGAAAGATTTTTGATAATGCATATAAGTCAGAATTACCGGAAGATTTTGACATTTCTCCAATATTCAATGTGGTTGACTTGTACTAGTTTCATGAGGGAGACGAGAATGATGAATAATATACACTGGCCAAATGGAAGAAACAATTGCTTGTTAAACCAGTTGAAGAATTGGAACAAGTTTTTGCGAAGAGGATTCGCAAGAAGACCCGAAATAAAGAGTATTTTGAATATTTAGTCAAGTGGAGAAACAGGGGTTTCGAAAATGCATATTGGGTTTATGAAAAGGAGTTAGAGCACCTACAAGGATCTTCATCCTCTATTGGATCTACAGTTGCACCCACGTGAGTTGGGGCTCATGTTTTTCTTACCAAGAATGTCTAATGCAAGAGCATCTTTGGTTGCAAGCAATCCGCATCAACCCAAAAATATTTCAAATTTAAGCTAATAAATCATAGGAGGGAATAAGTGCCAAAATCCTATTGATGTAATATGTTTTGTTGTAATAATTGCTACAACATTGTGTTGAAACAGTTGTTGTAACACATGGTGTAACATTTGTTGCAACACATGGTGTAACATTTGTTGCAACACATGTTGTAACAGTTGATTCAATGCATGTTGTAATAGTTGTTGCAACATGTTGTTGCAACACTCGTGTGATGTATTTAGAGGCTACATATTACGCATTTCTAACTCCACGTGTATTGTAAGAGTCTCATGACATGTGGCATGCCAAATAAGTGTGGGAAAATGAATCATTCAAGTTTCCACCACCGTTTAAATCTCGTCAACTCATCATTTGGAAAATGGTTTTGCGGAGGTGGACCGTGTAACTACCCAAGGGGGGGAAACAAGAAATGGTTGGGAAAGTTGAATGGTCAAAACGATTCAGCTACCAAGAAAAGAAAAGATAAATAGGGAAAGAAAATAGTGCATGGGGGTTCAGATCAACAGAGAGAAGAGTTTTCAGCAAAATTTGACTTCATTTCCACACAGGAAAAAATAGAAAAGAAAAAAGACAGCAAAAGGATAGAAATAGAGAAGAGAACTATTCTAGATTCATCTGAGATGTATTAGTACGTTGTTAGTTGTGTACTATGTGGGCATACGTCTGGTTTTTGTAGGGATTGAGTGCAAAATCTAGGGTTATTGGGTCATGTATGATTACTCCAACAAATCCAGTTGTGGGGGAGCCCTGGGATGCCCCGTTAAAGAAAGCTCGGGGAATGGAATGGTCTATGGGAGGAGGGGAACGAGAGGGGGGGATTTTGGGGGTATGGGTCTGAGGGAAAGAGAGAAGGATGGAAAGGGAGGAAGAGGAGGTACGGGTGGGAGAGGGCTCTATATCTTCAAATATAGCATGATTCCTAGCAAGCCAAATGCCCCAGGTTGTTATGATAGGGATGCAATATGTTTATATATGTGTGGAGGGGACGGGGGGAATAAAATGAGTTCCATACTCATGCCTTATAATTTTTGGGTATAAAATAAATTTAAATAACAATAAAACTTGTTCCATAAGACATTCATAAGGNATGGGAGGAGGGGAACGAGAGGGGGGGATTTTGGGGGTATGGGTCTGAGGGAAAGAGAGAAGGATGGAAAGGGAGGAAGAGGAGGTACGGGTGGGAGAGGGCTCTATATCTTCAAATATAGCATGATTCCTAGCAAGGCAAATGCCCCAGGTTGTTATGATAGGGATGCAATATGTTTATATATGTGTGGAGGGGACGGGGGGAATAAAATGAGTTCCATACTCATGCCTTATAATTTTTGGGTATAAAATAAATTTAAATAACAATAAAACTTGTTCCATAAGACATTCATAAGGCTCAATAATTACCAACACCATAATAATAAACAATTTTAAATTTCATTAAATTAACAATAATATTTATTTGAAAGTAAATTTTACAAGGATTATGGTAGATTTGGTTTTTAGCTTGTCGAACTTGGAATGGAAATCCTGAATTTTGATTGCATCAGCTTGTTGATATTTGGATAGTCCATCGATTGACCACCCTACCAACTCCAATGGATACTCTCCTTTCCCAGTGACCCTTGAACCACAACGGGTTTGTTTGAAAGGTACCAATCTAGCAATGTGAATGAAGAATGAAGCTGCTAAGCTTGAAAAGAATCCTCACTTCACAACAAACTTCAATAAACAAAACTCTAAACAAATATCAATGAAAAAAATTTAAACATTACGACAACCATCCACCATTAGAGAGAAAAAAATAGTTTTCATATTAGTCCAAGCTTTATTTTTATAGGTTATGTGGCTCAAGCCACTTGTTCAACTCAAGCAAAAAAATTATTCACTAAATTACTAATTACCTATTATTCACCCACCCATGTGTCACTAACATGCATAAGTGTGCAAGTAATTACTTACTTAAAAATATAAAATAATGAAGTATCCTCACCGACTCCCACATTTCCTATTTTCACGCTTAGGTGTTCCCTTAATTTCCTCCTCACTTCCTATTTGAGTGGTTGCACATGTAGTTACTTCTTTAGTTATTTATTAGTTATCTTTAACTTCTCCCAACTCATTTTACTTTTTCCACTCTTATATTTGAATTTGAATTCTTATTCATCTTACCTCTCCTTGATTTAAGGGTGTACTAGTAATTAATTTTAGTTCATTCATAAAGTCTAATTTTATTTCATGCACACTCCTAGAATGTAATTATTTTCTTGATAACTTCTAATTAACTAGATAATTTGCCTTGTTATGATATAATAATTAATATATATGCTTGTTTATGTTATTTTCATTTAATTAACTTTTCTCTCTATGCAAAATGCATAAGCTATATGATTATTTTCTCATTTCAATAAAACATGCACACTAAGATAATTCTCTTTGATACTTTTCAATTTAACATTATTTTCACTATAAAATTGACAATCCATAAACGATACCAACAGTGTCATGTTTCTCATGCCCTTCGATAATTACCTTTCAGTGTTTCCAAGGGTGCCATGTTTTACATACCTTTCAAGCATCCAACTTTTCTTGGTAGGGAAATGGCACAACTATGGAGACCATATTAACTCAATATGGTTGTCCTTTGTTGAGAGATTAATAGTCACTGAGAAATAAGGTTATCACCTTATTGCGCGTCCCTCAGCTTATCCTTTTGAGTGACTAAATATGTGGCCTACCCTAACGGCAATGTGCAACCTCGGAATAAAAGTGTCTCTAGTTTTTCAACTCATGGCGTGGAAAATAAGTGCTAGTAGGTGGAAACATGAATTGTGTTCATCCTCTCTTGGTGATACTCAATACACTTTGATACAACTCCATTACCCTTATGTGGATCGATCAACAAGAATATTCCCTATTTTTACACGCACTATAAGCAATGATTCATTATTTCATAATCCAAAATCAAAATATCACGTAACTTTTATAGTTATCTAACTCAATCCAAGGTCCAATATGATGTTGATGCAATCTCGTGTGAATACACCCCTGTGGTTTCCTATCACACTAGCAAACTATCAGTAACATCTACAAGTTAATGTATCCAATTCATTTTAATTTATCCAAATCATGTGAATCAATACCATCAGTTATGTCATATCAATACACATATAATTAATGTATGTTATCATATAAACGTTTAAATAAGCTCATTCAGTAATTATCATTTAAACACAATTATATAATTAAAAGCTTAAGTTTCATCATCATAATATCAATCAATAAATTGAGTCATTTGTAAACAAAATGCCCTCAAATAAGAAAATACAATATATCAAACTAGTAAAAAAAAACGGGGCACTACAAAATACCTCAAGTCCTTATAGGTATTCTAAAGGAGCATAGATAAAATCACCAAAAAAAATTGGAGTAGGAGGTTTCCTTTTCGTCTCTAGCTTTCACCAAAACAACTTTGAATGTGGCCTAGGTAGTGGGACCAATGATTATGCAAAGATAAAAGTAAACTCTATCTTGATGTCCATTTCATTAGCAGAATTAATCAAAGCATTGAATATCTATGGGGACTCAATACAAGTGGTTGAGTGGATGAGGCATACAAAGAGGAAAAGAAGTCTTGACTTATATGGAAGTCTTCAATATGAAGAGGATCTCAAATTCAATGTTTCCAAGATAATTAGGTAGATTATATAGTTCGGTGTCAAGCCTTATCAAAGTAGGAATGCAACAAAGATATAGGCAATGAGGAGAACCTCTCATATCTTGTGATTTCTCTTTGAAGAAGATATGGTTGGTTGTTAGGATAGGATGTCGATCTCCTTTCTAGTTTCATTTATCTCTAGAACTACGTATTGATTAAGGTTGTAGCTTGATGTTGTTTTTTCCAACAAGTTAGCATCATAGCAGACATTTTACAGTGCCTTTAGGGCATGCTGAATTTTTTTATGTAATCCTTTTATTTAAAGTAATGGAAAGGTTTATGATTTTTTCTTTGGAAAAAAATACTATGTATATCATGTTTGTCACACTACAGTTAGAAACAATTTAGAGCAGTTGTTATGATAATGACCCAGGTTTAAATCTAAGTGAGAATGTTCTTCTCCTGGCCGGGGTTTGTTAAATGTGGCTATTAATTATAATGAATATTCTTGATAACATTTGGGCATATTATTGTATGGCATTAGCAAGGTACCAATGAACCATATTCTTCACTTAAGTGTTTGAGGGTGGGTCAAGCTTATCTTTAGTGTTACTTACTATAAAAAGATGGGTTCTCATTTGATGTTTCCCCACATCCATTGATGGCATCTCCAGTAAATTAGTTAACATAAACTAGTGCACCTAACCCAGGGGGATTCAAACTACATACTTGTTGGCATGGAACTAGCCAAATGCCAAGCAACATTGGCAACAACTGGTTAAGCTAACCCATTTGGGCATGTGTGTGTGTGTGTGTGTGTAATCCCCCTTGGCATGTATGTATATGTGTATGTATAGCCCTCATTGGTATTAAATATATTTTGTACAAGCAAGTTTCTACAAGACTCGATGCAAGGCACCTCAAGGTTGGTTTATTAAAAATGCATTATGCATGTACAAAATGTTTTTATTTTCTTCATGAATAGAAATATGATTTTGTTTTCCAATTTTGTATATATATATATATATATATATATATATATATATATATATTGGATATTTGACTAATTCCATGTCAACACACCCCTCGTTCAAATCCCCCTAGATTATATGCACACACACTCGCCACACACACACACTATATATATATATATATATATATATATAAATTTTCATTGTACCATTATTGTCAATATAATAGTATTGAGTTGCAATATATTGTCATCAAATTGTGTTAACTTTACGTTGGTAATTGAAAGATATTATTTTTTCGTAATTTGATACAAGAAATAATGTTTTTGGCAACAGCTAGGCCTATGACGGAGCTTAAATGACCAAAGCTAATAAGTAAATGATGCTCATTTATTTCCCATCATTCAAAATAGCTTTAGACATTGCCATACAATGTTTGTTGCGAAAGAGTACTCTATAGCGATGGTCATGGAAAGCCCTCTTTAGTGATATTCATACAATGTTTGTCACTAAAGTGTGATTTTAGAGACAAGAATGTTATCATTGTTGCTAAATAATAGACCCTTCTTCAAAAGGTTGTTGTCATAAGCTATGGAGTAAACCCGTCTTCCTTTGAAAGTATTTAACTTTTGATATTAGAACCTTAAACTTATTGGTTATATTCATTCACTTGAAATTTTAATGATAAAAGTGAAAAGAGGGAGTACCCCTATTTCATAATGTTTGGCAATGGACCCAAACCCATAGGATCTCACATAAAGAAGTAGAAATTGGGGTGTCTTTTAGTTTCTTAGTAAACATAATAGTTTTGAAGTGTTTCAACATTGTGTGAAATAAAATATTGCATGAGTTATTTAAACAATAGGTCTTTTCAAGTTGTTTCTAGGGGACCTAGTCCCTTTGTGTAGATAAAAGAATGTCCTATAGAATATTAATGTCTATTTTGAACAATAAAGGTCAAATAACAAACGGTTCTCAATAGATGCTTCTTGTCATTTATGATGATTTGTGGTTATTAAAGGAAGTGTTAAAATTCAAACTATTTTAAAATAAGTGTTGTGGTTAGTGGGTTGGGTGTTATGGGGTTGGTGATAAGAGGGTTAGTGGCAAGTTATGGGTTAGGAGAGTTAGTGTATTAGTAGCTAAGCGTTAGGATGGGTTAGGGTTCAATGATTCGTTGGTGAAGGGTTCGAAATTAGGGGTTAGTTGGTTAATGACTAGTTAATGAACCCCAATTTGATCCAAAGTTCTTTTGCAATCTTAGTATTAGAAACATTCAAGAACACAAACTATAAGAAACTCACTCTGATTGAAACACATGCTTTATGATCTAGCTTTAGACAATCCTTGTCAATGATCCTTAACATTTCATCCTTCCAAATACAAACCATTAGTCATTTTCAACCAGAATGTCTCACATGTTTAGTATCCATAAACTAAAATTATAACAATTGAAGTTTTTGAACTCTACTCTTCTTGATGCCTATAATCATTGAAATTTGTTTCCAAGTGTGGACTACAATTCATTATACTACTTATCAAGAGTATATTTTTCTCCAAACAAAGAACATAATAAACATATTTAATCATTATATCCTTACTTCTTAGCTAGAGTAGGAAATTTATCTTTCCCTTAATCCTGCATTATTTTCCTCCACTCAACACAATAGAATCAAATGGAAATTTATCCTCTACAAAACCAGCATATCGATCAATATTGTTAGTACATTTTTTAGTTGTTCCTGAATCAATGTGCCAATTATCCTTACTATGCTTTAAATCTTGTTAAATCTAGCCATGAACACATGGAACTCTTCCTCCTCCTTGAGTTTAGCCACATTAGCATGTTTCTTTCTCGATCGATCATCAGAAGAATTCTCACGGTTGATCTTTTCATCCCACGAGCACTCCCTGCAAACCCTGCTTATATGGCCTAACTTGACACAATAAAAGCATTTAATAGCATTTCTATATTTAATGAACTCTGAAGATTTACCATCATTCTCTTCACTCTATTCACTTTGTTTTCTCTTAAACTTTGCAAACTTAGAAGACTCATTCACACCATTATTCCCAAATTGTTTTCTCCATTTGTCTTGCTACAAGGGCTTAGTGTCAAACTATTCATATGTCAAATCTTTATCAATAATAGTAATGTCCAAGGTCTCAATAAAATTTGCATACGAGAAAGTAAACTTTCCAAAGTTGTAACCACCATATCTTCTTCCATTTTTCATTCAATTGATCTCTAATATCCTTTATTTTACCAATGCAAGAAACTCCTCCATTTCCTCTATTTTAATGGAAAATAACATATTTTTAAGAAAGAAATGTATACTTTTGTTTGAGGTTTCATGCATGTCTCATAGATTTTCCCACATAACAAATGCATCTTTTCCATCTTGAACTTTGAGAAACATCCCATTCGTTACCGAGAGTTTGATTCTTCGCATCATATGCCACTTAAGCGTCCATCTCCATGTGACCCCTTTGTTGATTTTTCAATAAGATAGGTTAAGCATGTAGTTCATTTCAATTTGCATTTGTCTTAACCATAAACAAGAATGTTGCAGCAACCAAGATCACAAGAAGAAACACCATGCACAAGAACACAAGAAGTATCCTGGGAAACCCTTCTCAACAAGGGAAGAAAACCCAGCCAAATCCTTTGTTATATTCTTCAAGAGAAAGACCTTCACCACCAAGAAAGACCTAGCACATAAGAGGGTGTTCAAACCCTAGAGGACTAGTGCCCAATAGAGGTGTGCACTTATCCCAAGTAAATGTACTCGCTGAAATTTCCAAACTCACATGGAAGATATGATTCCACAATGGGGAATCTTCCTTTACTTATATTAGACTTGTCCTATCAGCAAAAGTGTCTATTGGTTCAATAGGGCCGACCTCTGTAAGTCACAATATAATTATTATTATTATTACTATTATTATAATTAATATTAACCATATTAATTATCGTTTACATTTATTATTAATCATATTAAGGTGGGGCCGACCTGTACCATTTACATAACAATTAGGGTTACAGGCAGGTCTGACTCTTAAACAATATATAGCAAAGGATCTAATACACCCACTAGTGCTCATCCACTAGGGGCACATCCATAGCGATGTAATATCTCTGGTTCATTGCATTACACAGAAGAACCATATCTTCACACGTTCACCTATGCTCGTCCACAGGCATGTCCACTCTACAGATCTTCTTTCCCACTGCCTCACACAGGAGAATCATCTGGAGTCTTCTCATCAACTCTGTTGCTCAGAGGAGGCTAATACATCATCTTCATTTATGTTCACATGACGATGCACCGAGCACTTTGGGATTTCACACGTTCACCTTGTGCTCAGCCACAGTCACATCTAACTCAACAGATCTCCTTTCCCACTGGATAATCATCTGAAGTTCTTCTCGACTCTCTGAATGGAGGAGGTCATCTCTACATTCCTAGCTCTGTCTCAGGCAGGAACCACGTACCCTTCTTAGGGGCTTTCTCTCAGGTTTGTAAGCTGAGAGAAAGACTCACATAGCTGCAATGATCCACATCTCACGGGTTTGTAAGATGGAGAATGTCTCACATAGTTGCAATCATCAACACTCCCTCTCAGCTAGGGAGGCATTATTCATCATGCCAAGTCTCACACGGATGTATTTTGAATCTTGTCTTGGCTAGAGTCATCAATACTCCCTCTCAATGAGGAAGGCGTTCTTCACCAAATTTGTTTGGTGTAGATGTCTGCAATTTCTCAGGTGTAGGAAGGTACTGCAAGTGTACAATTTTCCTCTGTATCATATCTTTGATATAAGGATATTTCATCTCATCGTGTTTCAATCCATCAGGAAACATTGGGTTCGTAAGGATCTTTACACACGGCTCTTGGTTATCATCATAGGATCCATCTCATGGTCAAGTAAATCTGTCAGAAGCTTGTGAAGCCACATTGCTTCGCACGCTCAATGCTATATACTATGCCTCTATGGTTCTCAAGGCCATAGAGTTTTGTTTCTTGTTGCATCAGGAAACCATGGCAAACTTCACAGTAGAAAATCAACCGAATATTCTCTTCTGGTCCACTGTACTTTTTGCTCAATCTGAATCGGCATATCCTGCAACTTCAAGTTCACACTAGAGGCATATCTCAGGCCATATCCAACTGTGCCTCGAATATATCTCAATACATGTTTTGTTTTTTCCCAGTGAATCTGTCTCGGTTGACTCATGAAATCACTAAGCACATTAACTGCATAGCATGAATCAAGTCTGGTGTTGACCAGATACATCAGTGATCCAATCAACTGTGGATTGGTCTTGTCTGAATCATCATCAATCTTCTTCTTTAAATCCATCATGGTGAATTTGCATTCTGTCATACTAAACTTCTTTAATATTCCCACTGTATATTTTCTTTGACTCAAGAAAATCTCACCGGTCCTCTGTCATACTTCTTGTCCCAAGAAGTAGTGCATCATACTCGGATCCTTCATAAAAAATCAGAAGTCAATGCTTGCTTGTTTTCAACAACAAGGCTTTATGAATAAGTCATCGAAATCAGGCTCTTGTCACCAACACTGTAATAATATAGGTTTGGATCAGCAATACTCTTGTTGAAACCCAAACTCATCAAGAATCCATCCATCTGATATAGTTTCCAACTCATGGATGGTAGTACGGATGGAAGTGTATCGGACTTACTGGATCAAGTGTCTCATCATAGACAACTCCCTCTGTTTGTGAGAATCCTTTGACTATAGATATCGCTTTGTATTTCTCGACGCTTCCATCAGCTGCATGTTTGATCTTATATATCTACTTGGAAGTTACCACAGACTTCCCTTCTGATCTCTGAACAATATCTTGAACATCATTATTTTAAGATATACCGGTATTCTTTTGTTATGGCATCTTGCCATACATGTTCTCTTGTTGCTTCTTCAAGACAAGGAGGCTCAAAATCAATGAAGTGGCTTGTGACTGATGGATAGCTCGAAAATCTCTTTTTCTTTCTTGGGGTGTGCCTTGAGGGGCTTGTATGTTCCTCTGCCTCTTGCAGAGTGAGCCTAGGCAGGCCTTTTATGCCCTACTGCAATATCTCTAGACATATCAACTGGAGCAACTGGAATAATGTTTGTCTCCCTCTGAAATGCTGAAGGGGGGAAAAGGTATTGTCTCACTGTCAATCTCCATCTGAGATTCTTTGGATCTTTAAAAGGCTATCTCTTCTTCAAGGACAACATATTTGTTTGTCTCAATCTTTCTCTGACCGGGGATGTAGATCGGGAATGTCTTCGAAGATTCATTGTTTTATCCCATAAATGTATACTTTCTTCCTGAAGGGTCTAGCTTGGAATTCTTCTCTTTGGGTTCATGAAAATACACCGAGCACCCAAATATCCTTAAGTGTTCAATCTCAGGCTTCACTCCGATGAAGGTTTCTTCGGGAGTTATGTTTTTCAAAGTCTGATGAAGACTCTAGTTCTGAGCATATACTGTGTCATGCATGCTTCTACCCATGGAATCATAGAAGGATTCTGATCATGCATTATTGCATTGGTTGTCTCAATGATGGTTCTATTCTTCCTCTTTTTCAAATAGTTTTGACTCCCTCTAAGTCAAGTGACTCCCTCTGAAGAATGAGCATCTTCCTTTGTTCTTAACCTATCTGGAACAAGAAAACAAGAGGAACCAAAAACAAGAATATCTCCTAAAGGAGAATAATGGGTACATCTCTAGAATCAAAACAATTTAAGGATTGTTGTCATAGCTACAACACCTACTTGTAATGTAGAAAACTTTAGAAATATAGGTTAGAGGAATGACAATTACAACAATCAAACCTAGAGTCTTCACTTCTAGTGTGTTGTTCCTCTGAATGCACTGAGATCCCTCTGGATCCAAGACTTCAGCAAAAGGTTCCTTCGTCTTGCAATCACCCTCATGACAATGATACAAATAATAAATATACAAGTGCATACCTAAGGGCGCTGATATGATTTCTCTAATGGCACATGGTTGATCTTTGTCCTCTGTCATCTTTATGAAGGAGGTGGTCACATTGATACCTTTTTGTATCACCCATAATAAGTTTTCCTTAGAAGTATTGTCTTCCAGGAACTTGAAGTTGCTTGATTCATCAAGCTTATCTTCCAACATAGTTTTGTTCATCATAATTTTAGATTCTTCACAACCCTTTGTCAACTGGAATAGAAAACGTAACGCCTAGGCTAGGCTAACACTTTTACGTTTTGTTGGACTTATGGTTGCTAACAATAAGCCTTTGAAAGATAGGAGAACACTGGTGAGTTGACGAGCTCCTTCAATGAGTTGCAGAAACCCTAATTCTGAAATTTCTGCAGAAATTAGCGAAACCCTAGAAACCCTAGGGCCAAAAATTTCAAAATGCTCAAAATTTCACTATGAGAGTCTCTGGAGATGCGYTGGAGGAGGCCCTACTCTCCCATGCAAAAATTAGCCCCAACGTTTAAGTATTAATGGCTAAAACACCTCAGAAAGGAGGGTCGTACRGATTTTTCTGGAAACCCTAGAAGGGTCGTACAGTTCTGCAAAAGGTGAGAGGAGACTTGGTGGATGCTTGTGCAATGGGTTCTTTCAAGACCTATGCTCTGATATCATGTTGATTTTTCAATAAGATAGGTTAAACATGTATTTCATTTCAATTTGCATTTTTCTTAACCATAAACAAGAATGTTGCAGCAACCAAGATCACAAAAAGAAACACCATGCACAAGAACACAAGAAGTATCCTGGGAAACCCTTCTCAACAAGGGAAGAAAACCCAGCCAAATCCTTTGCTATATTCTTCAAGAGAAATACCTTCACCACCAAGAAAGACCTAGCACACAAGAGGGTGCTCAAACCCTAGAGGACTAGCTCCCAAGAGAGGTGTGCACTTATCCCAAGTAAATGTACTTGCTGAAATTTCCAAACTCACATGGAAGATATGATTCCATAATGGGGAATCTTCCTTTACTTATATTAGACTTGTCCTATCAACAAAAGTGTATATTGGCTCAATAGGGTCGACCTCTCTAAGTCACAATATAATTATAATTATTATTACTATTATAATTAATATTAACCAGATTAATTATCTTTTACATTTATTATTAATCACATTAAAGAGGGGCCGACCTGTACCCTTTACATAACAATTAGGGTTACAGGCAGGTCTGAGTCTTGAAAAATATATAGCAAAGGATCAGATACACCCACTAGTGCTCATCCACTAGGGGTACATCCATAGGGATGTCATATCTCTGGTTCATTGCATTACACAGAAAAACTAGATCTTCACACGTTCACCTGTGCTCGTCCACAGGCACGTCCACTCTACATATCTTCTTTCCCGCTGCCTCACACAGGAGAATCATCTGGAGTCTTCTCGTCAACTCTGTTGCTCAGAGGAGGCTAATACATCATCTTCATTTATGTTCACATGACGATGCACCCAGCACTTTGGGATTTCACGCGTTCACCTTGTGCTCAGCCACAGGCACGTCTAACTCAACAGATCACCTTTCCCACTGGATAATCATCTGGAGTTCTTCTCAACTCCCTGAATGGAGGAGGTCATCTCTACATTCCTAGCTCTATCTCACGCAAGAACCACGTACCCTTCTTAGGGGCTTTCTCTTAGGTTTGTAAGCAGAGAAAAAGACTCACATAGCTGCAATGATCCACATCTCACAGGTTTGTAAGCTAGAGAATGTCTCACATAGTTGCAATCATCAACGCCCTTATGTGCAACTTCGCACTTCTTTTCCCAATACAAGGTTGTCCAAACCCTTATGAAAAGCATTCTATGTTTCCATGATTTAAAATTCTACCCATTAAACTTTTTGTTTCCATCCAACACTAAATGAGATAAATTGGGCATTTATGATTTAATACACCAAATAGATTTGAATTAACAACAAAAATTCAACAATTTATGCACTTTAACACAGAATTGTTTCACACAACAATTAACTATGCTCTAATTACAAACTCACTAGGTAAATGAATATGTTTTCCAAACTTTCATATTTCCAATTCTAAAAAATAATAAACTCAAACAATGTAACCCTTTACTACATAGAAAATAATCTTCACAATTAACTATGCTCTAATTACAAACTCAATGGGTAAATGAATATGTTTTCCAAACTTTCAAATTTCCAATTCTAAAAAATTATAAATTCAAACAATGTAACCCTCCACTACATAGAAAATAATCTTCCAAAAACAAATTGCATATACCTCCAATCAATTACTAGAATGACTTCTCATATAGTACAATGGCTTTGTCTTTTGTCTACTGTGCAATGGCTCTTAGAATCTCTTCAAATCCCACAATATGGTATCTCTTAGTCGAGCAACCAAGGGATTCTTACTTGGATCTAAGCAAATCAATGTGTGTTTATTGTTGGATGAACTAGGTTGTGTTGGACTTAGCTATGCATCTAACTTGTTGTAGCGTAAAACAAAGTTATGGGCAAACTTTAAGTGAAGAAGCATAGTCTGGTTGTAGTAGATGTAGGTTGGTCAAGGCAAGGCAGTGTCACATGACCGGAGATGATGAAAAAAAAAAAAATTTAGACAAAACTCATAGGTTTGTAACAACTTGTATCAAATCTCAACCTCTTCAAGAAGTTGGATTCAGAACTTTGTTGGACACTCATCACCATGTTTCAAAAGGAAGTAATAGGTTGGGAGGGTGGTTTAACTAGTTTGAGATAGCTTTGTGATCATCCTTCGGCCAAGAAGTTGCTTGGAGGGCTTAGATGCTCATGGAGTGAACATCTAGCAACTAAAGTGTTGGAGCAACCCCTCCTTCAACAATTGTTTAGAACGGTGCCAATAGGCATTGGAGATTGGATGAAAGCAGAGGATGACATTGAGCCACTATTACAAGCCAAGGTCGGTCCAGGGGCAACCTGGATGAGTGTCCCACTGCGTCTTAGAGTGCATTTCAGCTAAGTGAAGATACATGTAGCAATCATAGATGACACACTTCAGAGTGTATTGGGTTCAAGTGCAGTTGAGCCTAAGCATTCCCCCACAGACCTTTTGAAAATGACAGTTCTCTTACCCATTGGCAAGCCACTTCAGGGAGAGGTAAAACTCGTGTTTCTTCTTGTTGTGGTCCATTTCCTTTAACAGGTTGTGCACAACAAGTTTCTATGGATATAAGGGAGAAGCCCTTCTTAGAGGAGTCTTTGCATCAGATAGGTGCCTTCATTGGCAACTAAAGGCGAATTTCCAATGAGCATTGTTATGTGGATTTGATCATCAATGGAAGAACAATACATGCATTGGTGGATTTTGGTGCCTCACACAACTACCTGAAGGAGTTAGAAAGTGAACTCAAGCTTAGAGTTGGATGGTGTGGTGCTTTATCCAAGGCAATCAATTCTAAGGTTGAGGTAGAAATTGTTGAAATAATGTAACTGCAAAGAGTATTATTATTATTATTAGTCTATTTTATTCATAGGATTAATCCCCATTGTGATTAATCATGTCGGTAATTGTATTAGGACCAAATCCCCTTTTGTGGATTGGTCATCGGACAATTGTAATAGGCAGAATAAGAAGTCGGCCCCAGCAGTTATTATTGAGACCCAGAATTAAATTAAAGGTGGGTTTACCCACCCCGAGTGAGAGGTCGACCCTGCCAGTGAAACCCTTTCACATGTGCCAGTCTTGAATATATAGGGAGGCTAGCGCCTCACTTTATCACACACTCACTTGCTCATTCTCTTATGAGGCAAGCTGCAATTACCAGTTGGAGAGAGGGAGAAGAGTGGCGCATCTTTTGGAGAGGGCTATCTGTATTGGTTTGAGTTATCTCTTGACATTGTATTGGCAATTTATGATAAGGAAGCTTTTGCTGGGTTTTCTTCCCCTAGAGGATTTCCCAGGATAAATGTTGTGTCTCTTGTGAATGTGTATTTCTCATTGATCTTGTTCTTATGTTGCTCTTATCTATTGAAATGCAAAGAACTATAATAATGGCATAAACATTAACATGGTATCAGATCCAACCTGAAGGAAGCATATTTCGCAAGAGGAAAAACGTCACTGTTACCATACCTAAAAATTAGGGTTTTGCAAAAGTGAAGTTTTTCAGCTCCAAAACCACCTAGAAAGTTGCGCCCTCTCTCAAGGATCATTTTGGCACTTAGAGCGCACCTTTTCAGTGGCTAGATCTCCCAGAAAGTGAAACCCTAGTTTCACAAAGTACCAGAGTACCAGAAGTACCAGAAAAACCAGAAGCACCAGTCCAGAAATCCGCAGATCAAGTTTGAGGGGGTAAAAGTTGGATTTTCGAAATTCCGACTTCACCAGCGTACTCGCCTCAGCCCAGCGCATCTATTCCCTGGATCAGAATTTCAAAACTTGAAGTTTGAAAAATTAGGGTTTTCTCATAAAACCCTAAGTTGCAGTTGCAGTTTCAGAACCAATTGCAATTGCAGCATCAGTTGCAGTTGCAGCCGTAAGACCAGTTGCAATCACCATTGAAGTTTTCTTAAGAGTTGGTAATGATTACCGCTGCTACCAGATGGAGCCACTACCTGCAAATGTCATCAGAGGTATGTACTCACATATGTTTAATGGTTAAACCCTAAAGAGTATTTGCAGGAGAAGGGATCTCTTGTCATAGATCCAGAAGGATCTCAAGATCCAACACATTCAGAGGAATGATGCAACCCAGGTGTGATTATTCTGATATGCATCTATTTGTCATGACATTATTAGTGTTGCATGTTGAAGCTGTGATCAAATTATTAGAAGGATTAAAAGTTGATCATAGAGCTTATCCTCTAACCTAACCTTCTGTCAAGATAGCGTATTGTCTTAGTACAGCAGACAGGTTGAAGAAATCACTCGTCATCTTGAGTGAAGGAGACTTGGAAGAAAAGAAAAAACTCATTCTTGAAGACAAGGCTCCAGGTTTGATTAAATCAAGTTGATAAGATTCAAAGGTACACATGGCAAAATTGATGACTATAGTTGAGATAGCAATCTTTGTAAAGTATTATACCTAATAGCATGTGAGCATATAGAGGTATATGATTTTCCTAATACAACTAACATATCCTCTAGGAGAAACCTTGTGTGTTAGTTTCAGGGTGCCATGGAAGAATTCTTGGTCACAACACTATAAGAGTGTTGACCTCATTTCGTATCGTATTCCTTACCTTTAATCTTTGCTTCAGATAAATTATAAGTGATAGCTCTAAAGGAGCTACTGTGATGATTGTTCGTGCTATTGCTTTATATTATCAAAGGGATATTACTCTTGCTTGTTGTTTTGTTGACCTTGCTCCAAGTCACATGTAATAACCCTGAGGAAGCTATGGTGAAGGTTGCAAAAGGCGACGTGATAAAGAAGAGACCATAGATGAAGCAATCATCATTGGAAGAGAAGAAGGTAGTTTGCATAAGCTAAAGGGTCACTCAGAAGCTATCATGACCCACGCCATTGAAGAATATTGGCATACAAGATTAGCTCACATCAACTACAAGACGCTACCATACATATGCAAAGCGGTCACAGGTTTACCAGAACTCAAAGATGACCATGAAGGCGTATGCAATGGATGTGCACAAGGGAAGAACATCAAGAACCCGTTTTTGAAGAGGGACAAGAAGGCAGAAGGAGTCCTAGAACTCATTCATTCAGATGTATGTGGCCCAATTCCATCGTCCTCCATTAGTGGGTATGTATACTATGTATCATTCATTGATGATTACCTGGATATATTTCTTGAAGACTAAAGATGAAGTGTTCAATAAGTTCAAGGAATTCAAAGCCTTGATAGAGAACCTTTCTGAAAGAAAGATCAAGATACTCAAAACAGATAATGGAGGAGAATACACCTCAAAATAATTTGTGAACTTCTGCAAAGATGTGGGAATCAAGAGGGAACTCACTACTCCCTATAATCCACCACAGAACGGTGTAGCTGAACGGAAGAACAGAATCATGCTGGAAGTTGTGAAGATCAAGATCTTCCTATGTGCTTATGGGCAGAAGCAGCAATGGCAATTATTTATGTGCAGAACCGATTATACCATAGCACACTTGGGCTCAAGACACCGTAAGAAATGTTCACTGGAAAGAAACCAGAGGTAAGCCATCTCAAAATATTTGGCTGTCCAGTGTTTATTCATATACCTAAAGAAAAGAGACACAAGCTGGACGCTTTAGGAAAGAAGGGAATATTTGTGGGATTCCATGAGGTCTCCAAGGCCTTTAGAATCTATGTACAGGGTCAACATTAAATTGAGATCAGCAGGGATG
>JASDQU010101711.1:57583-67719 GCA_032191745.1 Picea mariana
CTACAGAATAGGAGGGGATAGAGCTCCAAGACCTAGGGTAGTCTACCAGACCTCCTTGGCGTAAGGGCATTCCAGCAGCATATGGTTTGTCAACTCTTCATCCTAGCAGAAGAGCGGGCATCTGGAGGGCCCTTCCCACCCTCTGCATCTTAGGTTTTCCTCTGAGAGAGCTCCCCTATAAGCCACTGTCCAGAAAAACATGTCTATCTTCGGAATAGATTTCGGTATCCAAATGGCTTTCCAGATCATAGGGTTAGGGGGAACATGGGGGAGTGAGGCAAAGTGGAAATACCCGGCTGTCGTGGTGTAAGGTCCAGCTTGGTGACCCCAACCTCTCCGGTCTTTTTTCTTTTCCTGTAGAGGGGATTTCCCTTGCAACATTCTCTTTAGAGTGGACCAATCTTATTCCAGTTCTTGGGGGAGGTTTGTAATTTTCCAACTTAGCCAGGAGTGTTTTTCATCATTTCCCCAACATGAAATGTCCCACAGGCTATAAAGATTTTGAGTTTGCATCCAGTCCCTGATTCGCCCTAGATCTTGCTGCGCTGAGAGAGGTGTTTCTCCCAGGACGAAATCATCCCAAATGCTGATATCTTTCCCATTCCCTGGAATCCAAGTGATTTGGGTGCGGAAATGATGCATTGATTTCTGGCAAAGGGTGAAGATAGGGGAACCTTTCCCCACTTTTGCTGGTTTTTCTAGACATTTTTTCCTTGGCTCGCTAAAGTATTTCTTCCAGTGGGCTCTTTTGCACCAAGTGGGTTCCCCTGTAATTGTGTTCCATAAGATTTTTGCCCCCAATGCTAAGTTTTGAGTTTGGAGGTTTTTGAACTGGAGGCCTCCTTCTAGATAAGGCTTGGAGATTCCCCCCCAGCTTATAAGATGCGGCTTCCTTCCCGTTTGTTTCCCTCCCTCCCAGATAAAATGCCTGATCATCATTTCTGTCTTTTGGATAACTGTACTAGGGGATAGAAGAAGAGAGCTTTGGTAGATTGGGATGCTACCCATAACTGCTTTGATAAGAACTACTTTGCCTACTTGTTCAGCCAATTGGCTCCCCAGAAGTTAATTTTGTTTTTGATCCTTTCTATTAATTGGTTCCAGTGCGAGGCTCTAGAGGTAGATTTGAAGATAGGAACTCCCAAATAATTGAACTCATCCCAATTGGTCCAACCATCCATTCCCAGGATTCTTGAGATTTCGAGCATTTCCCTTGGGGTGATGTTCCATCCATAAATTTTACTTTTGTTCAAACTGATCAAACTGCTTGAAATCTCTGTGTAGATGTCCAACTCCTTTTTGAATTTCTTGGCTATCACTGAACTCGCACCTCCGAGGAGCAACGTATCGTCTACAAACTGGGCATGGTTGATATCCTTTACTCCATTTGCGATACGGAGACCGGAAAGGTTGTGATGCGTTTGACCATATATGAGCTGAAAACTTAGAACAGAAGCCTGGATGGCGTAGAGGAGGGGGGAGAGGGGGAATCCTTGTCTAAGGCCCCTGGTGGCTTGAAAGAATTTAGTGGCTCTTCCATTAACTAGAGGGGCTATCTAGGGGGAGGTGATACAAGCTTTGATCCAATTTATGAAAGGAGGTGCGAAGCCTAACTTCCCCATTACCTGGAACAGGAAATTGTGTCTTCCCCTGTCAAACACATTTGCTAAGTCGAGCTTGACTATCATACCTTTATCCTTCCGTCGGATACTCGAATGCAGAGCCTCTTGAACCAGGATGATGTTGTCTGTTATATGCCTACCTTTAAGGAAACCACCTTGATTTTCCGGTATGATTGCAGAGAGAGTATTTTTTATTCTATTTGCAATAATTTTGGTGAGGATTTTGTAACTGGTATTGCATAGGGATATTGGGCGAAACCTGTCAAAGCTAGTCGCTCCTCTTTCTTTCGGGATCAATGCTAAGAAGGAAGAGTTAGTTCCTCCTCCAATTCTGACGTAGGACTGGGATTTCTTGATGAGCTTGGTGAGGTATGACTTGATGATGTCCCAGCTGTTATGAAAGAACCTGGCCGTGAAACCATCTGGGCCAGGGGATTTGTCTGGATGCAACTGGTCTAAGGCCTCTTTAATTTCTTGCTGATCCACTTCTGTGGTTAATTTGCTGTTGACATCTTCATGGAAACAATTCTGAATCAGGTTCAAAGGGTAAGAAGTAGAATCGATGGGCGCATCTTGGGTTTCTGTGTAGAGGGATTCGAAAGTTTGCACAACTGCCGATTTGATGCCTTCAAAATTCATTATGGTCTGGCCCTGAATGTGGATTTTCGTTACCTTTTGGAACTGCTTCAGGGACTCCGCTTTCTTATGGAAAAACTTTGTATTCTTATCCCCTGCTTCTAGCCAGAGACACCTAGATTTTTGATGCCAATACTTTTCTTCTTCTCTGCAATCTTGGTGCCAATTTTTTTGCAGCTTTGCCTCTTGCTGTAAGCTTTCTTGATTGATTTCTGAGCCTTCCATTTTGATCTGATGGATTTCAAGCTGCCTTTGTGCTTCTTGTCGATCAACTGTTGGGCTAGAGAGGGTTTTAGCCCAAAGCTTTAAAGACACCTTTAGTCTTCTTATCTTTTCTTCCCAAACAAAGAAGGGGGAACCTTTTACTGTTCCATTCCAGATTCTAGCGACCAAGGCTGGGTAGCTTGCCTCTTGGATCCATTTTGGGTTGAATCGAAGGGGATCGGGTCAAGGTTGGTTTCAAAGGACAAATCTAGGGTGATTGGCTTGTGATCTGAAACATTATGCGGGAGAATGGCAGACGAGAGATTGAGTCCCAACATTAAGAAAGAGCTTTGGGCTAGGAATCTGTCTAGCCTTTCTGCGATATGCTCCGGTCCCACCCTTTTATTGGTCCAAGTGTATTTCCCTTTAGCTGGATTTGTATCCTCCAATTCCCAGGAAGACATTAAGTCCTCTACCCATTCCCTTGCCGGGTCTCGAACGATTGAGCCTCCTTTTTTCTCGGTCGCTGCAAGGGTTAGATTGAGGTCCCCCCCAAGGATGATGTTTTCTAGATCACTTTGTTGCATGAATTTCCTTAAGGTTTCCCAATAGATTTTTTTATCTTCTAGAAGAGCATGCACATAGAGGCTTACCTGAAAACCTGTTCCCAAATGGAGAAGGCTGGTGAAGATCCAGTGTTTGCATGTTTCATGCTTGATAAGGTCATATTTATTTGAGTTCCAGAGTGTGCACAGTCCACTCGAGGCGCCTCTTGCGCTTTCAACGATTCCTTTGCTGGTGTTCCATCTAGCATTTGATTTTCTAATGAATTCTTGTCCTTCCATCTTGGTTTCTTGGATTAGTAGGATCTCAGCCTTTGAGGTTTTAATGATGTCTTTTAGCGCTTCTTCCTTTGTCTTACTTCCAAACCCCCTACAATTCCAAGAGGCTAGTTTCATTGATTACCTGAGGGGGAGGTGAGGCCTCCTTGGGGGACCCTGGATTTTTTCCTGGTTTGTCTAACACTGATCAACTGTCTAATGGTTGGTTGCGATCCATTCAGGACGTCCTTGTAGGTCTCCTTTTCTCTTTCCTCTTTTTTCGTTTTCCTTCCTCTGTTTGGTTTTTTTGGAGTGATGTCGGTACCGCTATCTTCCTCAGTGCTGCTGTTTGAGAAAACCTCACCTTCCTCCACCTCTGGATCTTTGTTGTTTTCTTTTGACTTTGGTCCTTGTTCCCTACCCTCTCTTGCATTGGGATTTCTATCGGTTCTGAGATAGGGTACCGTGGTTCCGGATCCACCTCGGGGTTTGGCAGGGGCTCTTTTTCTGTTGCTTCCTTCCCCTTTTCTAAGTCAATCCTCATACCACTATTTCCTATTTCTACGTTGGATCCTTGCTCCTCTGGATGCGACTGGGTCGTCTTTTCAGGTCTTTTGCCATTTACCTTTGAGGGGGGTCTCCCTCTTCTCTCCTGTTTCCAACCTTCACTTGTATCTCTGTCCTTATTAGGATCTTTTGGACAGTTCCTCTGAAAATGGCCATATTTGTGACACCCCATGCATTTGAACGATAGTTGTTCATAGTCCAACTTTTGGTAATGCTGCCAGTCTCCTACCTTTAATTTGATCGCCTCTGGGAGGCCAAACTCAAGGTTTACTTCCACACAAATGCGGGCACATGAATATTGGTCCTTTGGATCTACTCTGTCGATGTACTGTTCGAGTCTGTTACCAATTGCTTGGAGCGATGAGGTGTTCCAACAGTGTATTGGCAGGTTTGGGAGTCTGACCCATACCGAAACTTCCTTTGGGACCTCCGACTCCGGATCAAAACTGGGGTTCCAACGGTTCAAATAGAGCCCTTGGGTTCCCATCAAATAGGGTCCGTTTCTGAAGATCAGGTCTCGATCTGCTTCTAAGATGAGTTCGAAGATGTAATAGCCTCTTCGCACCGCATAACAAGTAACGCTATTTTGTATTAAGGGTCACCAGTTCCTTTGAATCCAATTATCTATGGTCTTGATGGAGGGCTAGAGCCCCATGAACTGGCCAACCATCCCATGCTCTGACAAAGACACTGCTACTCGCATGGGGTTTTCCAGAGGAAGATCGATTTCAGGGATCGACTCCAGACGTTTGACGAAACTGGGTAGAGCCGAGGAGGGAAGCTTCTTTCCATTGGCGATCAGTAGCTTGCTGAAAACCGAGCTGGGAGAGTGAGGGGCACGGGCCTCCCCACCTCCAATGGTGGCCATGGGCGGCCCAAGTCTTTGCAGCTAGGGTTTGCGTAGAAGAGGCTTGATTCTATTATTGTTGCAGCCTGATTGGTGCAGTTGTTGAAAACTAGGTTGGTTATTATTTGTTTGTTCATGGAAAAATACCATTGAGCTATTTATGGGGAATAAGGAATAATATTTAAGTAAAAAATCCTTGACAGACCTGCTCCAATACATTTTCGTCCTTTATTTTTTCTTCTGCAATGTTGTTTGCAGTGAATATGGGCGATATTGTTCTTTGGCGACGTTCCTGGTTCACTGGTTTCTACTTGCTCGTTGCTTGTTGATTGGTTTCTTGTTTGCGTATTGCTATTGTTGTTGTTGTTGTCGTTCCCCATTGACGAGTGGGTTTCGTTGCTAGATTTACGTTTGTGTTTCGTTCTTTGTTGTTTGCTATTTCTAGTTTGCAAGTGAAAATTTTAAATGCTGGAGATGCCTGAGTCAAAATCCTCTTCCAAAACATGTTTTTATGCGAAGAGAAAATTCGATTTCATTTTTTGTATGTCAGTGGGTGTTATGGAGGTGTTCCAATTGCAAATGCAGAATGCCAACCGTGAAAAACTGCAGCTTCCTTAAATGTTTTCACAGTGGGAGGCCTTTGCACGGTCCTTACAGTCTTGCATGTTTACCTGCCAGGCCTCACAACATGAAATGTTTGGTTAACAGGTGTGTTACAATATATTCCTCTGATTTTTTTATACAATCTTGTCTGCAGTAAATTTGGACAATATTTTTCTTCACCGGCATTCATGGTTGACTAGTTGATGCTTGGTCGTTGGTTCGCTGGATGCTGCTTATTGTTGTTTGATTCAAATTTGAAAAGTTGAGGCCCTGCAGCTGCAAATAAGGATCTTCGTACTTTTTTCTTCACAAACACATCTCCACTTGGAAAACACAAATTGGAACATGGTTTTACAGTTGGATCCCCCAAAAATACTATTAATATAAAATAATATGCAAAATTTTGCAGTGGATATAAACAACATTTCTTTTGACTTGAACCAGATTCTGTCGAGCTCCAGCTATATTTCATAGCTGAGAATGTTTTTCCCAGAGTTAATGTCTTTCTATGGCTTCATAGTTATGAGACTAAGTGTTGTTGTGTGAGCGATAAAGTTCTTGTCTCCCTTTCTTTTTCTTCTTCTAAACTTGCCAATTTTTCCCTTTTGTTCTTCCCCTCTATTATGCGTTTCTGGTTCTATACTTTGTCAGGTTTCTGTGGTCCTGGGTTCCCAAGTTGGCGAACTAACAAATCGTCATATCCATCTATATCTTCACATAACGAGTCTGACCGACCGCCGTTCGTTTGCATACTTAGCCAATTTCTTCTAAACTTGCTCGTTTTTCGCTTTTGTTCTTACCCTCTATTATGCGTTTCTGGTTCTATACTTTGTCACATTTCTGTGCTCGCGGGTTCCCGGTGTGGCGAATTGACAAATCACCATCTCCATATATATCTTCACATCACGAGTCCGACCTACCGCCGTTCGTTTTGATACTTAGCCAATTTTATGAACACGGGTTCACATATAGGTGCTATCGAACTCTGGTAACCTGTGTTCGGGGTATACATCTTGCACCCAAAACTTCCGTGCTCTATAATTCAACCCTAGAATCCTCGAGCTCGCAATCCTGACTCTATGTATGATGAATCTTCCGACCTACCTTTCCATACTTAGTCGAGTCTTCAAAGTTTCGCGGGTTCACACACTCCCGGGTTCAGAAAAGTTTAAAAGCGTTTTTCGCTCCCCTCCATCCCCACCACCTTCTGCCCTTCCCAATGCACATTAATTATGATTTTACTAGTGAAAATCCATCAGATAGGTTCAAAAAGATTGGCTTTAATAAGCGGAAATCTCAAGGACATCTCCCATTAAAATGCATTAACAAGCGAATATTATGGGATCTGATAATTGTTTTTGCGTCCATTTTGAATTTGCAAATAGTGTTGGTTATTTTAGTTTTTTAAAGGCATCATCATAGTAATAGTGCAATATTGTACTACCACACTGCCATCCACAAACGTGTCATCCATAGAGGTCTTGACATCATGTCCCTCTTTAATACTGAGCATATATTACAGGTTGTCATATTTGAGAATCTGCTTGCATATGGGAATGTTAACTAGTGTTATTAGTGACTATTCAACACACATATTCGAAAAGATTGGCATTAATAAGAGAAAATATCGAGGGTATCTGCCATTAAAGTGAATTAAACCAAAATTTATGGAAGATTATACTATCATCCTCCAACGTTCATTTTAAATACTTATTCCCATTTCTCTCTATCATCGAAGAGTTGGGATTTAAGGTGCCTTCGTTGTAATGTTCCTGGTCATGGACATGTGAGACAACTTAGAGATGCCATTCAAGCCCAATTTAAAGACGAGAAAATGGTTTTATGTGACGTTAGCTTTGAGCGAAAAAAAAATCTATTAGCCAATAGAAACTCAGACACACAAAAACAATTGGTGTTCTCCCTGTGTTCGATGCTTTGGTTGGTTGGAAGGCCTGCCTGAAGATTTGTGTGTTGAAATTCTTTGTTTTCTTACTGGAAGTTGGAAGGGACTTTCAAGTCACCTACAAAATTCTCCTTCATTGAAGTATATAACTTCTTCCAACAACACAAATTTGGCAAGTGTATCAAATTCTGTAGACCACACAAGAATTTATCTTTCATCAGAGGAGTCACACATACCGTGGCTTGCAAAAATGGTATGGAACATTCGGAAATGACGCCAAATATTACTCCATTCATGAATATACTCAGAAGGAAATTATAAATTTGGATCGTCGCGAGTATGAGAAACTATATGGGTGGTTGAATCAACATCCTAAAATTACAGAAGTTTCTATTTCAAAGTTTGTTGAGATACTTCTGGGTGTGGTAACAGACTTGACATAAAGTCACATTCTTTATCAAAGTTTGTTCACTGTCCTCTGGATGTAGTAACAGACTCCACATACAATCAACTTTCTATTGCTACTGCACATTTTTTTCACTATTCCTATGCATATGATTGCACCTGGGTCGATGAGATTGCCCCTCTTTGCACGAATATTATCCTCCTACTTGAAGGTGGGTATATAACCAGGGAGCGACGCTTTCAAAAGTTTCTAATGCCTGCATTGACATGTAACTGGGAAAATTTAATGGGAAGGAATTTTGGATTATGGACTTTGCAACACTTTTTGAAGATTACTTTATACTACCACCTTTTGCAAAAAGTTTGGTGTGTTCATGTAATGATTTGGTTTCTGAAAATCACCTTTTACTACCACCTTCATGTAATCATTTTATTTCATTCTTTAGAAGAGACCCTAATGTAGTGGTGTATTCCAGAGTTGTTTCCACCTAATATCAATCTTCCTGTTGTTTCCCTTGCTTTGAATAAGGAAAATTCATTTCTTCTCTTGCAGTGGATCCAATATTTAAAAAAAAAAAAAGAATTGCTCGAACAATACAGTTTCTTATTTCTTAAAATATATAACAATGTATTTTTTGAACACAAGACTATTCAAAAAGTTTTAGGCGTTGTTTGGGATTCACGTCCTTCAAGGATGTTAATTAATCACACAATTAATATTCCTTGTGCCAATGCAATCGAGCCGTCGTCCACTATGACAATTGCATTAACACTTCAATGCCAGATAATAGATGTATGACATGTACCTGCTGTCAAGGTCATTATCGCACTTGACACCGAACGTCCAAAGATTTCTGGACTCAGAGCAACATTGTAGTTGTCGTGACAAAGCAACACTAAAGTCGATGTTCTTTGCAGGTCTGAAAATCCTGCAGTCTAAGTGATTTGACAATGACAACCCTGCTTGTTCACCGAATTTCCGCAATGTAGTCAATAACACTGTTCCCATTTCCACCGCCAGTGTCTATGTCCGAAGCCGAATCTATCTAGATCCTAGGGTCACCGCCAATGTGGATGCCTGAAGGTGAAACTACCTAGAGCATGGGATCACAACTTCTTACACTTGACATTAGTATCAATAGTGATCGAACGTTGATTGCATGTCGAGTCTGTTACTACATCCAGAGGTCACTCAACAATCTTTGACATAGAAACTGGTTATCTGTCAAGTCTATTACAACTTTGGCATAAAACATTCTGTAATTTTAGAATGTTGATTCAAACACACATACAGTTTCTCACGTTCGCGAGTAACCAATTTTATAATTTGCTTTTGAGTGTATTCGGGCATGGAGTAATATTTGGCGTCACTTCCGAATATTCCAAACCATTTTGTGGGTCGCGATGTCTACCACCCCTACGACGAAAGATATATTCTGATGTGATCTGCAACATTTCATACACTTTCCATATCTGTGTTGCTAGAAGAAGCTATGTACTTCAACATAGGAACATTTTGTAGCTGACTTGGACGTCCCTTCCAATTTACAACAATAAAACACAGAAATTCAACATACAAATATTCAAGCAGGCCTTTCAACCAAACAAATGATCGAATACAGGGAGAATAACAGTCACAACATACTTGATGTTTTTTTTGTCTCAGATTTTGTTGGCTAACATAATTTGTTTCCCCCAAAGATGATGTCACATAAAACCACTCCCTCATCTTTGAATTGGGCCTGAATCGCATCTCTAAGTTGTCTCAGATGTCAATGACCAGGAATGTTACAAGGAAGGCACATTAAACCCGAAGTTTTTGACGATAGAGGGAAATTAACACTTAACAAAGTATGGAATTCTGAATAACTAGCCAATGCAGGCATGCCATATCTAGAAGAGACAAACTATTCAAAAAGATGGGATAGATCTAGCTGGCAGCACCAATGAAGTCTAAGACCTGAAATTGATATTAAACTCGTTGTTTTTTACGATTCAAGCATTTGATGATCAAGTTGAAATCTATTAAAGACTGTCTGTAGGCTTCATTATTGTACATATTTTCTTTTTTTTGTTGACGACAAGCCCAATCACAGTCATTATGGAAAATAATCTCAGCTGTATTTTGTAACCCAGTTTATCTGAATATAGAATATTTGAGGTTTTTGTATGGTGTTTTCCAATCTCTGGTATTGTTTTTTAATTTTATTTTGTACTTTATTTTGTGTGTCGTTAAACATGGATGACAAACTTTTCTTTTTGTTGCCCAACACTTCGATTTAAATAAAGGCTACTATGTTCGCTCCTTACATTTTACATGGAAGAATAATTTGTCATAGGCCATACTTATGTGGCACCCGCCCTATACTTAAAGAAAGAAATGGGAGGACCCGTTCTGCTTTCATTCTTCCAGGTCCCATAAATAAAATGAATTAATGACTCTATTTCAACAAGGCAACTTAGGTGTTGACGTCATGTTCGTGTTCAATATTTTGCATATATTGCAACTTCTTTTATTTGATAATATC
>JASDQU010101711.1:67803-81737 GCA_032191745.1 Picea mariana
TATTGCTTATGGGTTTCAACGAAATTTGCGAACCGAACAACATCCTGCAAATTGGAAGATGCTTTACATTTTGGACCAGAAACAATCTATTAATATATATTAATATGAATACTATTGGAATAAATATAAACACTTTCTCTTTAAATTTTCCTTGTTTTCTCCCCCTCTATTATCCCTTTGTGGTTCTATATTTAGTCACATTTCTATGATCACGGCCTCCCGTATTCGCAGATTGGCAGATGCTCATCTTTATATATATCTTCACACCATGAGCCCAACCGACAACGGTCCCTTTCAATACTTAGCCAATTATTTGACCACCGGGTCCTGAGTTTGTGGTATCCAACACTTATGTCCCCTGTTCCGTCATATACATCTTGCACCCAAAAAACTTCTATGATCTGCAATTTATGCTTTTACTAGTGAGAACTCACCAGGGGTTCGAAAAGATTGGCATTAATAAACGAACAGTAGATGTTGTTTTGTGAGATACTTAGCCCTTTTTCCCTTTTCTTCTTCCCGTCTATTATCACTTTTTGGTTATATACTTAGTCTCCTTTCTATGGTCGTGGGTTCCAGGGTTGGCGGGCTGATAGATCTTTATCTCCATCTATATCCTCACATGAAAAATACAACTGACCACTGTTCCTTTCCATACTTAGCCAATTTTATGGTCGCGGTTGCCAGGTTGGCACTTTCGAACTCTGTTGCTTCTTGTTCCGTGATATACATCTTGCACTCAAAACTTCAGTGATCTACAATTCCACCATGAACTCCTCGAACTCACAAGATTCACTCTACCAGGGTTCACAAATGTTTCAAAGCATCCGTCCCTGCCTTCCATCCCCACTAATTTCGTGCCCTTCCCAATGCACATTAATTATGGTCTTACTAGTGACAACTGAACAAACTGGTACAGAACAATTGGCATTAACAAGAAAAAAAACCTCGAGGACATATCCCATTAACACGCATTAAACCACCATTTATAGTACTCAGAATGACCGTCATTCCTTTCTATACTTAGCCAAAATTTTCCACCTGTTCCGTGATATACATCTTGTACCCAAAAAATTCCCTGATCTACAATTCCACCCTGGGCTCCTCCAACTCGCAAGATTCACTTTACTTGAATTCATAAAAAGTTTCAAACCATTTATGGCTCTCTTCCATCCCCGCCACAATCGTGCCCTTCCCAATGAACATTAATTATTCTGGCCTCTAAATTAACTTCCATTGTTCTGTGACCTACAAATAGAACCCGGACCTCTGCCATATAAAAATTGACTGTCGGACTCTGAAATCGTCCACTCTTCTGTGTTACACATTATGCATTCAAATGTTCTGAGTGATACGATTTGATAGTCAGAGCCTCACGTCTTTTGGGGAGACCTTGTCACCCTATTTTGGATCCTCGGGTTGGCGGGTTCATGAAATATCCAATTCCTAGTTACTGTTTCCTGTGCCGTACATCCTCGTACTTCTTTCCAAATATGCAACAACAAATTTTTAATGCTAAGAATCCATCATGCAACAACCGTAAATATTGTCATTAATAAGCAAAATCCTCGAGGACTAACTATCCCTACAGAACTTGTCTAGAAACATGCAGATGAGATATTGCCAGGTAATGGGAAAGCTATTACAAATTTCAATATATTAGAAAAAACAAGTTTGAGCCACCGTTTCCCTATTCCATACTTAGAAAATTTTTCGATTGTGGGTTCCCGGATTGATGAGCTCAAAAATGTGTTTCGAATATTCCGCGACTTGCAAACAGTGCCTAGAGTTTTGCGATATACAATTTGTCTGCTGGAATGCCCCTTCATGAGACCGACCGTCTGTAGTTCCTTTCAATACTTAGCCCCAAGTTGGTTGTATCTCCATGACGTGGTACATTTACTGTGTATCGATTCCGGCCCACCGTTTCCTTGTTCCATACTTAGACACTTTTTCGATTACGGGTTCCCGAACTGGTGGGCTCAGGATTGTGTTTCCAATGTTCCGTGACTAGCAAACAGTACTTGGAGTCCCACGATATACAATTTGTTTGCATGAATGCACCATCATGCCCTCTTCCATGTTACACGTTCTACGGTCAACATTCCTGAGAGATACAATTTGACCCTCGGGCCCTCACCTCTGTTGGTTATATCTTGTAGCCCTATTTCGAAGCGTCACCAACCGCTTTTGATAATTAGCCATTCCTTAATTGTTGTTCCCTGTTCCCACCACCTTCCTACTTCTCTCTGGATATGCAATTGGAAAACTTTAATGCTAACACTTCATCATGCATGAACCTTAAACATGTCATTGATGAGCGAAAGGCTTGAGGATATCTCCCACACTTCTACCATATACAAATTGACCGTCAAACTCCCATATCATCCCCTCTTCCATGGTACACATTTTTCACTCAAGTTCTGAGACATACAATTTGACCCTCGGGAAGTCACATCTTCTAGGGAGCCATTTTCACCCTAATTCTGAACCCCGTCTGACTACTTTCCATACTTGCCCATTTCATGGAATCTCTTTCGTGGATCCTCGGGTTGACGGGTTCATGAAATCTCCAATTCTTAGTCACTGTTTACTGTGCCCGCCAACTTCACACTCCTTTCAAAGTATGCAACGAACAAGGTTTAATGCTAACGGTTCATCATGCAACAACTGTACAGACCGTATTTAAAAAGCAAAAGGCTCGATGAGACAGTGGAATTTAAATGAAGCTCGACTCCTTGAATTTAAATGAATTTATTTTCTCTTATTTTCTCTTTTCTACCCAGAGACATGCAAAAAAGATCTTTCCACATAATGGGATATATATTACAAGTTTCAATATATTAGCGAAAACAAATCCGCCCAGCCATTTCCCTATTCCATACTTGAGCCACTTTTTCGATTGCGGGTTCCCAGATAGGCAGGCTCACGTTTGCACTTCCATTGTTCCATGTCCTGCAAACATTACCCAGACTTCTGCGATATACAAATTTCCCTCTGGACTGTCCCATCATGCCCTCTTTCATGTTATGCGTTTTGCACTCAAAAATTTCTGAGACATACAATTTGACTCTCGGGCCCTCACCTCTAACAGTTGTACCTTGTAACGCTATTTTGAAGCCCGCCCGACCGCTTTTGATAATTAGACACTCCTTAATTGCTCTTTCTCGTCCCCACGACCTTCATACTTCTTTCTTAATATGCAATTAGTAACCTTTCATGCTAACAACTGACCATGCAGGAACCGTCAACATTGTCATTAATGAGAGAAACGTTTGAGGAGATTTCCCATTAATACACATTAAACCAAGATATACAAAGAGTTATATTATCCCTTTCGATTGTTCATCTCAAACATGGGTCATCACATTGGCCCATTCACGAAATCTCCAATCCTTAATTCCTCATTTCCATACCTGCCATGTTCGCACTTCTATGTATGCAATTACTAGTCTTTAATGCTAACAACGCATCATGCAACAATAGTCTAAATTGTCATTAATGAGCAAAAGTCTCGAGGAGATATCCCACTCACACGCATTGGACCAAGATTTGCACAGGGTTATATTATCCCTTCCAACTCTTCATTTAAAACATCGTCTGGAGCAAACCAACGTTCTCATAAACTTATGGCAGCAGCTCGACAACAGTTCTGTGGAGATACAGTGAATATCTTTGGATGTGAGGACCGGAAATTCCAGTTTTCCAGGGCATACTCTTACTATTCATCCTGTTCCGCCCAGAACGAAGTGATTTGGACCTCTGAAATTGCTCATGAAGGCTGCGTCCCTGAGATTTTTGACTGTAAGGAGGTGGTCTCTTGGTGCGCCGAAAAATATATTTCAAGCCAAATAATTATTCCACTACGTGACCATTCTCTTATTTCTTTGTCACCTCAGGTCTTCTGTAATATGTTAAGATTGCCGAAGCCAACATTGACCTTCAGAGGACAAGACTGCAAGCAATTCCTAGAAAAAAATGATAACGGGTTAGACCTCTTACTCGAGTTGCTCGAAGACCCGACAACAGTTCCTGAAGATATCACAAAGTTGCAGGTCAGTTCCTTTAGAAATCCATTCCGGGAAATTGCTTGGCTGTTAACAAGAGTAACGAGACAGGAATCCATGACAAGCATTTCCCGTATAGTTATTTATATTTTGTACTTCACATTCAAGGAACAATTCATTTTCGATTGGGGGAAGCTAATTTCCATTGAAATCTCTTCCCAACTGTCACGATTCAAAGAATCAAATAAATTTTATATGTCATCCTACTTGATTTTCACAATAGTGCATTGCTGTCCATTTCCAAAACTATCTCTGTCCAAGAAAATAAACTATGAGTTTGACCCAGTAACAGTCTGGTACCAGGCGTTGTGGAGGCACAAGGTCACCCATTGTTTTTATGAGGTTTTTAATGGCTTTGTCTTAGTTTTCAAAGATTTATTGTTAGGAAAGGATGCTCTCTGGATGTCTGGCTAGGCAACCAAGTTTCTGAATAGGAAGGGGACACTTGAACAAAAGGAAAATTATAGTGTAATAATGATCTTTGGCTCCAAGGAAAATCCTTCTTTTCTTCCATGTCACATCACAGAAAAGATGTTTGTTATAGAAATAACAAGGCAATACAACCACTGGTTGCATTTTTTCCATGACAAGAGAAAAAATAGTTCATTCCTCTTCCCTGGAAAGTCGGGGACTTCGTGTGCAGAAACGTCAACAAGATTGACGAATTCGCAGGCCATTTTAAGAACTTGAACCTAAAATATTCTGAAAGGCTAAAAGGGTTTGACCCTAATGGGATTTTTCGAGAACATTTACTATCAGTTGGATTTAGAAACTCTTTTATCCATAGATTCCTAACCGAAGACAGAGACACTGACGACAACACTCATGCTTCTGACGATTGTGATGTAGAGACATTGCAAAGTGCAACTGAATTGTACAAACAACATGGAAAAGGATCCGGTGAGAAGAGTGTCCAGTCCCCCACCAACACTCCCAAGAGCACGAAATCATAGAGCATCGCTTCAACAGCCCACCCCAGTAAGAAAGCAACCAAAAAATATTCAAACAGAGGAGGAAATAAGAACCCTTCTCACGGAAAAATTGATAGTTCTCACAAGCTTCCCCTGACGAAGAAGAGAAAAAACATTGTAGGGCAGGCGAAAGAACCCGAAATTGAAAGTGAGCACATGCAACATGAATCTTCTTTGGATGCCCTGTTGCACAAAGTTGATCTGCCTGCGGACGCAATGCACCATAGTTCCATAATGGAAATAGCTGAGACCGAAATTTTTGACGAATATGAATCCTTCGTAATCCAGAGCGCTGTTTTTGACAACCAATCTAAAAATTTAATCATTGAAAAGAGAGATGTAACAAATAAGAAAGGAAAGTCTCATATAGAGATTAACTTTAGGAAAATCCAACCATCCCAAATCTCCCGATTTCACCGCGCAACCACTGATGCTTTTGATGATTCAATTAGAGGAATTGAAGCGGAGAATTCCAGACTAAATGACCAAATCAAGGAATTGGAGGAGGATTTCATTGCTACCCGAGTGCTTGCCAGTCCTTTATAAAAAACCGTGCCTGCTACCCCTGCAGCCAAGTTAAAAGGATCCTCTAGCCTCCTCACATCCTGTAGAGCCTTTGTAGAGAAGAAAATCAAGAAAAGAATGTAGCTCATTACTGAAGCCTGGGAAACATCACAAAATATAGGTTCCTTTCGAAAGAGGGAAAATGATATGCACAAACATTTGCAAACGAATTTAAAAAATAAAGAACGTTTCTATGAATAGATGGTGACCCCTTTTTCCAAACATGTCATCAACAACTCGGATCTGAAAAGAAGACAAGATGATCTTCCCTCCCCAAAGCCAGATCAAACAATTAAAAGCATGCTGGCAAAATAAAGTTAAGAACTTGCAACTCATTACCGAATCATGTGAACGAGCCATATCAGAGAAAGAATAATTATTCAGAAACCTGACCCAAATAGACTTAGCCGGAAGTACCAACAAGGTCCAAGACCCAAACTTAATAATCAAATCCTTTTCCTTGACCAAACAATCCTTCGATGAACAACTTGATATTTTAAAGGGGTTGTCTTTAGAAAAGTTTTACAACATCCTTGAATATGGTGAAAATGACGTCAAGAACTGGTTAGTGGAATATTCGACACACAATGAAGAAACTGAATAGGCTCTGCATAGTATTTCTATGGATCTAAGGAAATTAGAAAATGAGCTTTTCGACATAGAAATCCGGGATGAAATCAATGTGGCCCCCATGAGAAGCTGAAGAATGGTTCCAACGGAGAATGGACAAGCTCATCGACGAAGGGCAACAACCACTTGGCACGATTCCAGTGGTCATCGACGACAACAACAAAAATGCATCGGATTCATAGTAAGTCTATACTGATCACATCTTGCTTTCTTTATCAATCCAATTATTCTACCTCTTTAAATAGAAATCTCTAACCAAAGACTCATAACTTTCAATTTCTTCTTTTTCAGGTCTTCCTCTCTACCGTCACACACTTCTTCTTTCTACAATCCTATTTATTCTACTTATTTTTTATGGTCCATGGGAGCCCCAATCCCAGTCTATATGATAAACGCATTTAAATTTCCAGAAATATGGAATAGATTCCAGAAATATGTAACATACATTATTAATTTTTGATAAATTTCAAAGAAAACTAATTCGAGAATGCTAATTTTTTTTCCTTCAACTATGCTAGATATAAGGAAATTGTGTTTATTATATTTGAATGTTTAATGTGTGTGATTCCTGGTCCTTTTTCCCAGGAACCTTTATTGCAAGACATTATTAATTTTTGATAAATTTCAAAGAAAACTAATTCGAGAATGCTAATTTTTTTTTCCTTCAACTATGCTGGATGTCAGGAAATTGTGTTTATTATATTTGAATGTTTAATGTATGTGATTCCTTGTCCTTTTTTCCAGAAACATCTATTGCAAGTCATTGAGACATAAATTTTCTAAGTCCCATGTTTGAACTATACACACCCTAGGAAAAAACTGCCTCATTCGCATATGAACCTTCAGGGTCATCTACCAACCCAATGTCTTGTGGCTGGCCTGTGACACACTGCCACGAGTCTTCCTCTGGATGCATACCACCCATACTTCAAGCTAATTCCCACGTGTCTCTGCTTGGTCCCGCCATAACAGTGCATTTATTTCCATTCCAACCTGGCAGGGACTATGCTACCATGCAACACTTGTTTTCATATATAATTGTATATATTACACCATATTCTCATTTTAACTGTTAACTACACAATAATTAGTATAATATCATAGACAATACAAACTAAATATAGTATGGATGCTTGACAAGCAACACAATGGCTTATTAAAAACGATAGTTGTAATTAGCTCTTTCTTTCCGAATATTAGCATGTGTTTCGATGGCTTTTCCACAACATTCAATGTCTCAATTCATGCAAATTGACAAGATTCATATTTACATGGTTAAACTACGTACTTTATGAAGTATCAACGCTTGAACCCAAAGATATCTAGCCATTTGGTGCTGCACGACATTGAAAAATAAAACAAAGGTACATATAATGTGAGTATTAAACTATGGAGTATAGACACTTATAGAAACAATATGAGTAATACTTTTATTTTTTTTAATTTAAATTTGAACAATTTTATTAATATTTTGAAGTTTTCAAATTTTATTATGATATATAACCTTGTTCGACCGTTTAATTTCTTTTACCAAAAGTTAAAATTCTCATTATATGTATATCGGGATTCATGTATATGCATTGGAATTCATGTATACGTTGAAAGGTGACATAGTTTGTTAATCATAAACTTGTGATGTATAACAAGTTTTAAAGTCGATAAGAGCTAGTGATGGATAAATGTTTTAAGGTCGATAAGAAGCTCGCATTGAGAATTACATCAAATATATTACTAGTTAATATTTCAGCATTGTGCTTGAAAGCAAGATATTTTTTTATATGATTAGTAGTTGCTACATGGGAGTATTGTTATTGTAGTGGTATAATAATATTTTATTATTATTTTTTTTTTTAACCATGGGAATAATAACTTTTCAAGAGTATATCCAACAGCTCGCAAGACAGATATACCAATAACTTGTGACTTAACAGGGGTTGAGACGTCCCGAGTCCCACCGAAGTGAACCTCTATCCCAGGGGTCGTCTACCCTTCCAGCCTTGTCACAACGGGCCAATATGAGCATCCCTACCCCCCGCTGATTATAGTGATATAACAATATTGACAAAGAAAACAAAGAATGTAGTGGTATAATAATATTGACACAAGAAACAAAGAAAGAAGTGAATGGATAACAATTTATAGCAAAATACAACGACTTCTATAATATGATTTATAGCAAAAATACAACTTCTTTCAACTTTGAGTCATAAGTTGGTGATGCTATTATAAGCTAAGCACCATCTACATGATTTGTAACAAAATAATATGGTGATGGTAATAATATCTTCAACAACATCATTTTATTGTATGTGAATCCAACTTGAATGATATGATATTTGGATGAAGGACTATTAAAACAAAACTAAATATCAGTAGCAGTTTAATATCAAATTTAGAAAAAACTAAATGCTAATTAAGAGTTATATTATATATATTAAACCATTTCAAGTTATTTTCATTTTCTTAATCAAACTATAAAACATATTTTCAGTAAATATTATATATATTTTAAACCATTTAAAATTATTTGTATTTTCCCAATTAAGTTATCAATCAAAGTGCCAATTAAGTTATCAAACAACGTGTCATCCTTAATAAGAGAGAAAAATGCTCTCTTTACACAAACGTGTCATCCTTAATCGAGTACCTCGTGATCGGATGCACCTCTCCCTCTCTAATTGTATAGGTCCGATCGAGACGAGGCCTTTGTTAAGCTTGTGTCTTTTGGGCTTCTGGGAAGCTTAGGTGCACAAAATATCCAACCCACACACAACCAACTACTGATCAACCCTTTTCTACACCATATCTCTTCCAAAAACTGGATAAAAGTTTAGTGGATAGAAATTTAGTGATTAGTAACTAAAATAATACACGTTTTTGCAAGTATTTAGGGTAATGATATCCATTGTGAAGATGAAGTATGCTTGGGAAAAGGCTGTGGAGTTGTATTGGTGTGGTTTCATATACATTTGTTATATGAAATGTATATTTGTTATACTATGTTAATGGTTTCTTTTGTTAGCATGGCCAACAATAAATAAATGGAAAAGTATTAAATATTGTTCTTGAATGTCTCAAAGATATGGAGACTATAAATCAAATTTGGACAATTTTAGATGGGTCATGCAGATTTCAAATATAGAGTAGACAAAGACAATTTATTCAATAAATAATAAATCTTTATTACATTGTTGTAGTATAGTTTCTTTCTCTATGTTTATGCTCCTTTTGCAAATAGGTGTATTTTAAATGATAAACATGCATGATATTTTCTACTAATGAGTTGTATCCGTGAACAGATGGAAACATAAAATAGTAACACAACAACAATTCGATGGGAAAATAAATGAGAGAAGTCAAATGAATGAACACATACCTCATAATAATAGCAAGGCATTGGAACATTGTCCCTTGTACAATAAGGAATGAAGATGGAGGACACGATCTCATGTTTGTTTTATTGTTTGCTTTCTCCTTTTCCATTGTATGCTCCACCGCTTCACTCAATTGTAGGGTTGAGCTCTGGAGCTTTGAAGCAACTTCAATAGTCTTCATAATTTTTCCAAAATTTTCATGTATTTTTAGTGGCCACCATTGTACAGAACATTACTCATTCCATAATGTCATAGATAACTAAAATATCAAAGACGAGAAGAAGGTGATGGAGAATGGAGGTGAATAAAGTCGTGATAGTATTAATTAAGGGTGGGTTATTAATTAGTTGGCAAGCCAACTTCAAACTTTGGTTATTTTTCATATATACCAATGCTTGTAGAATTAATATGACATATTACTTAATGCTCATCAACAAACATCGAAAACTGTGTTGTGATGTTGAATTAAAATGACAAATTACTCAATGCCAATCCCACTGCTCAACCATGCCCACAAACAGATGTCAACACAAAGAATGTTAAATTGAGAACACTGATAATAGGATTTAAAGTAAAGTTATATCTCCAACTAGATGTCCAAGCAGAGAAGGTTAAAATGGTAGTTAAACTAACAACAATGACAATAGGATTTAGGATTTAATGTAAGGTTATAAGTCCAACTAAATCGTCATCCAAGCAAAGAAGGTTAAACTAACAACATCGACATTGATAACACTGACACTGATAACACTAACACTAGGATTTAGTATTTAATGCATGGTTATATGTCCAACTAAACCGTCATCCAAGTAGAGAAGGTTAAAATGACAATACTGACAATAGGATTTAATGTAAGGTTATATGTCCAAAGAAAATGTCGTTTCCCAACCGCCTCTCAACAATAAGACTTCAAATCTCTCCACCAATAGAATGACACAAAATTCAATTTTATTGTTTCACAAAAATAAAAAATTTGTTCACCTAATGTTTTACATTAGGAGATAGATAAAAATTTTGGTAGGTTAAAAACAACAGTCAACAATAGATCTGAAATAAAATTCTATAGATCTAATGCATGAGTATATCTATCTGATATTATCATGAATAGATATGAAGCACAATTATATAGATCTATAACCCACATGAATAGATATGAAGCTAAAAGATCTAGATCTGAAAAACACTCAAACATATCTAATATAACTAATAAGAAAAATGATAGTGAAAGAACAATAGAACACCAAATATTTTACGTGGAAACCCATCGGGAAAAAACCACGGGGAAAGGATCGACCTTTATTTCTTATTATCATATAAATACATTAAGCTTAATCTCTACTCCTTTTGCTTCATCTCCACACCTTCTTCTTGATCTACTCCTGCTTGTACAATTTATGTGAGAGAAAGAATACATATATAGTCTCTAATAGAAGAAGATAGAATAATGGAGAACTCTCTAGAAGAGTACATTCTAGAAGTTTTAAGAACTTGAGAAATACAATTATTTTATTATTTAGTCTCACATACAACAATATCTCACTTGAGACCAAATTGAAGCATGGGTGAATATTGCTGCTATAATTTCTATCTCCTTGCTACTGATCTAATCCCAAAATATATTCTTCACATTTGCATCAGACCAACCAAGGTTCTACAAAGCTCCTGCTTATCCCTTGGAAAAATCTTTGTTAACATATCAACTAGATTGTCTTCTGTGTGTATTTTCTCCAATTGTAGTAGCCCATCATCTAACACTTGGCGAATCTAATGATATCTAACATTGATGTGTTTTGTCTTAGAATGGAAGGCATGATTTTTGGCAAGATGGATTTCACTTTGGCTATCACAATTTAGTACATACTATTCTTGCTGCACACCTAGTTCCTCTAATAACCTCCTCATCCAAATCATCTCCTTGCATGCATCAGTTGCTGTAATATACTCAGCCTCTGTGGTAGAAAGAGCCACCACCTTTTGTAATCTAGATACCCATACGACTGCAACTCCTGCAAAAGTATAGATGTATCTTGTTGTGGATTTTAAAGAATCCATGTCACTTGCCATATCAACATTTTTAAATCCTTCCAACAAGGTATCAGTACCTCGAAAGCACAAACAATAATTAATTGAGCCTATGATATATCTTAAAATCCATTTAACTTCATTCCAATGTTCCTTTCTTCGGTTTGCAAGAAGCCTACTTACACCTCCCACTGAATGTACAATGTCGGGCGAGTGCATACCATTGCATACATTAGGCTTCCTACTATTGAAGCATATGGAATTTTGGACATTTATTCTCTTCCTTCAATACTAGTGGGGCATTGATTAGATCTTAATTTAAGATGAGAAGCAAGTGGTGTACTTATAGGTTTTGCATCGGACACATTAATTTTTTCCAATAATTTTCCAAGGTATTATTGTTGTGACAACCATAGTTTCCTTCTTTTCTCGTCATGTATAATTTGCAACCCCAAAATTTTCCTTGCTGGTCCTAAATTCTTCATTGCAGAGGTCTTGTTTAATTCTTCTTTTAACCTTGTAATCATCAACTTATCTTTTTCGACAGTCAACATGTCATCAACATATAATAGTAAGACAATAAAATTACCATTTTCATCTCTTTTAATATACACACAATGATTTGAATTTAGCCTTTTAAAAGCATGATCAAGCATAAAAGAGTCAAATTTCTTATACCATTGACGAGGGGCTTGTTTCATCCCATATAGACTCTTCTTCAACTTGCAAACCAAATTTATTTTCTTTACCTTTTTCAATAAATCCCTCTGGCTGCTCTATATATATCTCTTCTTCAAAATTTCCATGTAAGAAGGTTGTCTTGACATTTAATTTTTCCAATTCTAAATCTAGAGCAACGACAAGACCAAGTACTACACATATTGATGACATTTTGACAACCGGGGAGAAAATTTCTGTAAAATCAATACCTTATTCTTACTCGAATCCTTTCACCACTAGCCTTGCTTTAAATCTTTGTTATTTTCCTTGCCTTTATGTTTTATTCTATACACCCACTTGTTCTTTAAAACCTTTCTCCCTTTTGGCCTTCCAACCAAATCCCATGTCTTATTATCATGTAGGGATTTTAGCTCTTCTTGCATGGCCTTTGGCTATTTGATACCATTTTCTCCTTCACATGCTTCTTTAAAACAAGAAGGTTCACCTTCATCAATCAATAAAATATATTGTGAGGGAGGATACCTTTGTGAAGGCTCATCTGGCCTTGTAGACCCGGGAGTTGATAAATTTTGTGGTGAGATTTCTCTTAGTGGTTGTTGATTTTTTTGTTCTTCATGGTCTTCTTCTTCTTGTTCCTCATTTTCATTTTGTTGTAATGGCTTCTCATTAATTTCTTCTTGAAATGGTGGATGATTCTCTTGTTACCCTTTAATTTCAACAAATTCTTGCATCTCCGCACCTTTGTCAATAATTTTAAACATTTGCTTTTCATCAAAAATGACATACCTACTTCTAATAACTCTCTTTTTTAGAGGATCCCACAAACAATAACCTAACTCGTTATCAACATATCCTAAGAAAATGCATTTCAATGACTTTACATCCAACTTGGATCTTTGTTCTTTAGGAATATGCACATATGCTTCACAACCAAAAATTTTCAAATGAGTGTAACATAAATCCTTACTGGTCCATACCTTTTCAGAAATGCCACCATCCAATGAAATTGTGGGAGAGCGATTTATTAAGTAGCAAGCTATACGAACAACCTCTACCCAAAAATGTTTAGGCAAACCATAATTTGAAATCATGCTTCTCACCTCCATTATTGTTTGATTTATTCTCTCAGTTGTTCCATTTTGTTGCGGGGTGCAAGGGAACGATTTTTACATGCTTTATACCATGTTTACTACAATATTGTTCAAAGGCCTTATAGAAATACTCCCCACCATTATCAGTTCTAATACATATCAATAATTTGTTTGTCTCCCTTTGAACAACCATATGAAATTTCTGAAAAATGTCTAAAACTTGATCCTTGCCCTTAATAGGGAAAGCCCACACCTTTTTTGATGCATCATCAATGAAGGTAACAAAATAAGCAACTCCTCCTAGTGATTTTATATTAATTGGGCCACAAACATCAGAATGCACCAGATCTAGTATTTATGTATCCCTTTTAAAATTATTCCTCATAAATGATACCCTTTTTTGTACACCCATAATACAATGTTCACAAAATTTAATATTTGCACCTTTTATCCTAGGAAAAATGTTTTTCTCAGCAAGGATTTTCAGACCTCTCTCTATAATGTTCCCAAGTCTTTTTGTGCCATAGATTTGTT
>JASDQU010101711.1:89229-130469 GCA_032191745.1 Picea mariana
GGGGCCGAGACGTCCCGAGTCCCACCGAAGTGAACCTCTATCCCAGGGGTCGTCTACCCTTCCAGCCTTGTCACAACGGGCCAATATGAGCATCCCTACCCCCCGCCGGTTTTGAACTTGTGACCTCCCCGGAGATAACACATGTTCTTAACCATTGGGCCCACTCAGGTGCTCTAAGGTGGTGATCTTGGCTCGGAACGATTAATCAAACAGCGAGCAGCGGCCATGTTCGGGTTCGAGCCCGAGACCTGACCATCGTTACATGACCGACCTTACCACTACGCCGCACCCACGACCTTTCCATTGTGAGGTTCTTGCTAGAGGAGGGGCGCACTAAGGCTAGGTGCGCACCAAGTCAAGAAGGAGGGCGCACTTGTGTAGAGGGCGCTAAGTCCAAGGCAAGAGGGCAAGGGTTTAGAAAGGTTTAAGTGGGCAAAGGAAAAGGCAAAGACATCTCAAAGGCAAAGGTAAAGGGACAAGGAAAGAGGGCCAAGAGTTAGCAAGAAAGGAAGGGCGCACCAAGGCAAAGGGTGTCTTGCTTCAAGAGGCCTGTAGACACATCTTCAAGGGACTCCAAGGCATCTGAGAAGGGATGTTATTGTACCAGGTTCACTTGTATATGTTTTCCATGTTGTACATTATGCTTTGAGACCTTCTAGATACATCTACTCCAAACTAGTTTTCCCCATGGGATTTTTTTCCAGGCTCATGTTGACCAAAAACTGATGTGTCAATTTCATGCATGCTTAGAATTGTTAGATCAGCATTTTAGAGTTGTAAAGATCCGAGGTGTTTTATGTGTTTGAGTATTATTGCATGTGCTAACATTGGAATGTAAAAACACTTGCAAGGGCACCTCAAATAACACTTAGCCAATGAAAATTATCAGCAGAAAGTTACCTAATTGTTTGATGTCCTAAAAGGCAGCAAAGGACAGTTCTGGAAGTTTAAACTTAGCGCTAAAATCTGGTCCAAGACAGATCAGATTTAGTAGCCTGATAGTACCTCAGTTCTCTTCAGTCTGGTTATAGTAGGTGTGGATTGATCAAGCCATTGTGGTCGAGGCAAGGCAATGTCGCACGATTGGAGATGACGAAAAGAAAATTTTCGAACAAGAATCTCAGGTCCATGACAGTGTCCATTCTCTGAATAACATCACCAAATGAATATATAAAAAGAAACAAAAATTACTACAATTTAGGCAAGGGCATTGATTTGAACTCCATAATATGGTGTCATGCTCAAAGGATAGATTACAACCTGCACCAATGGGACCTCTAGTACATGATCTGCCATTGTGAATAAATGTCTAGTTACTTTTCCTTCAAGCTTCTTCCATCCTCACTCTATCATTTCTCTAGCTCTTTTTTACTATAGTCAGTCCTCTTCCAAATAAGCCTTATTTTACATATTCAAAGATATTTCTTTGGTTTAGAGGCATACAATCTCTCCAGGGATTTTTTATTCTCCAATCTTTTCAAAATTGGTTAAGAACCATAGTTCGTAATATTGTCCCTGGAATATAGGGTATATCACTGAACCTGTTTGGGTAACAAATATAGGGAATATCACTGAACCTTTTAGGGTAACGAATAAGACATCAATATCTGATTACAGCACAACAAATTTTGAATACTAATAAAATGTCAGTTAAACTTTATATAAATCAAATTAAAAATCCTTATGATGATATATTGACATTATCTTTGAAAGAATTCTATAATTTCATCCTTAGTAGTAATGTTAGCAATAGATCACTGAACCTTTTTGGGTAACGAACAAGACATTAATATCTGATTATAGCACAACACAATTTTGAACGCTGCTAAAATGTCAGCTAAACTTTATATAGATCAAATTAAAAATCCTTATGATGACATATTGACATTATCTATGAAAGGGTTCTATACTTTCATCCTTGGTAGTAACCTTAGCAATAAATAAAACAGATTCATGCATAAGGGCTCAAGGATCCTCTCTGCATTTTAAGACTATTCGTAATGAAAAAGCAAAAACTCTAAACAGAGATGGCATCCATATACTTTTCATTGTATTCCACACCTTCATGAGCTACATAAGTTCGGGAAGTTCAGATAGCTCTAAAAGAAGAAACTTCTAGACTTAATTATTAAGCCACTCCTCAACAATATACACCCTTGTACAGTTCATCGAGAATATTTATCTGTTGGTATAACTTACCATCGTTCGTAGCCTTGTTTTCTTATACTACACAAACATAAATTTTTCCTCATTTTACTGACCACGTTCATCTTAAGTTATAATGTTCCTATAACTGCATTTTTGCATCAGAAACCCCTGCATTGGCTATAATTTCTAAAATAACAGTCTGAAACAATATCTTCGCTCTTGATAGTTAGAAGGCACCGTTACACACTGATGTGTTCTCATACATCAGTAAAACCTGATAACAAAAACTTAAGTAATAAACTTAGCCCAAGCATAGAATTGCCAATTGTTTCACTGGATGTCATCATATCATCAAGTTGATGACTTTTTTGAATGCGAAAAGACAAATGCTAACATATTTATGAGATCCACACCTGGAAGACTTTAAGGAATGCCGAATTTGCTAAAACAAATAATTTCAATATGTATGAATTGAATACTAAATTTCAAATCCATAAACTTGCCAGCTGTCATATTCGAAACATACATGGCATGCATATATGCTTTGGGCATCTCTATGAACATACAAACAACAGATTCACCAAACCTGGCCCATGAAAATATGAATCTACACACTGATTCAACACAAAGTATCAAAGACAGGCCAGAAAACCTTGTACATCTACAGTGACTTGATCAACTTGATCGTACCTCTGGGCTGTTTCTGTTCCATGATAAATATGCAGGATCACCCAAAGGCCTGTGAACAAAACCAATCAACATTAGCCTCCTTACCATGCCAACTATAGTGAAGCAGAAATTAAATGAAACCAGACATCTTCTGAAGACTACAGGGAAACTCACACACAAAATTAAACTTTAGATGGTAGTCCAGATCAAGTTTTTAAAAGGGTCCAGTTCTGTCTCATTTACATCATCCCAGCTAAATGGGATCCTATAGTGAGTAAATGGAAATTGAACTAGCAACATCTGTAAAGAGAACATGCAGTGTTCAATGCTAGACCAAACCCATTTTGTCCTACATGTACCCAACATTAAGTGACTGGCATAAACTTTAAAGAAGCGCATACTAAAATCACATACCTTGGCTTTATGATATGCACTAAGAAGAAGACCATCGCCAAAAAGAAGCATAGGCCTCCAACAGTCAGGTAAGCTATTCCAAGAAAGTTGTTCTTCCCCCCAAGAAAACTTGTGGTAGAAAGTACCACCTTCTTCTTGCCATTAAAAGTATAAGTATTATAATTATTCAACAAAGTCACTTTAATGGTATCATTTTCTTGCAGGTCCTCCTCAATCCTTCCATACAGCTTTCTGAAGGTTGGAAGTGCTGCTGTTCGCATCCACACAATAAGATCCTCTTGCTTACTTAACTGCCATGCTCATCAAAACAAAGCAGTAAGCAATAGTAACCACTAATTCTATGCTTCCTTCTATTAATAATAACAGAGAAAAATATAGAATATTAAAATAACCTACAGAAATGCACCAGGCATTAAAAGGCTAAGTTTCCAGACTGGTGAATCCTCCTTGTGGAATTGTATACTATTGATTGCAATGCTATAAACAATAAAACAAATATAGCCTGATATTTACAAACCCCTTCAACAAAATCATTCAACTAGCCTACTTTGTACAGATATAAACAATGATACCACTTACAGGGATTGATGCATTGAGTTTGGCACCGCCAATCAAACCTCCACTCTGAAAATTCTTGGGATAAACATCTTTTCCAAATTTATGTTCACGATCACTTTTCCACGAAATATCTTTCTTGTTCACTATCAGTGGTTTGTTCGCTCTATAGAAGCTGTAAGTATCATTGAATAAACTCCAAGCTATGAGGCCACAGGGAACAATTGGGAGACTACCAGTTGTTGCTTCAGGTTTGCAATAATCTGTTTCATTCTCACTCCCAGCTTTCATTAGCTGCTGGTCATTTCTGCTCTTAACGTACCTGCAAATGTTTACAAGGCATAAGAAATGTCCTGATAAATAATCAGTACATATGTACTCACAAAAGGGACACTTCATAGGAAAACTTCTAATCATGTGTAGCTCGTAGTCACATTCATGAGTAAATACTCAAGGAATATGTATTCTGTACAACTACTCTCAATCAAGCTAACATTTATCTGCATACAGTCACAGAAAGAACAGCCTACAATTAACAAAAGGTCACAGAATTCAAAGTCTTGTTTTGGTTGCTTTGCTGTCCAAAATAATCCTCTTGAAAGAAGCTGGTTTCTAACAGGTGTGCTCTTACAGATATAGTATCAGTGAAAATCTCTCAACCTAAACATTCAAGAATTAGGCAAGCATCGAAAATGTGGTATCATCATATAAGAAAGGAAAATGGTATATTGTCATTTATTGAAGTGTGAAGCCTTCAGATAGTTGGCATTCATTTTATCACATAAGGATCAATGATGGTATCATGTTTTTTGTAAAGTGTGAAGACTTCAGCTACACTAAGATTCTGCTAGCTTCTTTACTGCATTATACTTCTCCCACATAAGCAGATAAAATCCTGGATTAACAAGATTGCCAGGTATGGTTATGAGGTTGGGTGCATGTTTGACTTTGGTGGATTTAAAACCCTAAGTAGGTTTAGGAGTAAGGCAAATTATACATCTAGGCATTAAAAATTTGTAGCAACGAGAAATAAAGTACAAAATTGTGTAAGAATATATAAAGACTATCAAAGCAATATATAGAACTTAGAAACAACAAAAGACAAAAAATTGAAGATCGAGACTTCCATCCTTCGATTGAAACTGCAAATGCCGCCTTCCATTATTTGATGAAGCCTCTCAACTTTCAAGGTAATCCAGGGAATGCAGAAGTGTGTGATTATTCCATTTTGAGTATATGATTTGGTCCCTTAAATTAGGTTTGGGCAGGACTACTCATAAATTATCAGAAGAGACAGTCAACTTTGACCTTGTAAACATCCTTTTGGTTCACAAGAAAGCTATAGAGTTAAGTGATTCTAGACTCAATTAACTTGATTAATGTGTTAGGTGACCCCGAGGATCCCTTTCTGAAGAGCAGAATTTCATTATCATTACTTGTGAGAAGAAATTTGAAGACATCTCTTTTCTTCATAGTTTTGGAACTAGGAAGGAGACAGCAAGGAAGCTTAAGTAGGGAAGTGGTTGACCATGAATAAGTAGCCACTCAGAAATGGCAGAATGATTTGGTTGGGGGGCCCAAGATACAAAGCCAGTACTTTGATTTTTACTCATGTGTATGAAGCCACCTGGGTTCATTTCAGTTCTTACAGATTTTTTCTTTGAGATGGAGATTTTTCTTGTCTTGTCAAGGTAGCCTTTTTCAAAGTCAGTTCTTCTAATAAGACTCAATTGTCATTGCTTTGGGCCTTTATTAACAGACACACTAGTAATTTTGGTTTATCCTTATCACACTCCTCTTTTGGCTGTTATCTTCTTCCTTGTTAACTCTTCAAATCTCTCTGCTGGTATAAGTTTACATTTTGGAAAGATGGGGAAGCTCTCCGCAACTGAGATTAAAATAAGGATTAAGAGCATTTTTTCATGGACCTAAAAACTGAAAGGAAGAGGTATAGACTAGATACGAAATTGGGTATGGAGCTGGACACCTGAATTTGAGACTTGGAGGAAGGACTTTCGACCTCAGTTATCATAAAAGACTTGATCCTCGCACTGGAAGATGTACAAGAAGCTATATCTCAGGATCTCATAGAATATGACAACTGTGACGAATTGGTAGAAGAGCTGGGAAATCCCTGGTTTGGTCCATCAGACATTGTGGAAGACACCCATCTGGTCCGTCAAACATTGAGAAAGACACAGATCCTGTATAACAATCTACCCATAGGATTTGAGATAGCTTGGTGGATCCAGACCAATTCCACTGGTTGGAGTGGACATATACCAAAGATCTTTCATCCTCAATGTAGGGTAACAGTATCAGGCTTTGAGTTAGACTTTGGAATATTGCTTTCTTTAGTCTATATTTTGGGAGGTTGTAAATTTTTGTATAGTTTAGTCTCTATAAGGTGGAGCAAATTGCTTAAACTAATGTCTGGGCATGCTTCTTCATCTGTCAACCTTTTTAAAAAGGACAAAATGCAGACTTTGTACATTAATCAGCTTTCTAATATATTTTAATAGAATCTTCTGTTTAAAACAAAAGGTTAAGAAAAGAATACTAAAAACAAATTTCCATTGATTTTTCAAAACCCAACAAGGCAAAACTGGAAGATTTTAAAATATCATATATATGTCTGAATGTCAAGTCAAAAGTCAAAACCAGAAATACTTGAAATCATTTTACTATAACATAGAAACAAAATCAAAACCATGAAATACAAAAAAGTAAAATCTGCTCTTCCCTTCTCTCTGTGTTCTCATTTCCTACTTTCATATATTTTTGCTCTTTCTGCTGATATTTTGTTTTATACTGTTCCAATATAATTTTCTTTGTTACATTAGGGTAAGTGGTAGTGGATTAACATGTTTGATAGTGCTAGGGGAGGCAGGCATAGGGAGGATCCTATTAAATCCTGGAGGAAAAGAGGAACTGAGATTTCCCTGGAGAATTGTGGTTGTAACAAACAACAAGGCAGAGGTTTTGGCCTTATATCAAGGATTGTGTTTGCTAAAGAATACAGGGATTGCAAAAGTTATTGTGGTGGATGACTCCTCAGTTATAATCAGTTATATGCATTATCACATGACTCAGCAAGCAACTCACCTGAGTCGACTCATACTCAGAACTCAAGCTCTGGCAGATAGTTTTGAAAGTATTGGTTTCTTTCAGGTGTTGAAGACTCATAATACATTGGCAGATGCAAAAGCAAATGAAGTCATTGCCCTAGAACCTGGAAGGATTAAGATAAATGGGGGGCGGATTGGACTTGTCCCCCCTGTTGATGATTGCAGCATCGTGTGACATTCTCCAGGTTGTTCTCCTCTGGACTGAGTTGAGTCGATCTGTGACAGGGCCCATGTGATGGGTGTGTCGTTCTCCTCTGGACTGAGTTGAGACGATGTGTGCCCATGTGTTGGGTGTGCCCATGTGATGGGTGTGCATCAGACTCTGGACTGAGTTGTTATGACATGTGGTCTCTTGTCTACTCCTCTGGACTAAGTTGAGATGACTTGAGATGGTCTCCTACCTTGTACTCCTATGGACTGAGTTGAGTCGGCTTGAGATGGTGCTCCAGATCGTGCTCCTGTGGACTCAGTTGAGTTAATCTATTGAGTGTAACGTTCCAATGGGTGAGCACAGGTGGATGTGTCCCTAGTGGCTGAGCACTAGAGGATGAGAGAGATCCTTGCTATATTGTCTGAGAGTAAGATTTGTTGTAACCCTAATTTATGATGTAAAGGGTACAAGTTGGCCCCACCATGTGAAAGATAATTAATATTGTGTAAAGATTAATTATATTATTGAGTTAATGAGGTCGGCCCTATTGTGCCAATAGACACACCTTTTGTCGTGTCAGTTCTTGTATAAATAAGAGTGGATCCCCATTGTGGATCACACACACTCACTTGTCATCCCAGAATTTCAGACCTACTTGTACGACTTAAGTGCACACCTCTCTTGGACGCTAGTTTCAAGGTTGTAGAGCACCCTCTTGTGTGCATCTAGAGTTTATGGTGTGGGGGATCTTCTCTTGAGAATATAGGAAAGGATTGCTAGGTTTTTCCCTTGATTGAGAAGGGTTTTCCCAGGATAAACTCTTGTGTTCTTGTGCATGGTTATTCTTCTTGTGATCTTGGTTACTACAGCTATTGTATATTGTATTGTTGCATTGTTTATGGTTCAAGTTCATGCTAAATTGAAATAAACTACATGTGCATCAGCTTAACCATCAAAAACTCAACATGGTATCAAAGCAGAGTTCCTGAAGAGACCATTGCACAATCCATTGAAGAAACCAGCCGTCACCTCCTTGTTGCAACTGCAAAAAAAAAAACGGCTCCCCTTCTTTTGCTAGTTTTTGCACTTCACACTAGAACGTTGAGGCTAATTTTTGCATAGGAGTGTACGGCCTCCTTCAGCGCACCTCCAGAGACTCAGATTTCAAATCGGAGAATTTTTATTTTTGTCCCTAGGGTTTCTAGGGTTTTTGCAATTTTCTGCAGAAATTAGGTTTTAGGGTTTCTGCAAAACGTTGAGGTACTTTTGCAAGCTTGCTAGGGTTCCTTTAACCCTCTAGGGCTTCTTGTTGGCAGTCATAAGTACAACGAACTTCTTCTTGAAGGAACGCTAGGGTTTCTAAGCCTAGACGTTAGGGTTTGTGAAGAATCTACAAGCAATGATGAACATAACTTTGGTGGAAGATAGACTTGATGGATCAAGCAACTTCAGCTCTTGGAAATCAAGACTACAAATCACTCTAGAAGAGAGTGACCTATTGAGTTTGATAGAAAAGACTCTACCAGAATCAGCAACCGATGAAGAGAAGGCTGATTGGAAGGCAAATGATGAGAGCTTGAAGATAGTTGATGCGAGAGGTACGTTGTAGATTTCAAGAGTAATCCTTGGCATGACTTTTTGAGTGTGTGCTATAAGTGCACCTTATTTAAGCTCTAGTGGATATCGAGAAGACTAGAATTCAAGCCCTTGTCACTATGAGACTAGACTTGCAACTAGTGATATGTAAGGAAAGCAACATTAGCCACCTCCAAAGAAGTCAAGGAATGCAAGCAAGAACGACGAGGAGTTCTTCTCTATCTCAGCTTTCTCAGGAGGACCTAAAGCAAGATTGAGCATGATTGTAGACTAAAGTAAGTTTGTGCTACTTTCCTTATTTAATCATTACTCTGTAGTAGCTTGCATTTTATAATGAAGGGTATTATCCCTAGTGTGGGAGCCCTCATGACTTGGACCATTATCCCTGGTGCGGGAGTCCAAATTTTCTTGGTTGGTTGTTATCCTAATACAGGACGCCATTTTGGTTGTTATCCCTATGGGAGGCCATCTTGGTTATTATCCTAGTACAGGAGGCCAGATTTTCTTATTTCATTATTGGAGGACCATGATCCCTGGTACGGGAGTCCAATTTTTCTTTGGTTTGTAATTATCCTAGTACAGGAGGCCATTTTGATTGTTATCCCTATGGGAGGTCATCTTGGTTATTATCCTAGTACGGGAGGCCAGCAAAGTACTGTAGAGGCAGTAGAGGACCTAAGAAGACATGGGATGTCTCCAGGTTAGCAACACCAGAAAAGGAAGATGTTTATCCTTCAGACTTCAGAGGGAGTCAAACTATTTGAGAAGAAGAAAGAAACAGTACCTTCTACCCCTTCAGCAGTTCAGACTCCAGAGGGAGACAGTTATTGATCTAGTTGATCTTGTAGCTCCAGCTGATGATTCCCAAAGACATGGCAGTAGGCCGGGAGAGGCCTACATGGGCTCGACGGACTCTGCTAGAGGCAGAGGGACATGCAGCTCCTCGTGATACATTCTGAGAGAGCAAGAGACCACAGAGATTTTCGAGCTATGTTCAACTATGAGCCACATCATTGATGTTGAACCTTCTTGTCATGAAGAAGCAGCAGGTCTAGCAAGATTCCATGACAGAAGAGTATCAATCCATTATGAAGAATGATGTGTGGGATATTGTTCCAAGACCAGAAGGGAAGTTTGTGGTGACTTCCAAGTGGGTCTATAAGATCAAACATGCAGCTGACAGAAGTGTCGAGAAGTACAAAGCAAGATTTTTGGCTAGAAGATTCTCTCGAGTGGAGGGAATAGATTATGAGACATTTGCTCCTGTTGCCCAAATACACTTCATTTGTACGATTATTGATCTTGCAGCATCCATGGGTTGGAGACTACATCAGATAGATGTATAGACAGCCTTTCTCAATGGTGAGATTGAGGAAGAAGTTTACATCGAGCAACGAGATGGATTCGTGACACATGAGAAGGAGTCTCATGTATGCAAGTTGGAGAAAACCCTGTATGGAATAATGCAGGCACCTCGAGCATGATTGTTGGATACTTGATGAGTTTGGGCTTCAGCAAGAGTGTTGTTGATCCAACCTATACTATCACATTGTTGGTGACGAGTGCCTGATTTTGGTCCTATATGTGATAACTTATTCCTCACCGATTCAAAAAGCCTTATTGATGAATGCAAGCGTTCATTGGCTTCTGAATTCGAGATGGAGGACGTTGGTATGATGCACTACTTCTTGGACTAGAAGTCTGGCAAGAGGACAAATGAGATTCTCCTGTGTCAAGGAAAAATACACAGTTGAGATATTGAAGAGATTCGATATGACAGACTGCAAATCCATACCTACACCGATGGTGATGAATCTGAAGAAAATGAACAAGGCTTCTACTGATTCAGACGAGATTGATCCACATCTTTACAGACAGTTGATTGGATCATTGATGTATCCGGTTAACACCAGACCTGATATATGCTATGCAGTGAGTGTACTCAGCCAGTTTATGAGTCAGCCGAGACAAACACACTGGATAGCAGCGAAGCATGTGTTGAGATATCTACGAGGCACAGTTGGTTATGGCATGAGATATGCCTCCGGTGTAGACATCAGATTGCAGGGATATGCCAACGCAGATTGGGCAAGGAGCGTTGTGGACCGAAAGAGTACATTCGATTGTTGTTTTACTTTGGGATCTTCAATGGTTCCCTTGTATAGTAGGAAACGGAGCTCTATGGCTTTGAGTACCACAGAAGCAGAGTACATAGCGTCATATGTGGCGTAGAGCAATGTGGCTTCGCAAGCTCCTTGCAGACTTATTTGGACATGAGATGGATTCCACCGTTATCCATTGCGATAACCAGAGCTGTGTGAAGCTCTTCAAGAATCTTGTGTTTAACGATAAATCGAAACACATTGAGATATGGTGAAGAGGAAAGCAGTACATGTGCAGTACCTTTCTACACACGAGCAGGTTGCAGATGTCTTCACCAAATTGCTTGCCAAGACGAAGTTCGAGTACTTCCGTGAGAGACTTGGCCTGGTGGAGAATGCCTCCCTAGTTGAGAGGGAGTGTTGATGATTGCAGCGTCGTGTGACATTCTCTAGGTCGTTCTCCTCTGGACCGAGTTGAGTCGATCTGTGAGAGGGCCCATGTGATGGATGTGTCGTTCTCCTCTGGACTAAGTTGAGACGATGTGTGCCCATGTGTTGGATGTGCCCATGTGATGGGTGTGCGTCACACTCTAGACTGAGTTGTTATGACGTGTGGTCTCTTGTCTACTCCTCTGGACTGAGTTGAGATGACTTGAGATGGTCTCCTGCCTTGTACTCCTCTGGACTGAGTTGAGTCGGCTTGAGATGGTCTCCTACTTTGTACTCCTATGGACTTAGTTGAGTCGGCTTGAGATGGTGCTCCAGATGGTACTCCTGTGGATTCAGTTGAGTTAATCTGTTGAGTGTGACGTCCCTGTGGGTGAGCACAGGTGGACGTGTCCCTAGTGGCTGAGCACTAGAGGATGAGAGAGATCCTTGCTATATTGTCTGAGAGTAAGATTTGTTGTAACCCTAATTTATGATGTAAAGGGTACAAGTCGACCCCACCATGTGAAAGATAATTAATATTGTGTAAAGATTAATTATATTATTGAGTTAATGAGGTCGGCCCTATTGTGCCAATAAACACACCTTTTGCTATGTCGGTTCTTGTATAAATAAGAGTGGATCCCCATTGTGGATCACACACTCACTTGTCATCTCAGAATTTCAGACCTACTTGTACGGCTGAAGTGCGCACCTCTCTTGGGCGCTAGTTTCAAGGTTATAGAGCACCCTCTTGTGTGCATCTAGGGTTTATGGTGTGGAGGATCTTCTCTTGAGAATATAGCAAAGGATTGCTGGGTTTTCCCTTGATTGAGAAGGGTTTTCCCAGGATAAACTCTTGTGATCTTGTGCATGGTTATTCTTCTTGTGATCTTGGTTACTGCAGCTATTGTATATTGTATTGTTGCATTGTTTATGGTTCAAGTTCATGCTAAATTGAAATAAACTACATGTGCATCAGCTTGACCATCAAAAACTCAACACCCCCTACCTCTAGTATCAACCTCTTCCCAAAGATATCATGCATTCAAAAGAGAGAGACAAGTAGCACATCCGTGGGATGGAAAAGCAAAGGGATTGATGGATCCCACGGGCAAGCATACAACCAAATTTAACCTTGCTTGTATTGAGCTTTGTAAACCCTGGGATGGTGGGACAACAGCTTGAATATGAGTTTATCATGCTCCTTTCTTCGCTCCTGCACACAGTTTGCAAGGTATTCACAGATCGAAAGATAGTTGTCTCGGCAGTATTCCTTTTTGTTGAGGCAGCCGCTTCAGGCCAGTCTTCTCCTACAGATCTGTGGAATCTGGTGAAGCCAAGCTTAGGAGGACAGGGCATCTCAAATTGGGATTGGAAGGATAGCAGCTGTGAGGGATTTTAAGCCAAGAGCTGGACTGAACACAGCAGAGCCATGGCTAGCTGCCATTGTCACAAGGATGGATGTGTGCTATGTGAAACTGCAGAGCTAAGGGGTGCAAGGCACTGTGAGCGTCACATATCTGGAGTGCAGGATGTATTTGTTATCTCTGATCGAAAATGAGAAAGAAGGAAGGAGGAAGTCGAAGTGGAAGTTGAAGCACAATTTCAGGTCTGGAGCATGGTCAATGCATTCACAAACAAGGGTAAGGAAAAAGAATTTACGGAGTTCATGATAAACTCCAGTAAAAGGTATGCAGTCTTGGAAGCAAAGTTCTCTAATGGACATTGTGTCAAAATTAACCAAAGGGTCTCCCCTGCCTGAGGGGACCTTCCAGTCCTTGGCACCTCCTCCAAATTAGTCCATTGGCTCCTTTCATTTTGCAGTCTCTAGGGCAAAAGAGGAAGAAAGGGCACAGCAAGGACAAAGGCTGACCGGCAGCCGGGAAATGGAGCCAACTGATCAAAAAAATAACCTCCAGGTTGGTGTCAATTTTCAAACAGGAGGCCCTCAGTTGGCATGATTTTATGTGAAGCTTGCTTTTAGAAATGTCTTGCAAAGTAGATTTATTATAAGCTCAGTTTGTTAGGTGATATAGCAGTCAGGTTCATAGCTATGCTTCTAGAACAGCTGCTGCGTAGCAATTTTGAATTTTTTGGGCATTTTGAAGCTCTCATGAAAGACTTGTTTAAACCTTTTTGTATTAAAATTTAACTTGCTGTCCAGTTCAGCCACAGCCAACTTTTAATACAAATTTTAACCGTTTCTGCTAAAAGAAAACATGTTTGGTAGTGCTGGGAATAGGGTTAGCATTATATTTGGTTTGGCATTTCTGGATTTTTTAACCCCTTTTTGGAATAGGGGAGAGCATCCTGGATTGATCAGATTTTCTGGAGGTTTTGTCCCAAGCTTATCCTACATTGATCATAGTAAACCAAGCGAAGCCACTACAAACTTTAGCCAGAACCAAACTTGAAACCCAACCTTATTCACATCCTTAGTAACTAAGGTACAAAGAACTAAAACACTGGCAACACAGAATTCTAAGAAAAATTCAAGGCAGTTTACTTAAACGTTGTTAAACAGTGTACAGTATACAGTATACAAAAAACAGTGGTCAGAAACATAGTATATAAAGACAATATGTCAAATATATAATGCAGAGCCCTAAAACAACAGCCTGAAATTCTAGAGAGGATACTTTAAGGGGTTGAACTCATCCATGGTTGATCTTGGTGAACCCAGGGAAACCAATACAAACATTAGCCAGAATCAATCTTGAAACCCAACACTATTCACATCCACAGTAAGTCAGGTACAGAGACCTAAAATACTGGTTCCACAGAACTTCAACGTAGTTTACTTGAATATTGTTAAACTGTGTACAGTATACAAAATACAGCAGTTAGAAAAACAGTTTATAAAGGCAATATGTCAAATAGACACTCCAAAACTGAAACAATAGTCTGAAATTCTACAGAGAATCCTTTTAGCAGGTTGAGTTCTATCAAAATCTCTATAGAACAAATTTTCAGCGGCAACATCAGATAAATGATAAATCTCTTCAAACGATCGACCACCATCAAGCAGGCCAGCTGCCAGAATTGGTGGAGAATGGTGTGATCCAGGGCCCAGACATTTATGTTCCATGCTTATGTTTAATTATTTTAAGGAGTCCCAAGTTCTGTATCAGCACTATTTGCAATTGCTATGCTTAAACGCCACTTTAGATAGATCCTTTTGAAGGCTATGACAGCTGGTCCCATACCTTTAGCAAGGCTTTTTATTGTAAAAAAGCCATTGTGATTAATATTATTGCTCATTTTTTTGCTATTAAGAAAGCTATTTCAGATTCAAAAAGAATAATGAAGGCTGATTTACTCCAGATGTGAAGAACATTGTATTTGAGTAGACTGAATTGCCCTAATTGGTCACAAACATATAAAAAGCTGCCTTGAAACACACTAAAACCCTCAAGGCAATGCCAAATTACCCATTGTAGTCGATAAGGCATAGTAAAGTCTAATATTAGTACAAAAAACATTAAAATAAAGTGATTATGAAACCCATGCAATTTATGTATTTGATATTTATACTAAAATGCCTTGCAAAAACCTTGTCAAGTGAGCCTAAGTTAGCTGACCTCACCCTTTCTGCAATGGATCAACCATTATTTTTAGAGACTGGCGTATCTCAAATTGAGTCTATTTGCTAATTTGCAACTTAAAAATGACTTTTGAAACTATTGTGCTCTGGTCAGATGGTTTTAAGCCTGTTTCATATTTAGAGCTTCCCTGACATTTAATAAATGACCATATAGCAATACTACAGGATGTAACTGCCATTACAACACTAGTAATAGAAAGCCTAGGATTACGGGCCTATGGAAAATTAAAACAACCAGGCACTGAAAATAGTCTAAGCTAGTTATAAGCTAGATTTAAAATTCTTGGAGATACGTGTCTTACTCAAACAGCTTTTAATTTGGTTTATGTAACTGACCTGAACATATCAAATATGCAATAAGTCTTAAGATGAGTGACTGTTGATGGTATTTTTTGAGAAGCTAAAACGGTATTTCTTCTAGCGACCCAAGCCCAGATTTTGTAATCAAATTTTGGGCAAATACTGACACAATGAATTTACATATTGAATTTGAATATGATTTTTGTTAAACCTTATTGAGCCTTTAGTCTGTGTGTGTAGGTATCTGATTTATGAAGTCTAGCTTTGGTTCATATTTTTTACTATTGCTAAGCATGTCGGCAAATTTTCCTGTATCTCTTTGTTTCAATAATATTTGGCCATTTTTTGTCATATATTTTCAGTCCCCTTTGTTCTCATCCATTGTCTGTCTAAAGCCCAAAAATTTACCATGGTCAACAAGCAATATTATCAAGATTAGACAAACATGTAGATTTGGGTAGCAAGCAACATCATCAAGATCAGCTCCCCGACAACATTGAAGGTTGTTGACAACAATAGGAGGCCATCTTCTTTGTATTACAAGATGGATCTAATGCAATGGCATCTTATATTGCATTACTAGCTTATTTTTGTGCCTGTCATCTTTGGGAATCTAGGATCAAGAAAGAAGGGTTTAATGACATTTACAAAGTCTGAGTAAGTGTAGCTTAATGCTATTCATTTATTTTGGTTTGTGAGTCCTCTAGAAGGGAAGCATAGGGTAAGGAAAGAAAGGTTTTAACAGAATTCTTCTAGAAGGGAAACTTTGGAAAAATAAGAAAATAATATATTTAGCTGTCCCATCCTTCAGAGTGACCAATGCTCATGTAAGCAAATCCAACATCCTATAGAGGGCAACAAACATTTCAAGCAACATATACTGTACCTTGTCCACATTCACAGATCTCCTTAATTAGAAGGATGTAGATATAAGTTATCACTATCTACGTGCATGAGCACTCAATTGTAGATACAATGGAATCAAAGCCCTCGCCTATTTTGTAAAGATCTGAATAAATTTTCCAAATTTTCAACATTTTCATAATTTGGAAATTTTATTTGTGCAACGACCATGTTTTTGGCTCAAATGATAATGCTCGTGAAATTCGAAGGTATTCCAATTGAGAGAATGATATCAGTTTTAGTGTCTGTCAAAATTTATGTACTGTTGAGGTCAATTATATGGATATATTGTCCAAAGAGAACATGAGATCTCTTGCTGGGTTTGATGAATTGGGGCTAACTGAAAGAAGGTTGCCATATGCAATTGCCATGGTCTTTTCTCACATCCTTGTATTATATGACAGCCATTTATATAATGGAATCAAAGCCCTCGACTATTTTGTAAAGATCTGTAGTAATTTTCCAAATTTTCAACATTTTCATATTTTGGAAATTTTATTTGCGGAACAACCTTGCTTTTGGCTCCAATGTTAATGCTCGTGAAACTTGAGGTTATTCCAATTGAGAGAATGATATCAGTTTTAGTTTCTGTCAAAATTTATGTACTGTTGATCTCGATTCTATGGATATCTTGTCAAAAGAGAACATGAGATCTCTTGCTGCGTTTGATGAAATGGAGATAACTGAAAGAAGGTTGCCATATGCAATTGCCATGGTCTTTTCTCACATCCTTGTATTACTATATGACAGTCATTTGACCATGCTTGGTAGTGGTCTATTAGTTGCAATCCAATCTCTTGCCACCTCAAAGGGCTAAAAATTGATAGTATAGTACCCCATGTTCCCTGTCACTCATTTCTAAGCTACAACTGGAGATAAGCAACACAGAGTGTGGACAAATGCAAGGAAACTTGTAGATTTTCATCTCAAAAGTCATCCACAAGATAATTACATAAGTTCCAACGTGGTTATTGATATGACAGTTATGTCTGTGCCCTTCGTAAATGTGTTGCTTACTTCGTGTGAGCATCAAGTAACATGTACTGTACCTTGTTCACATTCACAGAACTCCTTAATTAGAAGGATGTGGATATTTGTTATCAGTATGTGCATGCATGATACATTGGAATTAAATCCCTCTCCTATCTTGTACAGATCTGAAGTAAAATTTTCAAAATTTTCAACATTTTCATATTTTGGAAATTTTATTTGTGCAACAACCTTGTTTTTGGCTTAAATATTAATGCTCATGAAATTTGAGGTGATTCCAATTCAGACAGTGATATTAGTTTTAGTTTCTGTCAGAATTTATTTACTGTTGAGATCAATTACATGGATATCTTGTCAAAAGTGAACATGAGATCTCTTGTTGGGTTTGATGAGTTGGTAACGCCCATCATACATTAGGGCTAACTGAAAGAAGGTTTGCAATATGCAATTGCCATGGTCTTTTCTCACATCCTTGTATTACTAAATGACATCCATTTGACCATACCTTGGTAGTGGTCTATTGGTTGCAATCACATATCTTTGGCACCTTCTTGAAGGGAAGTACCCCCTAAGCTACGAATGGAGATGAGGTGTGCAACAGAGTTAGACAAATGCATGGATTCTAGTATATTTTCATCTCAAAAGTCATCCAGAAGTTAATTACATAAGTTCCAACGTGATTATTGATATGACAGTTATGTTCATGTCCTTCATAAATTTGTTGCTTACTTCATGTGATCACTACCCCTGTTATGTTTATATTACCAAAGGGGACTGTTTCCGGTATATACTATAAACCCCTTCTGAAACTGAAACCACACTAGAAACAAATTTCTGGCATCTGTTTCCCATTTCTAGATGGGAAACACATTTCCCAAGAAACGGCTGGTTCTGCAGATCATTTCTCACAGGTTTTTGGCATGCAAAAAAGGGCCAGTATAGAAGACCAAAAATACACAAAAGATATGAAAGAAAAAGACAGAAAATTGTATAAAACAAAACATGAAAAGTAAACTGCCTAGGAGGGGGGTGGAGGGGAACAAATCCTAAATATTTCTTTTATAAGGCTAAAACCACTTCGTTTGTGTCAATCTTTCCTACAAAATTGAAGTATGAGAGCAACGAGAAACCCTGCACTTAGAACTCTTGGAACTGGGGAGGTTGAAGTGATTTTTGCACAGTTGGAACCTTGGACTCCAGAGGATTATTACTTGAGGATTGTGGACTTCATCAAACACTACAATATATGGCTTTTGGAGTTTTTGCACAGGCTTGGCTATGAACTTGAAGTTTTCTTTGTTGAGCTTTTTTAAGTTTTCAAATGTGTATTGCTTGCATTGTGCAATTCATTATTGTGGTAGCAAACCCAAGTACCCAATCATCAACATCACAAAACATAAGACCTCCCACCAACCAAAGATGAACCAGTCTACATTTAAAAGAAAACCTGGATACTAAAAGAGCTTTTGAACCTAGGTTGTGGGCTGTTGTACAGTCCCTTCATTCATATTGTGAACCGAGTGGGACAATAGGATCAAAGAGTTGGATGTGCCCTTACTGAAAGCAGCCAAGAAACAGGGAGGTTGCACGTGTGAGGTGGCATTTAACTAAATTTGGGAAAAGGGAGCTAATCAAGATTCAAAACATGTGACCAAGTTCCTGGCTCAGAGAGGGCATCATACCTCCTTAGCAAAACGATGTCATTAAGTTAAAAGACAGAAAACACCTCTCCCTACCACCGATGTTTTAAAACACGGACTTGGCCTGAAAATCAACAGAGGGTCCACTTGGACTCGACTAGGAATGAGACCAGTTTGAATTTTATGACTTGGTTTACTAAACAATTCTTAAAATATGAAAACTTTAGTTAAAAATATATATATTTTAAAGATTCCAAACCATTAGAAACAAAAACCAAATATCTAATGAGGCCTTTTCAATTACTTTGCATCATTTTGTTAGATTATGTAGCTTGGGCAGGTACTTCCACACTAGGGGTGTCTAGTAGTGTGGAAGGGCCCCACTTTATGTCTAAACAACATAATGTGGGTGGGGATCACTTAAGTCAACTTGAGATTAAGTCACAACCATTGGATGTGACTTAAGTTGTCTCAATGATAGATTAAGTCCCCACCATCAGATCTAGGTCTTGAGAAGAAGATCTAAGGGCCAGAATTGCATGAGAAAGAGGCTAGGGTTATATTATACCTAGAGAGCCTCATTTCACGTCACCTCAAGAGAGAAGTCAGTCGACTGAGTGAGAGAGGCTCTTCCAAGGGAGGTCGAGAGACAGGTTAGGGAGAACCAGTCAAGGAGGCCGAGCAGGGTCAAGAACCAATCAAGGAGGCCGAGCAGGGTCAAGAACCAGTCAAGGAGGCCGAACAGGGTCAAGCATAAAGGCCGAGTAGGGTCATGCAGAGAGGCCAAGCAAGGGCAAGAAGAAACCGAGCTGAAACAAGACAAAGGAGATAAGGGGGCTAAGCAAGAGTCCAAAGAGATCTCCCAGGGCAAAGTAATCAGAACCTGCAGCTAGCAAAAGAAAATCCGTACGATCCGTACGGATTGACACCGAGAGAGGGCCATACTCCCAGAAGAGGAAAGAAGGGGCCGTACAAGTATGGTTGAGAGGAGAAGAGGATATCATATACTGATATCAAAGATTGTGTGACCACCTGCAGCAACCAAAAGAGGAACCCGAGCCGTACCAGGAAGATCCATACAGTTGAATGGACGCCCAGCAAAGAAACCCAGAACTGTACGGATTCGTACTGACTGTACGTCCTTCATTTTGAACAGAATTGTTGGTTTTCTGTATGTATTTCAGACTGAATCTTTGAATAAGGTTTTGCCCAGAGAAGTGGGATTTCCAAATATTGTCTTTGATAATCTTTTGTGTGGCTGTTCATGTCATTATTCTGTTGATGAGTATTGGGAAAAATGTGTGTTCTCAGTCAAGTAATTTGGATCTGATATTTACAGTGTTTGCATATGGGTTTATGCTATTTTTGTTTTACACATTTATTATTCAAATATGTAAAATGAACATAATTACTCTTCAGGAAACCCACCAATGTCTGATCGTGATATGGAATAGTTAAAATGCAAAAGTCTAGATATTGGCCATCGTTCCAATTATATCTCAATTAAGTAATGATTTACGAATTTAAACTTGGAAGGATCCTATAAAAAAATAAAAAATAAACACAATTTTGGCAAGGCTGGTGTGTTTTGTCCCCATCCATGGTAAAGTTTCAATGAGAGAGTTTTCTGGACCATCATGGTACTTCTTTGGGGAAACAACTAAAGAAAAATATACAATACAACTTTAACTTAATAGCATACAAGTGGATCCTAATAAATTGAGTACAGGCAACTTTCAGACCTACAACTCTGAGGTGGAACCTTGATAAACAATACATTGTCAACTAGCAATTATTTTTTCCCCCAAAATGGTGCCACGGCCTGTAGGGAACTGACCTTGTACAAAGTCGGCTGAGTAGGTATGGACTTGGCCGAGTTGTACCGGTTTGTACACCAAACCGAACCAAACAGGTCCCCCGGGCCGGTTTGATGGCCGAGTCAATGCCCTCGAGGGTCGCCTTGATCAACTCAACCAACTCCGAATCCGAGTCCAAGTCAGCCGAGTTTTAAAACTATGCCTACCACTCCCATTCAACCCACCCAGGTAAACCACTCAACATGGTAGTCATACTATTCAACACCATGGTTTACACTACTTGACCATCTTTTGGATGCAAGAGCAGGTAAAAATCAATGCATCAGTTGGAAGATTTTTCTTTGCAAATGGAAAAACATTCAATGTATGTAAGTCTCCATATCAGAAGGAGATGGCACACAATTTGGTCAACAATGCACCCAAAGGATACAGACCCCTAGACTTGAGAATAAGAACATCAGTTTTGGCAGAAGAGAAAGCTTGCAATGAAGAAAGAGTTCATGAGATTTGAGAGAGTTGGAGGACTGTAGGGTGTCTATTGTCTCAGATGGTTGGATAGACATCAGACATAGAGGTCTCATTTCTTTATTCAAATTTCTATCATTAAATTTTTAAACATACATCTCCATTTGGTTATGCATACCACTAATTCATAACTTCATTGATATGTGGCCAAAATCAGAGAGGGAATTACTTCAACCATTCTGTGAAGAGGACTTCTCTAGAAGCTTGCAAAAGGCTCAAGAGTTGGTGTGAGTTCAGTTAAATCCTCCCCTTCTATCATGATAATAGACAACCTATCAAACAAATAAACATACAGTTCTTAGTAATAGGGTGCGGGAGGGGTCAATCTGTACCCTAGGGGGAATCAGATAATTAAGTATGCATGGGGTCTTGGAAAAGCCACCAATAATCAGGCAGAGGAATATGCCATCCTAAAGGGAGTGCAGCTAGCCAAAGGGCTTCAGTTGCACCACCTAATCATAATAGGGGACTCAAAAAACACAACACGATCCATGATCAGAGAGAATTCTCAAAACTCTTTTCCCAGTCAAATCATTAAAAAAATAAAGCTAGAACTAGCAGGCATCCCTCAAGGCACTTTTCAACATGTGAAACGCGAAAACAATCAATGGGCTGACTTTCAAGCCAATTATGCAGTTAACTTAGCAAAAGGGGCTTTATCCACTAATGGGAGCTTGTCACACCACTTAATTCCATAATTAATGCACAGCCGAATCAAGAACTTGCATGCCACACGGGTGTCCTCTCCACACGACCCCCATGACATCACAACAGGAAGCCCCCCCCCGGTTATATGCCTCATTTCCCTTAGGGATAATTCTCATTACACATATGCGCATCGTTTACATATGCAAGGTGGGATTGATCGGACAAGGACAGAACAAGTATCAAAGGGTAGGAGCAATGGATCCAGACTTTGAAGCAGCGTCCTGACTCTCCTCACGCTTGCAGGTAATCATGGTGGAAGGTTGGCAATCCAGGACAGGCACAGGTGAAGTAATGCGGTAATGGGAGGATAAGATGGCCTTTCTTCAATATAAGATGAAGCAGGAGCATACCTCTCTCTATTCTATTTTGTCTTTTAGCTATTTTGTGGGTGACAGCGAGCATCCAAGGATTCTTGTTGAATTAATTGAGACCATCGGCAGCACCTCAGCTCAGTGGGGGTGGTTTCAAGCCAATTCTGTTATTTGGGGTGTGGCTTCTTTTCTAGTCTCTGCCCGAGGTCTGCATTTGGAAATTGGAGGAGGCAATCAATCTGCTCTTTTTACAGAAAATTCGCCAGGGGTTCAGCTTTGGGTTGATAAGAAAAGCATCAGGAATATTTATCATCGGTCTACGGCATTTGGGCTCATTTTTGTAGCCCAATTTGAGGGATACACGAACAGTTGCAAAGAAGCACAGTCAGCCTCAAGAAGCCATCAGAGCCATGCCTCGTGCAAGGATAAACCTTCAAGACCAGACAAATGCAATTGATATTCTGGAGCAGGAAGTGAGGAGCCTACAGTTAGACAACCACTCAACATCGAACAGCGTCTCTCAAATTTTAGACATTCTAAGCCAGCACAGAGAGGCTCTTCGTCAACTCCATGATGAATTGGATGCCATCAGAGCCCAAGTGGAACAAATGAGAGCCCAGAGGGAGCAGCTCCCCCCAGCACGAGAGTCTTCTCTCTCCAGCAGCGGCTCCTCTCCAGCAACAGTCCAGTTACAATTTGATTTAAATCAACCAGTGCAGGATGAAGAAATGGAAGAAGCAGAGTTCGGACAAGCTCAACATCTGGGTACCTAATGTATTACAGGATATTATACATTTTAGGCATCTATTATCGTAGTTATACTTATAAATTTTGGCATGTAAAAAGTGATAAAGGACTAGGACTTTCAGAAGAAGATAGGCAGCAAGTAGAATTGGCATGGACTCTGGCCAAAACAGTCGAATTTGTGAAGCCTTTTTTTGTACTCTTTTGTGGGCTCCGGCCCCTTTTTTTTAATCAATATAATATCTTCCAGTTTGGGTTAAAAAAAATAGACTTATTCCAGTTCCACCTTGTTGAACCCACTAGGATATAAGATTATGGTGATTATGGGCTGCCTTTGAAGATGTTGTGGAAATTGCAGATGAGATGTTAGAAGGCCTTAGTCATAAGACTATAATCCTGGTCAAACTAGTGTCTCTGGCTCTTTCACTCCAAAAGAACTAATGTATGAGATGGGATACAAATATTAATCTATTTGTGGACCAAACAGTGAACGTTTTGGTATTTGCATTGTTGCAAACTTCTTGTTATGAATATGAATCATGCTATTGAAAATAGCCCAGTTTTGCTATAAATATGAATATGATATCTCTTTTTAAATTTAGAAACTTGAAGGAGTTGCAGTTTTTCTTGTAGAGTGGGTGTTGATAATTAAAATTTTAATTATTCATGCATATATATATTTTTTTTAAATCCCGAAAACATTTCTTATTGTGAAATTTGAGAATATATGTTTCCCCTTCTAAACCAGTTTATCATTTTGTTTCACGATTCTCATTTCTGGTAATTTTGCCAATAAGGTTGGATCATATCAACAAATGATAAATACCAAATTGGAGGAATTGGCAATAATAGTAGATATAAGGTTTGAGAAACTAACCAATAGTAACAGTGATAAGGTTGGCTAGGCTAACACTAATGGCATAGAAATGGTTGGGATACACACACAATAGTTCTATCGTTACCATAACAATAAATACAAGGTTGAATCAATTATCAGCTACCTTTAGAATGATGAATGAGTCATCCAAATCCACATCAAAAAGTAAAAGTCTGAAAAACTAACCACCAACAATAACCACATTTGCACTTGTTTATTGAGGTAGAAGTTGCAACAAGATAGTAAGGAATATAATTGCATAGCACAAAGACAACTATAAAAGTCATCACATTGTCCCACAGTTGCAATTATTGCACAATAAGAAAGGCAAATGCACAAATGGATCAGTAATCCAAACAAAGAAGCTTGTGAGAACAACAAGTGCAGATATCATCCTTGAATAAGTCAAGACAGTATACAATGCCATTATAATCATAATATCACTCTTGTATGAGGAAAAAGCTTCAAGTTGAATAAATTTTGAAAAACAGAATGGGGCAGAAAACCAACCTAGAAAACTGCAGCTTGACAAGTGGAAGTAAAATCTGGATAATGCACACAATGTAAGACAAGCAAGACTTTTCAGATGTTTCTTCCCTTTGGAATGTGAGGAGTGCTGAGGGAAAAATATTCTTAAGGAATGGTCAGTTGGGGAAAATATTTTTGTACATAGTGATTAAAATGGTGTCAAGGTCACACTATTGTATGTGGTCCTAACCAAATAGAACAAAGCATTCATCACAGTCTACAAAAGTAGTGAATCTCTCAGATAACACTTAGAGGTGTTACAGTCCTAGGAGAGAAAGTGACACCTATATGAACAACCAAATCCTAGCAATTAAGATGATCAAAAGGATAATTGTTCTAGCTCTAGAGTCTGAAGTTAAAAATTCTGTCAAATCCTAACTATTAGAATGTGAATGTGGACATATGTAACTGAGAAATAGTAAAGCTGCTAGCAACCATAGTACACTTGCATGACTTCAGTATAAACAGCAAGCATGTGATAAATGAAGGCAGATTAGAAATGATATTGTGTTCATTCATATGACATAGAAATTCAACTCAAACTGTAGCTGAAATGGGAGTATGGACCTCAAGAAGTTGTGAATATTAATTTCTCTGGTGAATTAACACTACTGTGGTTTCCATCTTGAATGGTAATCCTGCCAAATAACTCCTTATTTCATAAACTAATAGCTTTTGATATCACGTTATATTGATTTTTGTATATCTAGAATGATTCACAGTTTACAAAAGCTGGTTGGGATCTTGCTCATGCAATGGACTATTAACAGCCAATCAGCCTGTTGAATGGATAAGCCAATGCTCAAGCCAGTGCTACAACACTTTATAATGCATCTAATGGAAATACTACTCTTTTCGGTTTGTTTGACACTGCTAAATTGAAAGGCTCATTGAATTAATCTGTCACCTTTTGTTTATTATCCATTTGTTCTGTTCATGAAAGGGTAGTTTGTACTTTCTGTCTGTAGCACTTCTATTACAATTTAGACTCTTGATTCTTTCTGCAATGTTATAGAACGATATTGGATGTGACGAATGGAATCTCTATATTATCCTCCACAATCCTTCAAAAACTTTCTTGGTATAAAGTGGTTCAAACTTGGTCTTTTGGCACCACAATTAGCACAGAAGAAATCATGCACCCAAAGGAATCTCAGCAAATGCAAGATGCGGTTTATGTATATACAGCCACGTATGTTTGTTTAGTAAGAATAAACATAAAAAAGATAGATAAGAAGCAGTACATTAAGGCCAAATAACAACTGCAATATTAAGATTAGTTCACATATGTCCACTTACCGACGATGGTTCTGATAGAAGTTATCAAGCTGGTAATATACATAAATTGGATGTTTCATATGCTTCGGCACCTGTAGAATGAGAGAAATATCCCGTTACATTCTCTCTATATTTGCAGTTATGATAATACCTTTACCTTCAGAGCATAAATGTCAAAGAGCTAAAATTCATCCATTTCTTTCTATTACTTGATAAAAGAGGGAAGAGAAACTCTAAATTTATAGAAATGAAAACTAGCGATCAGGAATAGGGATCGACTCCTCACTTTTAATGTCTGAGTGCAAATTTTTGTCATATTACTTTTTATATAGGCCACCCTGGCATCCTTATTAGTCCTGTATTGCGGAGGTAGGCAATCTGTCTCATACTGGTGCACGATTTCAACAACCTGAAAATGAGAATAAATCACTGTTACTCCAGACATTAACTATGAAACTGAAAAATGTTCTTTGGGGTCTTCTAGTAGTTAAAATAAAACTTTAAATTGACAGAAATGCTAAGATAAATAGTACATACTCTGTGTGATGCAACCAGAGAAATAACTCCAATGGGGATGAAAAGAGCACCCACCAACATGAATGTTGTGATGACCTAAAATCAGATAAGCACTTGAGAATGGCTATACTGTATTGTATTCTAAAAAACTTAAATCTTGAGAAGGCAATAAATAGCATATATGAACTGAAACACCCACATAAAAAAACGACGACCACAGAAAAAACCTATCTTGCCTTGCAAAGATAGAGATTAAGCAAAGTTGACATAAAAAAGCTCTGGCATTCATGACCTCACGGAATGCTTTTATGATTAACAGTTCAGAAATATCATACTCCGCCATAGACATATGAACTTACCCATCCTGGTGTCAAAAGTGGCTTACATGCAGGAAGCTCCTGTTGAGTGAACCTAGAATCTGATAACACAACAAACAGCAGACTCCTTCAATATATAGTTGACAAGCACAACAAACAGTATGACTATTAAAGGCAGTGCAGTTCAATTATCCATAGAAAAGTCAAATACCACAAATTACAAAATACCATAGGTTGGTGCTAGACTAAGAGAACAGTTTTCATGGTTTGAAAAGAAACAGACTTCAAAGTTGAGAATCTGAGATGCAGTGAACTTCATATTACTAGATTTTACAGTAAAGTTTGCTTCCCCTTCACAAGATAATAGAGGAAAGATCCTCATATTAATAACTGGGCATCATGTAATTCTAATGGTTTAAATGTAAGAATCACCTAGGTTCCTCTTAAACATCCTCCAATGCAAGAATGAAGATAGTTGATGGTATGAAAATACACACAACCATTATGAAAAGTAACACAGTAAGCCCAAAGGGCAAACTCCCTTTATAAATAAGAGCAGCTTGTAGCTGTTCTTCAATGAAAGAATAAAAGTTCATGTTCCCGAAAAAACAACCCACATTAAGGTATGGAAGTTATCAAAGCCACATGGAAACATCCAATAGGAAAAGTTATCTACAGTGAACTCAAGCTACCAAAAAATAGATGTTGATAACTTGATATAGCTGTCATTTAGTGTCCTTGCCAGAGGAAGAGGAAGATACCTTTCACAAAATGAAACCCAGAACATTACAAACATGTTGAAAATGGTAACAGGCAAGTCCAAAGCTCTATGCGCCAACAAAAGTACTGCTTCTTTAGCTGTATATAACAATATATACCTCTATGCCTTTTGTTGAAATGATGGTAATCTTCACTTGTGATTACTTGACATTATTGCTAAGCGCCCTCGTTATTGTAGAGCAACCAAACAGATGAATGTTCCCTAAAACAACTCACTTGGACAGGTATCAATGCAGCAGGAAATGTGGGATAATCCACTGAATCATCGTAGAAGCCCTGTCATCTGGCTTAATATATGAGAAGTCTCTATCTGATCCATTACTAGCTTGGAAGTATAGTTGATTTTCTCAAACTCTCTTCCTCCCATGTTGCCAAACTGCAACCAAACCTCCACCCACTGAACCTGCTTCCGATATATATATTGCTCAGGGCTTCCTCTATGTACATAATAATGACATGACATTCACTCATTCTCACTAAGATGTTACCAACTTACTAGGTTAAGGTTTAATAGCCGTCCTAGTCCACATTATTTTACATTATTCTAGGTGATTAAGGCCGACTTAGGCATTTACGTGGACCCATAAACCCCTTATGGGGGAAGGTGCCCCATCTCATAAGTTGTGTATATACACACGTTATGAGTCTTTTGTATTATCATCTCGGATTCATTAGTGATTGATTCTTTAGCTTAAGTGCACCATACCTCTTGTTCTCTTGTTCATGTGTTCACTTCTCTTTATGTGATGTTTCTGTTCAAGTTTTATGCTAGATTAGGGTTTGCTGAAGTGTTCATTGTAGATTCATGATCTTTTTATCTTCCCAACATAGTATCAGAAGCTAGTGTGGACTCTTCCTTCTCTATCCAGCACTGTTTTAAGGCAGCTTCAGAGCTGAAACTGGGGTTTGTCAGAATTCTTTTTGGGACAGCAGCATTTTTTGGAACAGGGCTGGTATTTTGTGGTTTTCTTCTGTTTTTCAGAGCTTTTTCTGAGGCTTTTGCTGGTGGCATTATCATTGTGGAACTGGGAATTCAGAATTTCTCCTTTAGGGCCGTGGGGGGGGGGCACTTCTCATATTTCATCCGGAGGATTGCTTGACAGCAGAATTTTCTAGCTTATTCGGGTGATCTATGAGACTATTGACTAGTGGCATTTTCCCTAAGGCTATAGAACTAGGGTTTCTGGATCAACTTGTATTGTAGGGTTCCAAACCTTTCTTGGCCCCTTCAGCAGGTTTTCTTAAGGTCTTTATGAAGACTTCTTTTTGTTAGACCGGATGGACTGTATCTTTGACACACATATAGTGATGTACTTTGCAGATTGAGCTGTACCAGATTTAGAAGACGATATTCTTGGTATTGACTCCACCTTATTTGGAAACATCCTTTGTATTCCAAGGGTTGGTACATTTCTATTGGAGGTTGTGGTTGGTAATGTGAGGCCTACTCCTCAGCTTCTGTCAGTGGTTCGCAGTAACTCTAACAAGCCTATGGCCGCTTGTTTACAAAGGGAGACCATTCTCGGCTCCTTTGATGCAATTTCCACTCACAAGTCCCCAAGATCTGTCCCACTCTATTTTAATAATGACTCTATGGATGATTCTTGGCTTCTTTCAATGGATCAGCTTGATTGTGTGGATCTTTGTCTTCCAAACCATGCTATTTGTCCTTGTGGCACATACTACATGCAGGATCATTAAATGTTTCACATGGATCTTGTCTTTCCCCACTTCTTTTTGGCTACAGTCAACCATGTTTTCGAATTGGTTATCCAGATTCCACACAGCAACTCTCACTTGTATCTCAACTGCCTTAACTCCTAGTTGTACTTGAGTTGACTATTTAAAAAAATGATCACTTCTATATTTTAGCCATGGCCACTCTTTGTGAGGAGCTGAGTATTTATAAACCCACTCCCATATTGTATTTGATCTTCCTTCTAAGCCGCGCTCACTCAAGTGCATCTATATCTTGTATTTTACTATTTACACACCCCCACCCTATTGTATTTGAGCTCTCTCAATTGTGTTCAATCTCTCAGATTATATTCAAGCTTCTTTCTCAGTTGTGCTCTCTTAGGTGTATCTTTGTTGGGTATTCACATCCCCACATCCCTGTTGTATTTGAGCTTTCTCAACTATGTTCAAGTTATTTTAGACATATGGAGTCGGGTCTTCCTACTCTCATTTCAGCTATAGCTGTACTTATTAGAGTTAGCTACTCCCATCTCTTCTCTCTTACAGGATGTTTCTTTCGACACTTCTTTAAATGGGCAAGCCAGTGGCACTATTCTTCCAATACATGTGCAATATGGTTGGGATGTTTCTACTGTAAATTTTCCAGACTAGATGATTGTTGTCCTTATGATCTCAATTTAAACAAATAAATTGTTGAATTTAATTAATGCAGAAATTACTTTCGCCAATTTAATTGTTTAATTGAGATCATAAGAACAGCAGTCACCTAAGGCTGAAATTTTTACATGGTATCAGAGCTAATTTCTTTGATTGATATTTTCGAGGACTTGCAGTAGTAAATCAGCTACCAGAAAGAAGGACCAGCAATTAGAGGGTTTCAAAACTAATTTTTAGATTTGGAAGTTTGCGCGATAGATCTCAGAGATGGGATCAGCTAGCCTCAGGTTTGAGAACAGATTGGATGGTGCCTCAAATTTTTTATCATGGAAGCTGAGGGTTACACTCTTGCTGGAGGAGAATACTCTATGGGATATCGTCAAGGACGTTCTACCTTCGCCTACAGATCCACAACAGTCGGAAGCTCACAAGAAGAGAGAAGTGAAGACCAAGCAGATGATCTTGGATGCCATAAAGGATCATTTGATCCATCATATATCCGCGAAAAAGACAGTGAAGGAGATGTTCGATACCCTAGTAAGCCTCTACCAAAGTGAAAACATAAAGAGGAAGATGATATCACAGAACAAACTCAGATCCATAAAGATGACCAGATCAGACCCAGTCATCGGTTACCCTATGAATGTCACGTAGGTTCGGGATCAGGTTGCAGCAGCTGGGGAAAAGGTTGCAAATGAAGAGCTAGTAAACATGGCATTGAATGGATTCCCAACTCCATGAGAACCATTTGTCAAAGGCATTTGTGCTCAGGAGAACCTTACTAACTTTGAGAGGTTGTGGGATAACCGTTTTCAAGAGGAAACTCAAATGGAATCAAAGCTCTATTTGGTCAGTCAAATAAGGGCAAAGGTAAAGGACCCAACAAGGGTAAGGGAACACAGCCAAGAAAGAAGGACTTGAATAAAATCAAGTGCTTCATTTGTCATAAGCACAGTCATTATGCATCACAGTGTCCAGAAAAGAAGAAGGGTAAAGGGAAGCAAGTAGAAGCCTCTACAAAAACTCAAATGAACGAGTTTGTTGCCAAGTTCAAGAAGGATTTCTCGTTGGTAATCTTGCCTTTCTACCAACACGATTCCAAGGAATGCGTGGAATGTGGACAATGGGGCATCTCGATATATGACATCAGCCTAGCAGTTATTTTCTAGCATGAAGAAGCAGGACTTAGATGTACAAGTTGAGCTTGGTGATGATGACAAGTACCCAGTAGCAGTTGTCGGTATTATTCCCTTCTATCGCAAGTCAAGTAATTCTTTATATTTTGACGATGACTTGTTTGTACCAGGTCTAAGGAAGAACTTGATTTCAATTTCAATTATGAAGGATATGGGCTTTGCAATTGCATTCAAGAACTAGCAAGTCCTAGTCAAACCGAAAGAATCTAACACAAATACTGCTCAGGAAATAGGGGTTAGAGAAGGTAATTTGTACAGGTTGCAAGGTGAACCTGTTCGAGCCCTAGTGCATAACAGTGACAATTTGTGCGAGTTGTGGCACAAGAGGATGGGGCACCTGCATCGCAAGGTATTTCCTATTCCATGGGAGATAGTCACAAGTCTTCCAAAGTTCAATATTGAGCAGCATGGTGTATGCAGAGGGTCCACAATTGACAAGCATGCCAAGGTTGCCTCCCCAAGCAGCAAGCATAGGTCTAAGGAGATTCACCTAATGTTTGTGGACCAATGCCAATGGCATCAATTACAAGAAGCATGCACTGTGTTTCCTTTATTAATAACTTATCTCGCAAGACTTGGATCTACTTAAAGACCAAGGATGAAGTCTTCAACGGGTTTCAGGAGTTCAAAGCTCTAGTTGAAACACCAAACAGGGAAGAAGATCAAATTCTTGGGATCGAGCAATGGGGAAGTGTATACCTCCAAGGAGTTTGACGGTTTCTGCAAGGAGGCAGGAATCAAGAGGGAGTTAATTGTTCCACACAACCCACAGCAAAATGGGGCTGCAAAGCAGAAAAATCAATACATCATAGGGGCTGCTAAGGCCATGATACATGAGTAGAAATTGTCAATGTTTCTTTGGGCAGAGGCATGCAACACAACAATCTACATCCAAAATCGATGTCCTCACAGGATCTTAGAGGACAAGACATCAAAGGACGCATTCATTGGTGTGAAGCCTATGATGTGTCATTTCTACATCTTTGGTTGTGCAATTTATATCCATGTACCCATAGAGAAGAGGGCCAAGTTGGAACCCTCCAGCAGAAAGAGTTTATTTGTAGGTTACAGTGAGACATCGAGGCTTACAACATCTATATTCCAGAGCAAATGAAGACAGTAGTGAGTAGGGATGTAAAGTTTGAGGAAGACTGTGCATCCAAGAAATCCCATGAGCCTATTCCAGTCACAGAGGATGAGAAGCAAAAAGCTCTAAAAGTTGAGCCAAGGTCACCGGTGATTTCCAGAGCAATACACTGACCTTCAAGTGAAGAGTGGGAGACAATAGCCTCGTCCTCTTCTATTAGGAGACCTTGATGGTTCACTCAAACATTGAGGGATGCTCAAAAGTATGTTGAGACTCCTAGGAGCACATTTAGAGAGAGCATACCTCCGAAGAAGTTTATAGGATACATGGCATTGATGAGAAACATTCTAGATTCTGGACCAATGTTGCACGGAGCGGGAGCGTTTTAGAGAGTGTGAGCATCATTTTCCAAAAATCCTTGGGAGCGAAGCATCCCAAATATATATATATATATATATATATATATATATATTACGTTTATATTCAACAAAAACATGCAAAAAGACAAATTAGTTGCAGAATATATGAAAACATGCAAATTTGTGCTTGAAGATGAATACTACATTATTATGAAGTTCGAAATGCCATCCATAGTATATTAATGATTATATTGAAACTTTGAAAGAAAGAATTACGAATAAACAAGCAAGAATATTTAAATGACAAACATGAATGACAAGCAATATTCCACCATCGCTTATATTGGGATACACTCATTAGTATCATCCTTCATCCTTTGCCTCTTGTCTTGACTTTGCTTATACCTCGATCCTCTAGGGACATCAGGCAACACCACCCAATTTTGATGAAACTACCTAATCCTAGCCTTAAAATATGGTAGAAAAAGCTTAACATGCCTAATCAATGATTCTGGTTCGAGTGAAGGGTACAGTTTTGCTAAGGCCATAACAAAGGAGTTTAACAATCAACACCACCAACATTGGGGTACATAGAGGGCTTGGTGGTCTTGATTAAATGCCAGTTCCATACCCTCATACATGATAAAATCCAATGGAAACGTTGTAATCTTGCCAATCTTGAAATCCTGAAAACCGTTAAGTCTGTTGAATTTTGAATGGGACGTAAAATTCTACTTTCTCCATATTAAGTCCAATGAGGTTGGAACCACTCTCAAACATCCTGAAATAATTAATGGTAATGTTAAAAATTTAAGTAAAAGGATAAAAATGAAAGATAAAGGGAATGTCACTTTTACTTTAAGAATTTAACATTACCATTAGGGAGCGCCTAGGGAGCGTTCAAGGAGAGCGCTCCCAAGCTCCAGGGAGCGTGGAGCTCCCAAAAAGGTAGGAAGCGTCCCAAAATTGCCCAGAGTGCGCTCCCTGGACGCTCTCGCTCGGAGCGCGGTTCCAAGCCTAGGAACAGGGCAGGGGGGGGACACTCCCTGCAACTATGTTCTGAGCTTTCCAGCTTTCATGAGGCAGCAAACTAGCAAGTATGGCAGGATGCCATGGTGGAGGAGTACACCACCATCATGAAGAATGAGTACCAAGACTAGAGGGGAAGTCAATAGTGAGTTCCAAGTGGCTCTACAAGATCAAGCATGCTACATATGCCAGCATTGAGAAGTTCAAAGCGAGGTTTGTGGCCAGAGGGTTCTCCTAGAGAGAGGGAGTGGGCTACGTCGAGACATTTGTTGCTCCAGTCGCCAAGTACACTTCCATTGCAAAAGTTATGTCCTTGGTTTCATTTATGGGATGGAGGATACATCAGATGGATGTGAAGACAACTTTCCTTAATGGGATCATTGGGGAAGAAGTGTACACAGAGCAACCTCGATACTTTGAGGTAAGTGGGAAGGAGTCCCATGTCTGCAAGCTTAAGAAAGCCTTGTGTGGACTCAAGCAGACACCTAGAGCATGGTATCCCGGGATTGATAGATATCTGTAGAGTATGGGATTCACCAAAGGCAAAGAAAATTCTAACTTATATTACATATTTGTTAAGACTAATCTGCTCATTTTGGTGTTGTATGTAGATGACTTGTTTTTGATAGAGATGCAAAGAAGCTCATTGCAAGGTGCAAAGCAGACATGGCAGCTAAGTTCGAGATGAAGGACATCGACATGATGCATTACTTCTTGGGTTTAGAGGTTTGACAAAGACCAAGGGAGATTTTCCTTGGGCAAGGTAAGTATGCAGTTGCAATCCTGAATAGATTTCAGATGGAGGACTGCAAAGTTCAAACCTATGGCCACAACCCATGATCACTAATCTGAAGAAGGTGACAACTTCAAATTCAAAGTTGGTGGATCCCACATTGTATAGGCAACTAATAGGTTCCTTGATGAATTTGGTCAACACCAGGCCAAATATATGTTTTGCAGTGAACACCTTGAATCAATTCATGGTGGAGCCAAGGAAAAAGCATTAGGTAGTTGTTGAAATTAGTGCAGCTACAAGAGCCATTCTCCGGAGGATAGCTAAGACCCTAGCTGAGTTCTAGGGCCCCCAGTACACTCCTAGGGTTCTTGGTCTGGGACCAAGCAATTAGACCCATGGCAAAAGACCTTAGTGAGGGCCCCTGGTATGTTGTTGGGGTTCTTGGTCAAGGACCAAGCAGTAAGTCCCTAGATATGTTCTAGGGCCCCTAGATGTGTTCCAAGGAATCCTTGCTCGATGCTTGGATGTGTTCCTTGGTGGTTGATGATATAAGTCCCTAGATGTGTTCTAGGGCCCCCGGATGTGTTCCAGGGAATCCTTGCTTAACGCTTGGGTTGATCCTTGGTCTTGTACCTTGGTGGATAAGACCCTAGATGTGTTCTGGGGTAACCTGGTCTGAGACCGGGTGGTTCTTGGTTGAGTACCAAGGTGTGATGATGTGTGATCTTCTTCTTCTCTCTTGGGATGGTCCATGAGACCTAGGAGCAGCTATGAAGATTGACATGACCACATCATTGATGTTTCCTCTTATGCAGGGATGATAAAAGCTTATAAGTTATCATGAGACTTATGTGGACAGGTTGCCATTGAAAAAGACACCTTTGACTTTGTCTTGTAGCCTCCTCTTGCTTGAGCCTCATTCCCCTCCTTGATTATTGAGGTGTTGATCTTTTATAAGTCACTTTGACTTATTTGACTTTCTAATTAATATTTTTATTAATTATTTTTATTTTTAGGTTTTTAATTAAACCTAACCCTAACCCCTTCCTAACCTATTAAAGGAACCTCTCCCTCACTCATTTTGTTTTATGGATTTCACACTTTCATCTCTTGGTATGTTTTTGCTATGGCTACCTCAGTTTGGTCTCTTGTTTGATGGAGCCTCCTTGGTGGATCTTCTCTTGCTGATAGGGTACGGCCTTTTGATGGCTTCTCTTCTCTTGTTGTTTGGGTGTGGCCTCCTTGAAGGCATCTCTCTTGATGCTTGACTCGGCTTCCTTGCGTTGGTGCAAGGTATGGCACCTCTGCTGCTAGGGTGTCGCGGCCCTTTCTCTCTTCTCCTCCATTGCTTGTCGTTGCTTCCCTCAAGGCTGTCGCNGATGCTTGACTCGGCTTCCTTGCGTTGGTGCAAGGTACGGCACCTCTGCTGCTAGGGTGTCGCGGCCCTTTCTCTCTTCTCCTCCATTGCTTGTCGTTGCTTCCCTCAAGGCTGTCGCTAGCCCTCCTTTAGGTTGCTGCTAGCTCTCTCCTCGTTGTCGCTCCTTCTCTTTGGCTGATGTGTTTTCTTTTGGCTGTCACTGCCCTCTCATTGGTTGCCACTTGTACCCCTTAATTGTTGCTGATGATCCTATCCATCTACAGCATTTAGGGTCTATTATGACAGCCCTAATTCTGCTGTCTTAGGTTAAAGTTTTTGCTACAGCAGTCCTAAAAGTTTGGGCAGATTTTGAGTGAGCTATTTGGGGTTTAATTTCAGCTTTGAGTTTTTTGGTCTTTGGGTTTTGTATCAAACCTTTTTGCTGCTGTTGTCTTTCCTTTTAAGGCTGCCTCTTCATCTTCTTGAGTACTGCCACTGTCACCTACTGATGCTACCTTGTTAAGTTTGTTAGATTTAGGGTAAATTTGAAAACAGCAGTCGCTTTTTAATTTCAATGCAAGAACAACTTAGATCTGTAACTTAAACTGAGATAAGAGCATATGAAAGATCTAAAGATCAATAACCTTAAAACATTTAAGAATTTAACTCTAGGAGATCTAAAGATAAACCACAGCATGAAATAGATCTGAAAAACAAAACTCAGTGAACAGATAGATTTATGATCTACAGATCTATAACTAATATGCTCATTAAACATTAAATCAACTAAAGTGGCATATGAACAATCCATGCATAGCTTCAGATCTAGATCCAACAGTACTGAATTCCAATCAAGTTCAGATCAGAGTAGGCAGCAACTTACCTGGTACAATGGCTTTACCTTTGAAGAAGAAACAGTACCTCAAGAGACTTAGAACCATTTGTGATATGCTCAGATAAGATTCAGTTCGTGGATCAACAATTTGATCTTTCTACCAAAGAATGAAGGAACTTTCAAGCCACCAAAATCAAGGGTCACAGGAATAAGACAAGACCCAAACCCACTCAGCAAAACCTTACCCAAGAGACCCTCAAAGCTGCAAGTACAGGACTGTGTGTAAACTCTTAACTTGACAGTGACATAGCAGAGGTGTTTAGCAAACTGTACCCCACAAAACTTTACCCTAGCTAGAGGGCTACACAGCATACATAAAGGGGTACCAAAACCAGATCACCCACAGCAGGTTCACCTACAGCCACAGTAGCATCACCTCTAGTCACGGCAGCATCAACTATAGCCACAGCAGCCACACAGGGTAAACACAAACTGCAGCCAGACCACACTGTAGCAACCCACGGCAAAGGGAAACAGCACTCCAAGAACTCACGGCAGCCACAGGAGCAGGTTGCGGCTAAGAGAATGCTTCTACAGCAGATAGCCCTACAGTAAATAGGATGCGGTACACAGCAGAGGTCACTGCAGGCAGGTAAGAGGACGTGGCACTCAACAAAAGGTCACGGTACCTTCAGACAGCAACAGCAAAACAAAAAGGACTGAGGCCGCAGACTTGGAGAGACCATCACAAGAGGAGAGAATGAATCGGTGAGCTAATAAGTGAGAAGGGGGGTTGTTTAAATAGTACTTAGGTTAGGGTTAGGGCTAGTTAGGTTAATTAAAAAGTCACATGTTTAAATTCCAAATTTAAACATGTGACAATTATTAAACTTTGAACATTACCCCTAATAAACCAATAAAAACCCCAAATCAATTAACCAAGGGTAAGGGAGGGTTGCAAGGTGGCATTACTCATTCCTTCATATCATATGGTGAACCTATTACTTTATCATCACTGCATATGGGACTTATCCCTCTTGTGGTTATGTCCTTCTTCAAGGAAGGTCGTGTACCATCAAGTACTTGATTTAGATTCAAGTAGCCCCAGGACTTTTCCTGAGGTCTTATACACCAAGGTCAGAGACCAAGGATCAACCCATGCCCCAGGCATGGGCACCCTGGACCCAGTCCAGGGGCCCTAGATATATCTAGGGTCTTTAATATCTTGGTCCCAGACCAAAAAACCCAATGCCCCAGGCATGGGTACCCTGGACCCAGTCCAGGGGCCCTAGACATATCTAGGGACTTCAATCTCTTGGTCCCAGACCAAGACACCCATGCCCCAGGCATGGGTACCCTGGACCCAGTCCAGGGGCCCTAGACATATCTAGGGTCTTCAATATCTTGGTCCCAGACCAAGACACCCATGCCCCAGGCATGGGTACCCTGGACCAAGTCCAAGGGCCCTAGACATATCTAGGGTCTTCAATATCTTGGTCCCAGACCAAGACACCCATGCCCCAGGCATGGGTACCCTGGACCAAGTCCAGGGGCCCTAGACATATCTAGGGTCTTCAATATCTTGGTCCCAGACCAAGAACCCCAGTCGTATACTGGGGGCCCTAACAAGGGTCTTTTGCCATGGCACTGACTGTTTGGTCCCAGACCAAGTACCCCAAGAGTGCACTGGGGGCCCTAGATCTCGTCTAGGGTCTTAGCCATTCTTCAGGAGAAATGGCTCTCGCAGCTGCTATAAATTTAACAAAGTTGTTACAGCCCTTAGGGCTTCGTGGGGGCAGCCCTATTTTCTGCTACTTAAGTCTGCCCTATTTTCTGTAGCAGTTCTTTATGCTGGACTGTTTTTGAGTAGGGGCTGTTAGGGGCTTCTGATTTCAGCCTCTGGTTGGTTATTGGGGTTTTGTATCAGTCCTAGACTTATGCTGATTTGTCCTTGATGTATAACCTACTCTTATTGGTTCACTGTCCACATAATTCATGATGAGATCAAACCCTTGAGGGTTTGATCCATGACCTTAATAGCCTTTACTGAGCATACAGAAAAGAGGACAGCAACTAACTCCTAAGGCAAATCTGTTCTTTGTTTGATCAAGGTAATGTTCAGTTTTACTTTGCTAATTATCAGATCTATTTATGCTAATGTTCAGAATTGTTTTCAGATCTAGCTTAGAATTGTTTTCTACATGTTCAGATCTATTGTTTTATTTATGTGATTGATCTACTTCAAAAATTTGTGTTTTGATTGCTGATCTATATCTACAGTAGTGAAGAAATTTAAAAGAATATTGCTGTTTTAGTTTTCCCTTGAAATTCTAACAGTAGTAGAAAAACATGTGCTCATATATTTGAGGGGCACAGTGGAGTATGGTCTAAGATATCTTGGAAATGGTGAAGTGAAGTTGCAAGATTATTCAAACTCAGATTGGGTAGGCAGTGCAACAGACAGGAAGAGCACCTCAAGGTACTGCTTTAGGTTGGGATCAACGATGATGTCTTGGTTCAGCAAGAAGCAAACTTCCGTGGCACTAAGCTCAACCAAGGTAGAATACATGGCAGCCAATACTGCTAGTTGTGAGGCCATCTAGCTTCGCAAGTTACTTGCAGGATTTTTTGATCATGTGTTGGAACCTACAGTCATTTATTGTAATAATCAAAGTTGTATCAAACTCTCTGAGAATGCAGTGTTTCATGACTGGTCCAAGCACATAGAGATGAGATATCATTTCATACGAGATAGGATTCAAACAGTGAAGCTCCAGTATATTCGCACAGATCAGCAAGTAGCTGATATTTTGACCAGTGTTTTTAGAACTGGCCCGAGCAGATATCAACTCGCCAAACCAGCCGAGTGGATAGCTGGCCGATTCAAACCAGCCTTCAAATCAGCTTGGTGACCCTTCACTGTTTTCCTCATCTCAGATCAGCAAGTGGTATGGCTGGGAAACGTTTTCTGGCCATATCCCATACACAGGGTATAGCAGTGCAGTGTTTCCTGCCATACCAAGCCCATTTCCGTGCTATTTCCTGTTTCTGGCACATTTCCAGTGTATACAACTGCTTTAGATAATCTGTGCCTGTTATTTTGTAACTGAGGACTACAGAATCCAGATTACATATCTATTCCATTAAAAAGAAAAGCTCTTTAAGGTTCGACCTTCCCAAGGTGACAAGGGATTGGGTCCTTGTTCAGCTCGATCCTTGTTGAGAATCAATGTCTATCTACATGGGCAATGCCCGTCTATTATGCACAATGTGCATTAAATTGTGTCCCCCCTAACGGGCAGGGATTTATGCACTTTGTGGATAATGGATAGGCAATGCCTATTTACACGGCAGTGAAATAATTCTATTGGATATGAATTGTGACCATTGTTCACCAACTGTCAACTACCATACACTAGACCAAACAAATTCCTGAACAAGCTTGCTATTATGATTTTGAATGCACTAGCCTCACATCCATCTGGCTGAGAATATGTGATTCCAAAGCTCCAGATGAAGAAAAATTTGGGCATGAAAGAATAATTTTAGTGGCTGAATAAGTGGTATGGCTGAGATGAGGAAAACAGTGGCTGAATAAGTGGTAGGGGCTTGAAATCTTTTAAAACACTGCTGTGGGATATACTGTTCACTGCTTTTATGCTCTAATGATGATGGAATGAACTCGCTGCCACAACTGTATCTCTTTATGGATATTGAGGGTTATATTCTGCTTATGAGTGTATAATTCCATGGTTAAAAAATAAACCTTAAGGGGTCCCTGGTGGGTGAAATACTTCTGTTCGCATTTGTGGTAACTTTCTGCAATCTTATACTGTTGGTTATAACTGCCCTAAAAATATTAAATTATTAAATGTATTTTTTTGTGAACCGAGTTATTGAAATCAGAGCGGTCTGAGTCAATCCGAGTCCAAGCCGATGTCCAAGTTGTTAGGTGACCGAGTCGATGTCCGGTTCCAAGTTTAAAAACTATGGATAGGGCAGGCCCTACCTTGTATGTCTTCAATGTGAATTGGCATACTGTCGCTTTATAAATTTTGAAATCCTACGCCGCATCTGCATCTAGCCACACTGGACCACCCAATTTCGGTTTATCAATTTTGATATCCTATGCCACGTCTGCATCTAGCCACACTGGACCACCCAAGTTCGGAAAGTATTCCACCATTTAACATCCGAGCCGTCACCAAAACCCACAAAATTATGAGGAAACCAAACTTGATTAAATACTTAGATGCACTCAACTTCCTTAATACTCAGAAAACATGTATTGATCATACTTTCTGTACGAGTGCAAAAAGATGAACAATTCAAATTGAGACAGAAATCTGATACTATCGCATCAGGCATGGCTCTACCACAAAACTTCCCCTATAATGGTCTCCAGAAATTGATGCTAGTAATCATTTGAACCCTGGGATTGCCAAAACTTCCTAACAAATTTTGGAAAAGGAAAATTCGAAAATAATACCCTTATGCAACCCATGAAAGTCAAAAATACCAAATAAAAAACCTTCTGAATAAGAAGTTTCTCGATATATACTATACACTTTGCACGAAGAGGATTGGAACTAAAACAAATCTAGGTTTAGGGCCAAAAGACCATAAGGGGTATCTTGTTTTGATCAATAAAGCAATATAATAAAATCATGACCAGATGATTAAAGGTAAAACTAGGTGGACTTTCATTGACAGATATAGAGAAATGATTCCGAAATGAAATTTTGATATCTTTTTATTGATAAAATAGTTGACAGAGATGGAAATGAATTACATTTAGGTTGCTTTGATTGCCTTCTGGGTGCCGCTGAATCCCCTCCTCCGTTCGCTCCAGATGTGGTCGCCCCATTTGAATTCATCGATCTGCCAATTCTTTAGCAAATTTCTTCAAATTTCGCTGATTTTTCGGATAGGCTATGTCTCTAATTGACAATTTGGATGGGTTATGTCTCTGATTGAGAGGATCACAGGTTATTAGAAGAAGTAGAACACAGTGGCTGCATAAAACCCAGATCTATATAAGTACCAATGAATGTCCAGAAGGAGGAATTTCAACACGATACAACGGTGCTATAAGGTCAAATGAGAACTGAAATAAACGCGTAATGGCGTTGTGAAATGACGTGAAATTAAATTGAAATGAAATAAATGGGACCTTCGAATCAGATGCCTTTTTTGACTTCAGAATTTCCTTAGGACGGCCAGACTTCGTTGGATCTTTGGACGAAGGAACTGGAT
>JASDQU010101711.1:142339-159089 GCA_032191745.1 Picea mariana
ATAAATGTGGAGTTTTTTTAAAAGTTACAAGTGTATACTATAATTCGTATGTCACTAAGGTGTTTAAGTAAAGAGTGGTGCATTGTCATCATAAATGTGGAGTTTTTTTCAAAGTTAAAAGTGTATACCATAATTTTTAGGTTAATAAGGTGTTGTTTAAGTAAAGGGTGGTGCATTGTGATATAAAAGTGTGGTTTGGTAACAAATTTACACAGTGAGTTTTATAATGATTCATATTTTGGTGAGCATATTTCTCCGTGCATGGGGTTTGTGGATTTTGTTGGATGTGGTTATTAAATATTGTTGACGTAATTATTAGACATATTATTTTGTGAGGGTAGGTTGAGTGAAGACAAGTTTCAATTAAATCAATCTACATCCATCTTAACTCTATATATATCAAGCACCGAGATGGATCAAATCTCTCAAGGTACAAACCTTTTTTAGAGTGTAAAACTTTAGGCAATCATGCTTCAACTAGAGGAATTTGATCCCTCTTAACACTTGATATATCTGGAGTTAAGAAGGATCTAGCTTGGTTCCAATTACGGGCAACCACACCAAACATTTTAAATGATCATCATTAAGTATATGTATATGCTTTAAATAAATTTGACATTTTAAAATTTATCAAATATCATTTATAATCTAGAGAGTGTTATCAAGAAGGTTACTTTAAAAGTTATGTGAGGATTAAGGTGAATAGTCACAATGTTCAATAATAAAGAAGGTGAATAATAATGTCAATTGGGTTTAGCTCGGGTGGTTGGGAGGAATTTGTTATCCTCCCCATCTGAGTTCAATTCCCGCAAGTGACATGTTAAGCTCATAACGAGTATATTGTTATAATAGCTTCAAGCCCTCTTATTGACTAGCCTTGTGCCCTAAAGATTCTAGGGTTTACCCTAGATACCATCCTCGAAATAAGGGGAAGTACTCGAGGGTTTTCCCTGAGCTTTGTAACCTAGAAAAAAAAAGTGAATAATAAGAATGTAACATATAAATATGTAGTGACCAGTCTCAATCAGTCTTATTGAACTATTAGTTTACCTACGCTTATTGGCTTTCCCGTCTTTACATATCCATCATATGAGAAAGGAGGTTGATTTCGAAAACTATATAAGCATTTAACTCAAGATATTGCAATGAAGGCCATACCCAATATGTAACATCTCCAGTTTTAATCCCCGCAAATTATAATGTAGTTGTGTAAAAGCGATTTAGGTTGGTGAATCGATATGTTTTGGGCCAAAGAGCTTGTACGGATTGACATGGTTAAGGGCCAAGATATGTACTTTGTACATTGAAAGTAATTAATAAAAATACATTGGTGGTTGTGATACGAGAGGGACGATGATGATAGGGGGCTATGATTTCACAAGAGAGGGGGCTAAAGGGGGGTCCAAGGGGTTACCCATTTCTAATAATCAAAGACATTTCATATTAATGTTTACCTCCTTTGAAATATCAAAATAGCTATTGAATGAGGAAAGAGTGGTTGGTGGGAAAAGTATTCTCAATAATTTATGACAACATGGAATGAGTACAACTACGTTTTGGGAAATGTGAGAGTCAAGCTTGCATGAAAAGAAAAGGAAATCTGAGTGCCTTTTTGGGACAAATTTTACATGTTGATTTTGGGCAACAAGAGAAGAGTTAGGTGCTAGGAAAGAGCACCAGTCATGCTAGCCATTGAAAGATAGCTTATTGGGCTGAGTTTGATGTTGAAAATGAGGTTGGGTGCCTGTAATAGTTTGGTGGAGCTATGAGGTAAAGATAAGAATGAGTTTGTGTGATTGTTATTGCATTTCCTTTTGATGAAATGGCTCAAGAGACTTGAGAAGATTGTTGTGAGCACTCCAAAGGAACAGTTGAGAATTCCTGGAATCCCCGGCTATGAGAATTCCTGGAGTCCCTAACAATGAGATTTACTGGTCAACGGTGTGCATTGAAGCATTGAAGGGAAGTGGGAAGGCTCGAGGGACTATGTGGCAGAGAAGGGAGGTCTCATTCCTTGGGTTGTGTGGGTTGAGGGGAAAGAGATATGGCGGATTGGAATTATTGTTGGAGTAGAAACTTGGGAATTGGGCTCATGAGTGTGTGGACAATGAACAAGAGAGCCAGACCTCCTTATGGACTCATAGCCTCAGCACGGGGGTGGCTTGTTGCTGAGAGAAATGAAACAACAACACCAATGGCTAAGAGGAACGCCCGCTTGTATACAACCAGTTGTTTCTTCTATTTAAAGATAAATTTTATGTTATATTTTATCATGTTTATTCCATTATGTAAATGAATATTTGAATGTTGTTGTGTTTGTTTGAATGGTTGTATTCATGTTTCTAAATATCATGTTAGTTGCATGAGGAAAATTAGGAGCTCGCTACCCTTTGTTGATTTTATTTTATTTATTAGGGCATTTAAATTTGTTTTCAGCAGGCCGGGTTTTTTACAAGTGGTATCAGAGTTGAAGGTTGCAGCACCAGGCCTGTAGGGTCTACTACAAAACATCAGGTTGTTGTTTACATGCACTTGGGTGAAAGTTGATTTTACCCAGCCTAAGAAATCGAGGTTAAAACCCCTCAAATTTCAATCCCTTTGTTTGGATTAATGGTTCGGAGGGTGTTTCGGATAACAAAAGGGGTCAAATTCGACTCGCAAAGTTGAGATATTGTTTTTCGCGATGATCGTGAGCCCAAAAATAAAATAAAAATGGCTAAGGGAAAAAGTCAAGAAAATTTTGTGACATAGTGTTTGTCGCCATAAGAAATATTTTTTATCACTGATACCATGTGTATTGTTGAAGACAAAAATCTTTATCGATACAATGAGTATCACCTAAAAGAAAAATTGTGTGGCCGATACAGAGAGTGTCGACGAAGAAACGTTTTTTGTGGGTGATACAGGGTGTATCGACAAAGAAAAACTTTCATCAAGCAATGTATCAGCAAAGAAAAACTTTCGTCGAGAAATGTATCAGTGAAGAAAAACATTCGCCAAGAAATGTATCAGCGAAGAAAAAAATTTCACTGAGCGATGTATCAACGAAAAAAAACTTTTGTCGAGCAACATATCGGCAAGGAATATTTTTCACCAACAATATATCAGGGAGGAATATTTTTCGCCAATGAAATGGAGGAAGAAAGTGTAGAAAAATATTTTTCTAGGCGAAATGTCGATGAGAAAAAAAAGATAAAACTCACCAATAAAGGAGAAAGTGTCGGCGAGAAGAAAGATAAAACTCGTCGATAAAGGAGAGAGTGTCAACAAGAAGAAAGATAAAACTCGTTGATAAAGGAGAAAGTGTCGGCTAGAAGAAAGATAAAACTCGTCGATAAAGAAGAGAGTGTCGGAAAGAAGAAAGATAAAACTCATCGATAAAGGAGAAAGTGTTGGCAAGAAGAAAGATAAAACTTGTCGATAAAGGAGAGAGTGTCGGTGAGAAGAAAGATAAAACTCGTCGATAAAGGAGAGAGTGTTGGTGAGAAGAAAGATAAATTTCATCGATAAAGGGAGGAGTCTCAGCAAGAAAGAAAATAAAATCTCGTCGACAAAGAAAAAAAATTGCGACAATACAAAAGAGAATATCGGTTGAGAAAAAAAAATTTAGGGCGATATGTCAGCTAAAAAATAAATTATCTGAGCGATGTATCGATTAAGAAAAATATTTTTTGAAGCAATAAATCGGCCAAGAAATAAATTATCAATGCAATAAGAAGAGAAGGAAAGGAGAAGAGAAGAAAGAAGAAAAGAAAAGAGAAGAAGAAGAGAGGAGAGGAGAGGAGAGGAGAAAAGAAGGAGAAAATTGGGCAACGATAAAAAATAAATAAAAAACATGGAGTTGAAAACTTGTTTTGGCCATAAAATGAGCAGTTCAATTCATAATCGGATGAAATTTAAAGGGTATGTCTACAACGACGAAGGCTACCAAAGTGTTAGTGAGGGTCTTTGGCTAGTTCTACTTCAATTTTCCAAAAAATCCAAACTAGTGATTTTTAAAGATCTTGGTGGTGCTCAGCAACCAAGACTTAGAAAAATGTGAAATTTTTACAAAGAGTCTAGAAAGTAGGTGTTAGCAACATTTCTTGTCTTGGGCCTAAGGTACCCAGGTCTGGGGATGAACGGGAACACCCAAGCACGCAGCGGAAAGATCTCTTCACTTGTTATGAGTCGAGCGAGTGGGCAAGGTTTTGCTGTCAGCAGCCGAGATCCATCCACGAAGCAAATCAACGGTCATCGGGATTTCGGGGCTGCCAAGTTACCTGATATATAACGTAAAAGAAAGCGCCTATATTTTAAAGCTAAGTCTGGGTCGTCCGATCTGTTGACGCGTGGCGCAAGATCTGGTCACATCGGCATTTGGGAGTTCGAGGGGCAAGCGCTCCTCGTTACTTCACTTCTCGAAACTCCGAACCCCGAAATGTCGATAACCGATCTTCAAAGCCGAGCTCACAGTCTTAGCGCCAGGTCACATCAAGCGAGCCTGATAACGGAGGCAACCCTCTTCCAACACCAAATGTCATCTTGACCGTTCCTCTGGAAGACACGCGGCACAGATCTGAGTCACAGGTGGTGCCTTTCGGGATTTTCCTAGCGAAAGCGCCGAAGCCATCATAGTTGTCCATCCATTGATGAAACTCGGGCGCATTAGACTTAAAGGGAGTATGGGTCTGGGCGGCCAAGATCTGCACGCTTAGATCTACGGTCAGGAGCGGATTCCGGAGGCCCCCCACCATTCTACCTTTAAGCGGAGGGGGGGGGGTCCGGAATTGAGCGCGCAGCTCTCTAGCGGCCAGGATCGAGGCGCCTAAATCAACGGCTGAGGCTTCATTCCGGACCCCCCTTGCCTTTCTGCCTTTAATCGGGGGGGGGTTCGAAATTGATGTGCTATTATTGTAGGGCCCCTTGCTTGACATGTCACCTTTGGTATATTCCTCCCCGTTGCCACTTGTTCTCCACCTACCACCTCCCTCTTCTCCTATCATCTATCCAACTTCCCCCTCCGCTTGTCGTTTTCCGCCGCGTGTTTTCCCCTGTCACATCTTCCTCACCTCATCACCTCTCGTCTCTCCCTCACAGTCTTAACGTCACCACTCTCAGCATGCCCCCCAGACTTTGGTGGCCTCCACGTCCTTTTCATCAGGTCGTTCAGCTAATCCAGGTGGCAGTGCAGGAGGCCTTCCACATCCCAAAAGTGTCGAGTTGGCCGGGTCATCCTCGATCCCCATGAAGCAGTTATTGAGGTAGTTGGTGGTGGTTAGACATCATCCCCGCCATAATGGGAAAGTCCGGCGCCGAATTAAAGCACGTCATTTCGCCCGCGGAACTGTCAGAAGTCCAATTGCGTCTGCCATAGGTGCACGATCACCCAGAGACTGCAGGTGCAGATTGTCAGAAGACATGCAGACGCAATGTTTTTAATGCAGCGTCTTGTTTTTGCTGTTGTTGTTGTTTTGAGTATATGTAGGCGTTTTCGCCATTTTGGTAAGCATCGATGGTAGAGCGGAGCTCCCGACTGTAATGTTTTAACAACCATTCTAGTTCCCTGGTTGTGCATCTATATTTGAGATTTCTTGTTTTATGACAAACAGTTTTCCTACTTCACCTTTGTTTTCGTCTCATGCCAGAGAGTTCATGATCGAATGATTCGCATGAATTGTTGCAGTTATGTTATAATAAAGTATTTGTTGTTGCATTACTGTTTTCTCTGGTCTTCTGCGTTTGAATGTAAGAAGATCTTTCCTTTGGACGGTTCTTCTCACAGTCTGTTAGGAACCTGATGTTTATAACAAACCCCTGCACTCTTCTTATACAAGTCTTCCCCCCTACTCACCCTTATTACAACTCACTGTTTGAAATTTATCTAAGACCTCACTTGCCCATGCATGCCTGGCCTATTTTCAGAGTTGAAATGATGTTGTCCTGAGTTTGCCTCCATTTGATCATCCTTTTATAAACAAATCGTGACATTAAACTGATGGGTGTCGGGCTCTGCTCCTGCTGCAATCCAGGAGTGACTTTCGACGCTAACATTTATGGCGTCGTTGCCAGGGACGAAGTTGAAGATTTTCCCTAGGCAGAACAACATTGAGCCTCTGATTCTGAAGGTGCATCAGACATCAGAGCCCTTCAAGATTGCTACTGTGCACCTAGCGACTCCACTATGGCGACTCCATTGTTTCCACATCATTGTTTCAGCTGTGACTACTGTTAGCACACCTGAAAGATGACCCTAAGGAGCTTTCTTGAGAAGGTTTCAGCAGCTGCTTTCTCAGCCTGAGAAGCTTCCTGGGGTAACGACAATGTTAAGATCTGGCCTTTGATGGTGAACAAGGACCAGACACACTTGAAGTTGCGCATCTTTCACCTGGCGAATCCATGATTCGAGGATCGATTGGCGACTCCACTGGTTCCGATGGAGAAAATCTTAGCTCGAAGGTTTGCTCCTTTTAATTTTTCTGCGATTCCTGGCTTTCCTAATGTTGTCCCTTCTCCGAATGAATGGGGCGATTATTTGTCCATATTTGGAAAGCGTGAAGAGGACAACCTTGCTCAGCACCTCAGCGAGTTTCATGAACTCATGCATCAATGGGAGATACATCATGAGGATGTATTACTGAAAATGTTCATGTTCTCGTTAGCAGGGGATGCTCGTAAATGGTATCATTCTTTACCCCCTGCTAGCATTTCTTCACTCAGTGAATTCCATGCAGCCTTCACTGCCTATTGTCAGAAGTTGTATCCCTTTGACTTGATTTTTCATAACTGTTGTGAGGAATACTACAACAAATGTATACAAGATAGAGTTGTCTCTTATGAAGGCTATGAGGATGATCCTGATGACCTGAATCAGAAATCAGTCCTTTCCCCTCCCCATTCATCTGCTTCGGGCGAAGTTATGGAACTGATAAAATCTATCACTGCCAGACTTGACAGGTGGGAAGTTGAGCAATGCGCTGAGGATTTCCCATCCTTTGAAGAAGATGCTCTGAGTGAACTAATGGAGCGAGAGATACCTCTCATTGCTCAATGTGCAAAGTTGGAATATTAGGACCATGGGGAGGATTTTCCAGTATCCAAGGCAGATGTTCTAGATGGCTCTTTCGAGGAGATTATTGAAGATTTCATAAATGCATTAACGTCTGCCCCCGATGAGCTTGTTGTCTCAGATCAAAACGATGAAGAGGTAGTCCTGGAAGAGGATTGTTCTCTTTTCCTTCACGAGATTTCCCACGATGTGTTTACATTCAGGGTCGAAACGGAGGAGCGGGGGATAGTTGCATTTCTGCAAGTTGGAGAAGCTCTGTTCCCCCCCCGACTTCGATGATTATCTGGAAGAGGAGCAGGGGAACCCCACATCACCTTTTGTTGATCAGAGCAGCCAGCCCACTTATGACAGTTACGAATCAGAGTCTGGGCTCGATATGCTGGATTTCCAAGAGCAGGTTGCATAACCTTGTCCTCTGCTCACTGAGGAAAATTATCACGAGGAAATCAGCCCTCTCAGTCTTTCAGAAGACGCTGAGCAATATGAGGAAGAGAAGAATTTACCCGGGGGGGCTGTTTATGATGAATATGAATCTGACCTGGGGGAGAGCCAACCAGAAAAGGAGAAAGAACCAGAGGAGCAGAATATTTCCTATCCAGAGCCAGTCAGCGAGCAGCCACCGCCTGAGATCAGTGAGCCTACATCAGTTGTCCACTCACTTGTGGTTATCAAAGATATTCAACCACATGTGAGCAACTCTGTAGCAGAGGAGGCTGCCTGTCACCAATTTTCCAAAATTCACCACTCATTCTATGACCCTGTCGGCGAATACATGGAGTGGCATGTCCTTTATGCCTTGGAGCCACCCTATTCCATATCAACTTCAGCCAGTGAGGAGAAGTTGAAGAGTGTAGCCGTTCTGCCGTCACAGTTACACCATCCGCTGGTGATCATCGACAAAAGGAAAGAACTTCCCTTCAGGGAATTACTTGATTGGCTATGGTGGAAGTCTGCTTTCACCTAGCCCCATGTAAAGTGCTTTATTAGTTTAGGATTGTATATAAATAAGCTCCTTTGAGCATGTATCTTTATTTTGTTGCTTTTATTTTTCGGCCTGTATTTTCAGCAGCGGGATGTTTTGAGCATGACTCCATAGCCCAACAGCAAGGCACTGAAGCTGCGGAATGAGTTCTTAGAGCATCACAGGGACGACTCTATCCCCCATGGAGCCTAATGTTAGCGACATTTCTTGTCTTGGGCCTAAGGTACCCAGGTCTGCGGGATGAACGGGAACACCCAAGCGTGCAGCGGAAAGATCTCTTCGTCGGTTATGAGTCGAGCGAGTGGGCAAGGTTTTGCTGTCAGCAGCCGAGATCCATCCACGAAGTAGATCAACGGTCATCGGGATTTCGGGGCTGCCAAGTTACCCGATATATAACGTAAAAGAAAGCGCCTATATTTTAAAGCTAAGTCTGGGTCGTCCGATCCGTTGACGCATGGCGCAAGATCTGGTCACATCGGCATTCGGGAGTTCGAGGGGCAAGCGCTCCTCGTTACTTCACTTCTCGAAACTCCAAACCCCGAAATGCCGATAAGCGATCTTCAAAGATGAGCTCACGGTCTTAGCGCCAGGTCACATCAAGCGAGCCTGATAACGGAGGCAGCCCTCTTCCAACATCAAATGTCATCTCGACCGTTCCTCTAGAGGACACGCGGCACAGATCTGAGTCACAGGTGGGGCCTTTCGGGATTTTCCTAGCGAAAGCGTCGAAGCTATCATAGCCGTCCATCCATTGATGAAACTCGGGCGCATTAGACTTAAAGGGAGTATGGGTCTGGGCGGCCAGGATCTACGCGCTCAGATCTACGGTCAGGAGCGGATTCCGGAGGACCCCCACCATTCTACCTTTAAGCAGAGGGGGGGGGGTCCGGAATTGAGCATGCAGCTCTCTAGCGGCCAGGATCGAGACGCCTGAATCAACGGCTGAGGCTTCATTCTGGACCCCCCTTGCCTTTCTGCCTTTAATCGGGGGGAGGTCTGGAATTGATGTGCTATTATTGTAGAGCCCCTTGCCTGACGTGTCACCTTTGGTATCTTCCTCCCCATTGCCACCTGTTCTCCACCTACCGCCTCCCTCTTCCCCTATCATCTATCCAACTTCCCCCTCTGCTTGTCGTTTTCCGCTGTGTGTTTTCCCCTGTCACATCTTCCTCACCTCATCACCTCTCGTCTCTCCCTCACAGTCTTAACGTCACCACTCTCATCACGCCCCCCAGCCTTTTGTGGCCTCCACGTCTTTTTCATCAGGTCGTTCAGCTAATCCAGGTGGCAGCGCAGGAGGCCTTCCACGTCCCAAAAGTGTCGAGTTGGTTGGATCGTCCTCGATCCCCATGAAGCAGTTATTGAGGTAGTTGGTGGTGGTTAGACATCATCCCCGCCATAATGGGAAAGTCCGACGCCGAATTAAAGCACGTCATTTCGCCCGCGGAACTGTCAGAAGTCCGATTGCGTCTGCCATAGGTGCACGATCACCCAGAGACTGCAGGTGCAGATTGTCAGAAGACATGCAGACGCAATGTTTTTAATGTAGCATCTTGTTTTTGTTGTTGTTGTTGTTTTGAGTATATGTAGGCGTTTTCGCCATTTTGGTAAGCATCGATGGTAGAGCAGAGCTCCCGACTGTAATGTTTTAACAACCATTCTAGTTCCCTGGTTGTGCATCTATATTTGAGATTTCTTGTTTTATGACAAACAGTTTTCCTACTTCACCTTTGTTTTCGTCTCATGCCAGAGAGTTCATGATCGAATGATTCGCATGAATTGTTGCAGTTATGTTATAATAAAGGATTTTTTGTTGCATTATTGTTTTCTCTGGTCTTCTGCGTTTGAATGTAAGAAGATCTTGCCTTTGGAAAGTTCTTCTCACAGTCTGTTAGGAACCTGATGTTTATAACAGACCCCTGCATTCTTCTTATACAAGTCTTCCCCCCTACTCACCCTTATTACAACTCACTGTTTGAAATTTATCTAAGACCTCACTTGCCCATGCATGCCTGTCCTATTTTCAGAGTTGAAATGATGTTGTCCTGAGTTTGCCTCCATTTGATCATCCTTTTATAAACAAATCGTGACATTAAACTGATGGGTGTCGGGCTCTGCACCTGCTGCAATCCAGGAGTGACTTCTGACGCTAACAGTAGGAATGAAGATACCCAGTTAGGCTTCTAAGAAAAATCAAAAGGGTTTGGAGTGGAGACGCTGAAACAAAGCAAAATCCACTATTCCCATGCACTTTTTGGGGATTTTTGAAATTTCAAAAAGAGGAAAAGGGACCCATATTACAAATCTGAAAAAGTTTATTTAGTCAACATTTTTCCTATTCATCGATCCAGACAACTTTGTCTTGAAGGAGTTTTTCCCAATTTTTCTCCATTTGGGATATAGCCATTTTCTACTAAAAATTCCAAGTTTGGAGGAAATGCAAAAAGGACAAAGTTGACAAATTTAGATTGATGAGAAAGTTGGATGGAGCATCAGATTCAGAATCTAAGAGTTGTTGTGTGTTCATAATAAGGAATACTATCACCTCCCGATAAAAAAAATTCATGGTTATCTCCATATTTCTTTCTATAGGTGGAAGAAGTTAGCCTCTGAGATTAATTGTACCAGTGAAACAGGTGCAAAAAGAGTAAAACTATTAATTTTAAGAAGCCATAACTTTTAAATAAGAAATCAGATTGAATCATGAGTACAGTCATTGGAAAGGTAATCTGGAGGACAACATAACAGAAGGATTCAGTTCTTTAAGAAAACATCTAGTTGTCTTATAAAGATACAAGGAAAAGGGCAAGTGGACTTTTTGAACCATGCAATTTCTCAAATACGGAAGTTTTCCGAACAATGTCAATTTTGGAAAAATATCTCAAAATGATAGAGGTACATGCCAAAGGTGAGTGTTGGGTCAGGAAGAGTGCAGATACTCATGATAGTGCCTATGCAAAGGTATGGAGGAACATTTGGAAGTGCAATAGCCTAGTAATGGAAAAGGGTTGAGTTTTAGTAATAAGGTATCTTTGATGAGCAGGGGAACACTCAAGCAGAGAGTGTTGCATCAAGTTATTATTAACAAGAGTATAAGATGAAATAATGAAGATCGTGTGGGTTTGTTGTAGATTATAATTCTAGGGTCTAATGCACATGGAATTAGGGTAGATCTTATAGAGTTGGTTGAGAAAATAAAGAGATGTAGAGGGAAGTGCATAGCTGCATAGCGAGAAATGAAAGGTTGATAAGGGCTTCAGAAAAGAAGAGCCAAAATTAGCATCTGGCTAATACAAAGTCTGAATGACTTACAAGGACAAATTGAAAAGGATTCTCACATAGGACATGAAGCTAGCATGTGAAGAATGTCATTAATAGGCACAGGAAGGCAAGGTAACCAACCACACTTAGAGGGGGGGTGAATGAGTGTGGGGCTCTTTTTCAAAACTTTTCCCCTTCACAAAACTCTTTAGTTAGCAATCATCATTTACTCATTACTTATTGTTGTCATTTATAACCAGTTAAATGTGAACATACATCAACAATATATATTAGCAACATATATCATCAATAAATCATCACCACAAGGAACACAAAGAATACAAGATGTGTGTACAATTTTCTTTTCATTACGGACTACAATCCTTGGGTTATCAACAACAACTAAATAGAGTTACAACTCCACAAGAGAAACAACTCTATAATGCAAGACTCAATTTACACAACTCAACACCAACTGAGAAGAGGGATCAATCTTCAACAGATACCAATCTGTCAATAGGTACGTGACCTGTCAGTAGTGCAACACGTGTATGTGCGTGCCCTACCAGTAGTACAACTCGTGTATGTACGCGACATGTCTGTACTACAACCTGCATGTGACTTCTGAACAACTAGGGTTTTCTCTTCATGGAAAACTCAGATCCTCTACAGCCCTCAGTCACATTCACTTCTGTCATTCACTGTCCGATCTGAATCATAACCAATCACAACACATCCATGCTCTCCCACAACTTACTCATGCTCCTCAATCATACAATATGAATGCTACTTAATCATGTATAAGCAGCAAGTATACTATGACAATCATATCAGTACTGAAACATAAGAGTGCTACTCACTCCATCAACCAACACAAACCAAATCACAACATCCATACCAAGAATGCTTCAAGCATTCATCATACAATATGCAAGAGTATCCATCAAGACAACTATGTAACCATACCAGAGTTTCTATGGCAGATCTGAGCCCATAGAATGCATATCTGAAACTTGTTTCAACCGTCAAGAACTTGGCACCAAATCACACTCAAATCTTCATGACTTCATCAACTGTACGTGCTCTATCTTCCTTCAGCCCGCATGTGTATGCGCTTTGACTCACTGCAGCCTGCGTATGTATGCTCTATGGCCCACTGCTGCTCGCGTACTCCTTCAGAAACTAGGGTTTCTGAACTTCCAAAACTTTCACCATCAAGATCTCGGAATTACAAAAACTTTGATGCATCCATGAGATCCTCCAGCCACACTATCTCTCATAATAGATCTTTAATATATGCTCAAGAGATCTAAAAATGAGAGAGCCTTGCCTCTAATTTATACTCTCCAAGTAGCTTCCTTAGAAGCATCTTCTAGGCCACTTTGTCCACATAGTCACCTATGTCCAACTTTGTCCAATTTGCCACTTGTCCATATATTCAATGGCCACTTGACCACTTAACCCGTTTTCCTCGTTTTAGGGTTAACCTTCTTATAACCACTTTCCATAATTAGAAAGTTCTCCATTTACTTTATTATTTAAATAATCCTCCTTGACTTTATCACTTCACTTTATTATTTAAATAATCCTCTTTGATTTTGTCACTTCATTTTATTATTTAAATAATCCTCCTTCTTTGCAAGCACTTTGACTTCTTTGACCTTTTGGGGCTTCAAGCCAACATATGAGGGTCCTTCAACTTTGTAAGGCCACAACTCTCAAACTGTGAGGAGTTATGTGACGTTCCACATACCACTAGAAATGGCATGACAAGCACTATCCATCTAGGATAGTTTCACGGACAAATTCACTGATCTTCATCTCATTATTCCACAATTAAGCATGAGTTCTCTAACCATACTTCTAGGATAACTCAACTGCAAAGCGTCTTCCATGAGGGATTTCACCATAAGGGGACCACTTTGGAGTTCATCCATTTGTACTCCTTATCAAGACAATAATGAGTCATCTTTACATCAATCCAACTATGCATTATATAACAATGAAACCACATCAATCCATCTTTATCTATGCATCATATATCAATGACAACTCATTGATCCATCTTCATCTATGCATCATATATCAATGACAACTCATTGATCCATATTCATCTTATGCATGACATCATATGACTTATGATTCCACTTGACATCAATTCATTCACATCAAGGACAATACATATTACATCAATATGTTATCACAAGACATTGTTCCTTTGACATCAATCAATCAATCAATCCTTTGACATCAATATTTTGACATCAATCATTTGACATCAATGGCAACATGATCCAACAAATCCTCCATAGCCTTGAAGGTAGAAATGTAGTGATGGTTGCAAAGCTTGTTGCAAAAGAGAACAAGGATCTCTTGAGGTGGTGTGTGACTCATGGGATGGGTGAGTCGTCTCTATGTGCAAGCACAAAAATGTTTAGAAAAGAGTTGAATCAACAAATATTTCTAAAAGTATTCAAAGCGAGAAATCCTCTTATGCTATCAGAGTGCGCAGTGGAAGTAGGATACATATGAAAGGAAATCAAGGGATGGAATAATGAAGGTCCATTCACTTTTGAGTGCCAATGGATAAATGCAACGTTCCATTGGGAGTATATTGGTCTTAAGTGTACACAATAGGGATTCACAATGAATCACTCAATGAAGTGAAAAAAAGTGTCCAAAATTTGAGCAAAGCCATTGGACAACTAGAGGTAATGGCAAGGGATGCCATAATGATAATGGTCAAGATGTTTCAAGAACATTGCAATATCAAAGTGATGGAATGATATAAAGTATATCATTCCAATGCGTTGGAAGGTTCCGACAAGGTAAGGTTGGAACATGATTGTTTAAAGTAGAGGCAGTTGTCAATAGGACATATTGGTTGGAATTGCATGATGGCCAAGTGGGAATTGATTGGAAGATGTTTAGATCATGGAACAATGGTGCATAGATTAGTAGAATGATAATGCATAGGGCCCCAAGGATCTAGAGGGATTCAAGGACGACTACATGGAGCACTAGAACCTGGAATAGATATGCTTTGGAGAGCATGCTAAGAGTGATGCAGAATGCATATATTGAAGCTACGATGCATATGCATTATTAGGAATGTTGACGGTGAATGCTTGGTGCATTTAGAAGTGCATTGGTGCATATGGGAATGCTTGGGAATACATATGACATGCTTGTAGACTAAGAGTAGTCTATTGTTTATATTTGCAATATTGATGTTATGATAATTGATTATGACTAATGATGGACTGTGTATCCAGAAAAAATGTTTATAGCATGGTTGAAGATGTTGATGGTTTTGTTGCTACATATGAAATCCATCTGTACGAAGACAAATGAGGATGAAATGAATGTTGATTAAGAGGTTGGTGAAGGGAGCTTGCGAACTTCTACGGAATACCAGTTGATCATGTAGTGTCAAGTAATTTGCTAACAATTATGCAGGTATGCATTTGATTGCTTATGATGCATAAATGTTGAAGGGAATTGATGTAAGAGTTCCCTTAGTTAAATTTCAATATTTGAATTGTTGTACAAGGATTGTTTAATGCTTGAATGCAATTATATGAAACTCAATTGCATATTATGTTATATCAGTTATGAAATCATAACCAAGTCAAGTAAGGAAACACACTCTTGCTATAGAAATGGATTCTAATAGATCTAGCCATGTGCGAGACCATGATGTGGTTGGATATGGAAGGGCTATAACGTTATACATGTGCTTAATGGTCTTCCTACTTATAATCGATGTTTGAACTGCAACCTCTTTGTCGACACTGAAGAGCATTACAGGATCATATTCCTAGTGTTGTGTATGGGTCGAAGAGGAAGGTATCCAAATGATCAAAGAATTAATCGAGAAGAGTTTGGATTATATGTTAAGGTGTTGGCTAGGCCTTCCAACTCACCATGGTCGAATACATGCCATAGATATGTGGCATTATAGAGTCAATGTAGGGGCGCATTGAGTAGATGTGGCTATGGGTATTGGCACATTGGTTTATTGGTAATGTTAATGGCATTATGTAATGTTGAGCATGTTGATAATGCATAATGAATGATAGTTTTATTCCATTTAATATGAATAATAGTTGGAAGTGATAGAATTATCAGTGAGATACAATTCTGAGATCATTTCATGAGTTGTTGTAATTGTTGCAATAAAAATATAATGTGCATAAATACTGACAATTTTTTTGGATGAATGAAAGTTGAGAAATATTGTAGGTAGAATGGTCTCGGGTATGGCAATGGTGTAAGCCATGAGGGAGACCAATACATGTTTTCGCAAAGCCAAACAACTATGAGAGGGAATATCATACTTGGGAAATTTGATTTCCTATATAAAACATACCTGGAAATGAATAAGTGGAATTGTTGTGATGATATCTCATGATGACTGTAGGTGCATGATACAAATGAGATAATGGCTATTGAAGCTAGGAAGATTAAGAAGAAGGATATTGCTGTGACATTGGAAACCTATGATTGCCACATGTTACATATTGTCAGTGGAAGTCTGGTAGTAAGTTGGCGCTCTCCTTGCACGAGAACACCTTGACAAATAATGGATCGTGTGAGGGAATGTGTAGCATTGAAGGGGATGCATGACCATAGATAATTTTAGGGGCGAAATTTCGCCATTGGGCGAAATTTGAGGCCCTAAAATTTCAAGTGGGCGAAATTTTTATAATATAATGATTTATGAAATTTATGAAGTTTAGCCCAAAAAATATATTTAATGGATAAATACTTAACTTATTCGCCAATTGTATTTTTAATTCTTTTAATTCATTGGAATATTTAGCCCTCTGCGCTCTGCAGTTCGAGTCCGCATTTGCCCATAAGAACTTGACCCTCTACATTTCAAATCCACATTCGCCCAAGAAAATTCAATCCTTCGCGCTTCAAATCCACATTCGCCCAAGAAAACTTGGGAAAGGTGCAGGGAATGCAGTTTGCCCTCCTGAAATTTTCACGAATGTTGTTTGTCATTCAGAAAATAACGAGAAAAGTCGAGTTCACCCTCCAAGTTTTTTGAAGGTCGGAAAGTTCTCCCTGGTGAGTTTTCTATGTGAAGTTTTCCATTCCAAAATTCCTTGAGCAGAGTTTGAATGTGTTTATATGATCTTGTTATTCGATGGCATAGGGAATATTGTAAGGTTTATTTCGTTTTTTTTTCCATTCTTTATTTTTCTGTTATTTGAAATATTTACCATTTATGGGTTCTTTCAGATCAAGATTTCGTTTAAAAGGTAATGATTTGTAGGGTTTCATATCCATGCGTCCCTATAGTAGACTGTAACTCGAAAGCAAATTTGCAAGAACTAGAAATGGGACGGGGACCAAGACTAGAACCGATTAAGAGTCAAATCGATAGGGAACTGAGACTGGCCTGGTTTACTATTAAATACACAAATATGAAAAATTTAATTGTTTCA
>JASDQU010101711.1:195608-211886 GCA_032191745.1 Picea mariana
GAAAGATTCGCCAAGATTTTACAAGATTATATTATCGACTAAAAGATTCACCAAAAAATTATATATACATATTATATTATTGATAAAATAGCCTTCAATTTTTCCTATGTATCATGGAGATTCGCCCAATTATTATACATATAAATTTAGGGGGGGTTCTTAAAATCACCACTGCCCATCGCGCTAATCCCGACACAACTCCGCTAACCGCGATTTCCCATCGACTGTCGATCTGCTCCTATGGATGAATCTGGGTCGTTGACAACATAATTTCGCCCGTTTACTTGCTTGGAAGCCTGAAACGAGATTTTTTCGTGCTGTGCTTGAGCGCTTCTCGTGCAACTTACAGACCTGAATATTCTTGTGCCCAAGACAAGAATTGTTGTTAACATAGCATTTGAAGGTTTTATGATTTTTGACAAGTTTCTTACTGCACCAAGGTTGCTGAGTTTCAAAAGATTTTCAAAGTTAATATGCCCCAACCTCCTATGCCATAGCCAACTTTCATCTACAGAATTTATATGACACTCATCATTCAATTTTGCATCTAGTATATATACATTTTCAGGAGTTCTAGGAGCAGTACCAACTAATTTTCATGTGTCTTCTCTCCTAATCTCACATTTTTGCGAATCAAAGATGTAGAAGTATCCTTGATCACAGGTTTGACTCACACTTAATAAACTAGGCTTCAATTTATCGACAAGTAGTACATTTCTAGCTTTGTCTTTTCCCAAGCTCACAGTGCCTTTCCCAAGTATGTTACTTGAAGCATTATCACCAAATGTAACTTTACCTTTTTGTTTCTTTAAGTCTAAAAACTTGTCTTTGTACTTCCCGAATCCTTTCTGAAGTTTTCTAATGAAGTTGGCTTCTTCCACATCAGATTCTTCATGATGACAAGATTGAGGTTTTTTCTTCTGATTGATCTTTGTTTTGAATGTTTTTAAAGTTGTTTCATCTTTTGCTGATTTATTATTTCCTGTTCTCATCTCATATGTTGTAAAAATTCCATGGAGCTGGTCAACTGTTAGTGAGCTTAGATCGGATCTATCTTCAACTGAGGAAATCTTTGCATCATATCTCATCGGTAATGACCTTAGTATTTTTTGCACAATGGGTTTATCTGTAACTTCTTCTCTTGTTGCTCTAATTGAGTTGACCACTTCATCTACCCTATGAAAGTACTCAACAATATTTTGTTCTTCTTTCATTTTTAGGTTTTCAAATTGAGTTCTATAGGTCTATAGTTTGGCTTCCTTGACTTTGTCATCTCCTTCATATACGGCCTCCAATTTGTCCCAGATTTCTTTGGCCGATTTGCAATGCATAACTTTCACACATATAGAGTTAGTCAATCTTGCTAGAATACCATTAATTGCTCTTGAGTTATCATTACAGATTTTCTTTCCTCCAGAGTCTTTGGGTGGAGTGGTTGGTGCAATGTAACCGTCTACAACAGATTGCTAGATATCAAAACCAAGAGCCAACATGAATTTTTTCATTCTTATTTTCCACAGAGCATAGCCTTCTCCATTGAACAATGGTGCTTTGTTGTTAGACATTCCTTCTTGTTGATCCATCTTCAGAATCTACCTTCAAGTTTGTTAGATTGTGCTGAAGGAACCCCCTCTGATACCAATTGAAGGATCATATCCTGTCACTGAGAGGGGGGGTGAATCAGTGACACAACAATTATATCAATTTTTCATTTATTAATGCAAACAGAATTTTGACACAGTATTTTATCGTGGAACCCAAATGGGAAAACCACAAACTCTTTTCTATTAACTGAAAAACTTGTTTTACATGTTACATAGAAGGAAGATGTACTTCCTCTTTGATCAACACCAACTGATTAGGATGCACCCACACCTTGGTTTACCAGCACCAATTGGTAGGAGGCTACGACCCCCTGTTTAGTCAGCTACAACTAACAAGGAAGCAAAAACTCCCTCTGCAGGCACCAACCTACCCTTGCACCACCCAACCACCCTTAATGCATATGTATTAGCTTTTCTTCCTAGACTCTGCTTCAACTTTTGATCTTCTGATCTGGATTGCAGAGACACTTTCTTCTCCCACTCTTTCTAGTTTATATAATCTTCAAACTGGTGTGAGATTTAAAAACATCGTGTCCTTCTATTTGAACCATTGTACCTTTTCATTTAAAGTGATAATCTAACCTTTAACTAATATCATTTTCCCTTTTTATTCTTTATTCATATTTTCATGATTTATTCTCTTTTAATTATGACTATGTATCGATTCATTTTTGTCATAAATTGATCACAGTCATGGATCAATTTAATCCTTTATACTTGATCCCTAATCTCTGTTATATTCATAGAGACCAGATTTCGTGGAGGTGCTTCCTTCAATCCATTTTATATGATCGGGTGTTACAGAACCACAGCCTTTACCGAATATAGCAACGTATAACAGTTTCCTTTAAAAACTCTTATATCATATAACTAATGGCGTAGACCTCACATTTAGGCAAGATGAGTTCCTGAGCGTTTATCATTCCAACGGTCACGATTCAATCTCCCGAGGAGATGGATGACTGACGGGATTTTGGTACTTTTCCCTTCGAGTCATCATGATTTCCAATATTACAAAACTCACGATCACAAAATCGCCTAAACAACCAGACGATTCATATTACCCACTGAGATGGACGATTGTCGGAATTTCGACACTTTGACATTTGGGTCTTCGTTACGTCCAACCTTTCAAAACTCTCGATTATGACATTGCTGATTACATCTCGGAACCATACGACCAACTACGGTGACCAAGTGCTAGACTGAACGCATGCTTTGAGCGCTTTATTAGAGTCAACGGTCGTGATTCAATCACCCACTAATATGGACGACTGTCGGGATTTTCATTGTGACGTAACTTGCTGACGTCGCTTGTTGACATGGCACTGGCCAAGTGGCTACCACCTGTCATTCAAGTTCATGATATACACGTGCCTGAAATGCCAATTTCAACTTGACACTTGTCACTTTCTGACTGAGCCACGTGTTTTTGCTGACGTGCTCTGTTGTCGTGGTTTGTTATTGACATCACTCAAGATGACATGGACCTTGATACGTGTCTTCCTCCTTGACTTCAGAGCTTCGACTTTCGGGGTTTTGAACACCTCTCATCTATTAAAGTTTCTGCTATTATTAGGTTACTTTCAATTTACTAGATAACAATAACATAGACAGGATCACTGAGAGAAACACAATCACAAGAGTACACAAGCATTTATCCTGGGAAACCCTCAAGGGGAAGAAAACCCAGCAAAACTTCCTTAATATAGATAGCCAATACAATGCCAAGATAATGAACCAAACAACAGAGAATATCCAACACTGAGCAACACGCCTCTCTCTCTTCCTTCTTCCGACAACTGACAACTGCAACTTCCTTCAAAACTTGCGCACTAGATGAGTGAGTTGAGTGTGTGTCTAAATGAGGCGTTGGCCTCTCTTATTTATACAATTCTGGCATGTGTGGAAGTGTCTCTTCACTGGCAAGGCCGACTTCTTCTTCTGGGTGGTTATAACCACCTTTAATATATTCTGGGGCTGACTTCTTATTTAGCCCATTACAATTAGGGTTTGACCAATCTGCAAAAGGGGATTTGGTCAATTACAATGACCGACATGATCAATCCACAAAAGGGGATTGATCTAATCAATAATAAATATATTTTATCTTTATCCACAAAAGGGGATAAAAATATTCTTTGCAGTTACACAATACTTTAACACTCCCTCTTAACAAGAAGGATATTCTTTATCTTTTGACAGGTCACCGAATGTCAACATCAACTAGGTAGCGGCATCCACTGGATAGCATCATCAACTGAGCAACATCATCAACTGGGCAACATCATCGACTTAATAACATCATCGACTGGATAACAGGAGGCATCAATATCTTCCACTTGTTCATCTGGCATCATGATCAATGACTGGCATATCTATAAATCATCGGAAGTTTTGTTCTCTTTATCTTCGCGCAGAAGATACTCTTTCTTATCTTCACATAGAAGATGTCCTATGAGTTTTGCCATTCCTTTTATGTTCTCCCTTCTCTTGTAGTCATCTATCTCACCCATCCACTGGGAAGGACTACTACCATAGCTTCACTCCTAGTCATCCCACATGAACTAGAGAAGCTAAGATGCTAGCCTGGGCAAGACTAGACTCCCTTTCCATTATCCCCACAGGATCACAACACAAACCTCAATAGCCAACTAACCATTCCACATGGTCAAGGTTTGTGTTCCAGGCTACTCAATCCTTGGCTAGAGAAGAGTATCTGCTCGTTGCCCCTTGGAGAAACATCCACATTCCTCTCTACGAGGGTGGTCACACCCCTCTCTACGAGGGTATTATAGCATGTCCCTAGAGTATCCAAAACTCAACACTTGGACATAGGCCAATCTTGGCAAGTTTCTCATTCCCTTCTCTATGAAGGTCTCTTCCTTCTCTACGAAGGTCTACCTGTGGGATTGCTCATTCCTTCTCTAGGAAGGTCTAGCTATGGGATCTAAAATCTCTTGTGGTCCAAAATCTTCCATGGTATAATACCATGCTACCCATCTGTTGGATAGCTTTCATCTTGATCAAAATATCTGGGCACCATCCATCTGCTTTTCTAACTGCATCAAATCGCGATCCTTCATTTCGAACTCGGAGACATGGCTCCCTCTCGCATCAAGCTAATAGCTTATAATCATCATCCTTGAAGTTTTCTTCTGTAATATCCTGGGTGCCTTCTTGAGTTCGAATATTTCTTTCTTTCTGTCTTCATATTGGATCAACTTGCTCCCTCTGCATCTATAAGAACGGTACTGAAGCAACCTGTAGTTACCTGCATCTCATCCACTATATCTGACTATCCATCTTTTTCTTCATCTTGAATATTTTTGTTCTGCATCTTTAGGAGCCTCCTGATCCTATATGAATATCAGAATTGTCTGGTCTTCATTGACTGTCACCATATCATACGTCCTTCTCGTGTTGTCTAACTTTTGCAATTCACAGGATAAGTTCTTTCTTCCGAGACTTGTAAACTTACTTACAGTATGCTTTCTTTGTCACTCTCATGAGTGATCATACATTAAATAAATATGTTATCTCTTTCTTCATCCTCTTCTTTGATACTTCCTTCATAAGTTTGCATAGACACTGAAGTAAAACGAGGTTAATTAACATTCTCACAAAAATCTAACTTGTAATGATAAAGTATTGAAGTAAACAAGATACTAGAAATAAACATGAATACTTATCTTTTGGTTTTGTGTGGGGAGGCTCCACGGACTCCACCATTTGCTATCTTTCTTCAAATCAACTATCTTCAACTTAAAGTGCATAATCCTTAATTTCTGCTAAAGCTTTCTTTGAAGGAGGAGATTCCTCTTCCTCTGCCACATGTGCTTGATGCTTTCTTTTCCCTTTTTCTTGAGGACAGTCATAGGAAAAGTGTCCCAACTTTTGATAGTTGTAGCATCTGATCTTTGAAACATCTCTCTTCTTATCTGGAACTCTTACGGAGTTTGCTTCTTTATTGTTCCTCCTGAAGGAACTTCTTTTGTTCTTTTGAACTGTAAGAGCTTCGTCTTCGTCAACAATTGATCTCTTTTGTTGGTTTGCAAGTCTAGATTCTTCATGTGTGCAATCTGCCCATAACTTATCAAACTTGGATAACTTGCTTCTTGCACACACTCCTTGTACAAAGGGAATCCAAAATGTTGGAAACCCATTTAGGGTTGTGGTTACAAGTTCTTTGTCACTAATGACGTCTCCAATAGCTGCAAGCTGATCTTTGATCTCAGAAACTCTCATAAGATAGGATGTGATAGATTCTGAGTTCTCCATCTTCATATTACGAAGCTGATTTCTTAAGGTAAGATTCCGGCTAATGTCTTTGCTTTCATACAACCTGTTGAGTGCTTCATACATTTGCCTTGTTGTCTGTAGTTCGGATATATGAGGGATCAAGTGATCCTTTACTGAATCTGACACGATTCTCTTTGCTTTCTTTTCATTCTTCTTATGCTTGGCATTTTCCTCTTCTTCATCTGGTTCCGGTACACCCACTGTAACATGTTCTAGGAGATCATTCTCGTCTAGAATCATCTGCTACTTATGCTTCCAAGATCTGAAGTTTCTAGATCCTTCTAGCTTGTATTCTATCCTCATGCTGGTAGTCATTCTTTCTTGCAGTAGAAACCCTAGCCCTTCGGGCTATAGCAATACCAAAAAATCAAATTTCTTGGATCTGAAAACTGAACTCACCAAAAGATGCGCTGGACCGAGGCGATTATGCTAGTACAGTCAGATTTCTAAAAATCCAAAATTTACCCCTTCAAACTTGATTTGCGGATTTCTGGACTGATGCTTCTGGTTTGCTGGTACTTTTGGTACTCTGGTACTTCTGGTACTCTGGTTTTCTGGTACTTCTAGTACTTTGTGAAAACTAGGGTTTCACTTTTCGAGAGATCTAGCCACTGAAAATGTGCGTTGAAGGTGCCAAAATGTTCCTTGAGGTAGGGCACACCTTTCTAGATGGATTTGGGGCCGAAAACCTTCTTCAATAAAAAGCCCTAATCTTCATGTACGACAATAGTGACGTTTTTCTTTTTCTTGTGAAAGATGCTCTCTTCAGCTTAGCTCTGATACCATGTTAAAGTTTCTACTATTATTAGGTTACTTTCAATTTACTAGATAACAATAGCATAGACAGGATCACTGAGAGAAACACAATCACAAGAGTACACAAGCATTTATCCTAGAAAACCCTCAAGGGGAAGAAAACCCATCAAAACTTCCTTATTATAGATAGCCAATGCAATGCCAAGATAATGAACCAAACAACAGAGAATATCCAACACTGAGCAACACGCCTCTCTCTCTTCCTTCTTCCAGCAACCGACAACTGCAGCGTCCTTCAAAACTTGCGCACTAGATGAGTGAGTTGAGTGTGTGTCTAAATGAGGTGATGGCCTCTCTTATTTATACAATTATGGCACGTGTGGAAGTGTCTCTTCACTGGCAGGGCCAACTTCTTCTTCTGGGTGGTTATAACCACCTTTAATATATTCTGGGGCCTCTTTAATATATTCTGGGGCCGACTTCTTATTTAGCCTATTACAATTAGGGTTTGACTAATCTGCAAAAGGGGATTTGGTCAATTACAATGACTGACATGATCAATCCACAAAAGGGGATTGATCTAATCAATAATAAATATATTTTATCTTTATCCACAAAAGGGGATAAGAATATTCTTTGCAGTTACACAATATTTTAACATCGTCGCTGTATGTTGTGGCCAATCTTCCAATCTCCAAAATGACAAAATCTAGGCTAAGAGTGCTAGCTCCTCTTCCAAGGCCCATCTCACATGTGACCTCGAGTTATGACCCAAGACTCAACGCTTGAGTGTTTCACATTTTCGCATTTCGGGATTTCAAACAACTCTCGTCGCTGTTCTCCGAATCACGAATCCCCGAATGTGTTGATCCAGTGCCACGTGTTCTCCTTTCAAATGACGGCTAGGATCTCTTCGATGACTTCGCGAGTTCGGGATCCTTGACTTCTCGACACTCCAAATCCTCTGATTCCCGATATTCCTCTCTCGTTGGATCAACAGCCCACTTCACTCCTCCTTTTTAGCTTTGGATCTAATGGTCCACGTCGCTCCTCCTCCTGAGCTTTGGAGTGTTGAATGGGTTCAACGCTTATCCTCCTTGCAGCTATGCTGGATCTAACGACCCACGACTATTTGTTCATGTCCTCTCCAGCGATTATCGATGGCTACTTGCTCTGAACTTGACGCCAACCGTTCTGAGCTTAACTCGACTCTCGTCCTTCCTTTGGGCTCTTGTCATAGGAACAATGTTGATCCTATCGTGATCAACAATTAATCACAAATTGTTCGCTTCTTCTACAAACTTATATACTTGTTGACATCAATGACAACACATCTGTGGTAATTCAACAACAGATCATTACATCGACTGTTGAAATCAATGACAATATATCCAACATATATAAAGTTAGATGTTTTATGAAGATGTTTTTGGCTGGGATTTTTTTTTTTTAAATTATGTCACTTGCCAAAATTAAACCTGGGTAGGGAGGATAACAAAATTCCTCCGAATCACCACCCAAACTAAACCCAATTGACTCTCTCTATAACATTCTTCCCAACCACCCAAACTAAACCCAATTGAATATATATATATATATATATATATATATATAGTTAGTTAGTTAGTTAGTTAGATGTTTTATAAAGATATTTTTGGTTGGGGATTTTTTTTTTAAATTATGTCACTTGCTAGAATTAAATGTGGGTAGGGAGGATAACAAAATTCCTCTCAATCACCCAAACTAAACCCAACCGAAAATTGAAAATTGAATATATATATAATTACAAAAATAAAGGTTTGAGAGACAATTATGTTTGGCTTCATTATGTTTGTTTTTTTTATCAACCCACATTATTAATGATGAGTTGAGTGATTCTAAGTGTGTATATATATAGCACACCAGTATAGTATAAGTCCAACTTAACTTGGGATCTTTTAAGCAGAGACTGATTTTCATTTTAATTGCTTTATAATCTCTTTTAATGTTTAATAGATCCGGAGTTAAGATATAATTAATATTTAACATATAGCTAATTTTTTCATAAAAATATTTCAAAACAATTACAAATAACAAAAAATCAATTAGCAATAACTCAAAAATAATTAAAATTGTAAAAATAAAATTATAATAATTTATCTTATATATGTGTCAAACCAAAACTTCCAAGCATGTCCCAAGCATCAACTCAGTTTACATGGTGGTATTGCTTTAACTGCAATTTTACATTTGTATCGACTTTGTAGATCATAAATTTTATTACTCCTGAATAATAAAAAATTTAGGAATAAAGTTTATAAATATATCAGATATAGTAAGCTTGTAGCATGTCAATTGGATCTAGCTTGAGTGGTTGGGACGGAGGGAGGGAGGAATGATTGTTATCCTCCCCACCCAGATTCAATTGCCACAAGTGACATGTTGAGTTCTTAACAATTATACTGTTGTAATGGCCTTGAGACCTATGCTGATAAGGCCTCGAGCCCATGACAAATCCAGTTTATCATGGGTATCATCCTCAAAATGAAAGAGGTGTATCTGTGAGTTTCTTGGAGATATTTATTCCATAATATTGAAAAAAAAGAAAAGCTTGTAGAATGAAATTGTCTATCTAGTCTAATTGTGTTCTCAAGGGTCGAAACGAAATATCTTCAATGGAAGCCGAAGACTCCCCACATTGAAATGGATTTGATAACACAAAATTAGAAATCAATACTCTTCCCAGATAAAAATATATATATTAGATCAAGCTTAAAGAGAAGAAGGCCTCAATATAAAACCATTAATACATTATAGTTGCAGTTGCAAGTCGTTATAAAGCTCATAAACATTAATAATTGCATGCAAGAAGACAAACAGATAAATGGACATTTTCAAAGCTCCCAATAGAATCTTGAACACATTGTCCATGGAATAATGACAACATGGATGCCCCAACAATTACTTATACTGCAACATCCCAAAATAATTTCTCAAGTAAGGTCATCCTCTTCAAGCTCCTTGGACTTCAAAGAGTTCTTTGCCCGTAATAACAGAGTTGTTTTCCATTGATCCTGTTCCATAACAAAGTCTTGGATATTAGATTGTGTAACTCAATAAAATAGCAAGCAAGGTCATGACAAGATAATCAATAAATATGTTATTTTATTCAAAGGTTGCACTAATGTTAAAGCACTTCAGAATTTTTAGCTTATTTTACGATTGAACCAAACTTACACAGTGAATTATAAAATCCCTCTTCACCGGAACCATCTTCATTAGCATTCAAGAACCATGTCGAATTCAACCTCATATGTTTCCTTACAGTTGATATATATTTAACAAGCCTGGATTTCATTGCATTGGTGAGGCTAAGGGACATGATATTTGTGATGTTTTTTTACTTTGGGCAAGACTCTATAACCTATTTCATATTAAGTAAGCCATACATGTTTTCTTGAAATTATTATTGGATATTGGATTGTTACACTTCTAGGAGAGATAGATTTAGAGTAGGAGGACATTGAGAGTGTGCCACAGCTAGTGCCACCACCTCCACAGAGACATGAAAATAGGGGAGGAGGCTGAAGACATCCCACTTCAGCTTCCACCTTATCCCCAGGAGTTGCACATTCCACCCGAGGCTCAGCCTCAATATGTCCACCTACTGTTTCTAGAGGAAAAGTGCCAACAATGACCTTTGATCGTAAAAGGAGTAGAGGAAATCATTGATATCTTAGTGCATCATGATTAGCCTTCTAGTATCTAGATGCCTCATGATGATCATCTCATGAGATACATTTATTTTTGTTTTGATGTGATTTTGTATTATCCTATCAAGACTTTATGACTCAGGACATCTATCAAATTTCAATATCGATGTCTAATGTACCACTTGACTTCTTATACATCTTATATTGCAATTTTATTTTCATATTTATGTGACAATGTGTTTGTTTGATATTGATATTGCTTTAGAAGTTTAAAAATTTGAAAAAAAAAATTATTTTTGTATTTTTTTTAAGTTTCTCCATAATTTGTGATATTTTCCCCCATATTGCACATAATTTAAATTTAGGGACCCCCATGATAAATTCCCAATAACAATAAATGTAGCTTTGCTCTTAACTCTCCCCTCATTTTCATTCTTTCTAGCTCTTAATTTCATTTATTCCATCATAATTATTTATTTCAACTATTCAAAATTTCCTTCTTTCTAATACTTGTTTTCATTTTATCTCCATTTTTTCTTTCCTTCATTTTATATCCATTTTTTCTTGATTATTCTTATATTCTAATTATTAAAATATTTTTAGTTTTTAACCAAATTACAACCTTAATATGGTTGGTTTTCATTCTTAATACATCATCACATCTACCCTATTAATGGTTGGTTTTCATTCCTAATACATCATCACATCTATCCTATTAATGGTATTCATGTAGCCAATCTTAACTTTAAATCCTTTTGTTTATCTAAATTTGCATGCTTCCATCTTGATTTAAATCTTCTTCGTTACTTATTTTTCACCCTATCTTAATTTCTCCTTTAATTCGCCCATTTTCGTTCGTATTATTTTATCTAACCTAATTTATTTATACTAATTTATTCTTTCCTTTTATCTTTGTTCTAGAATTTATCAAGACCGTTGCCCATTATCATTTCTATTAATGATATTTGTTTAATGTAAAAAATATTATTTTTATTATGGCGATTTTGACCAAGTCCTTTCTTTAATATTAGATTATATTTCTCAACTAATTTCGGATGGCTAGTTTTTGTCGTATCCTAGTCCTTTCTTTAATATTAGATGATATTTCTCAACTAATTTCGGATGGCTAGTTTTTGTCGTATCCTATTTATGTTGGTTTAAGGGTTCACTCTTTTCTATCTTTCAATAAGCTTCGGTTGGATACCGTGATGATGGACGGAGTGTCAACTGGAAATGTTGGGACATTTCTGAACTCCAAATTTTTTATTTCCAAAAAATCACATTGCAAGTATACCAAATGTTAGAGTTAACTTATATAATGATCATATGTTAATGTAGTTTTATAGTTTAATAAAATTGTGTTGTACTTTAATATGGTAAAGTTCTCTATCTTTCAAAGAGTTTGGTTGGATCCCTTGATGATGGACGGAGAGTCAACTGGAAATGTTGGGACATTTCTAATCTCCAAAAAAAATTATTTCCAGAAAATGGGACATTTCTAGTCTCCAAACAAATTTATTTCCAGAAAATCACATTGCAAGTATTCCCATTGTTAGAGTTAACTTATATAATGATCATATGCTATAGTTTTATAGTTTAATAAAATCGTGTTGTACTTTAATATGATAAAGTGAGGTATGTTAATAAAGTTACATGTCATATTAAGTTATGTTTTAATTAATAAAAGGAGTGGGTTAACTAGGGAGCAATCTTTCCTCCTGAGTTACTTTTTTGACAGGTTTTTCGGCGGCCTGCTTTTAAATTTCTGACCAATCCAAAACTTTGATCAATTTTCTGAGCATCTAGGTTGGTTTAAAATGGGACAAAACCCTTGGAGTAAGGTTCTGAAATGCATGGAACTTTGATCCATGCGAAACTCAAACTACCCCTGAAAATTTGACCAGATTCAGACTGGTTTTTTGCCCAAAAAAACAAAATTCAGAGAAAAGATTGCTCCCTAATTAGCCTACTCCTTAATAAAATGGTTGTATAAAAATCTTGGTACTAGACATTGTACCTCCCTTATGTATTTCCCTTATGTATTTACTTTATGTATTGGAAGTCACAATATTAAATACAACCAAGTACAATCTCTCTTATTTTCTCTCTTCTCCCTTTGCAATATTTTTGTTATTTTGTATGTGCATCATTTAACACCCAATGCCCACTCTTGTTTTCTCTCTTCCCCCTTTGCAATATTTTTGTCCCACTCTTATTTTCTCTCTTCTCCCTTTGAGATATTTTTGTTATTTTGTATGTGCATCATTTAACACCCAATGCCCATTCTTTGACAACCCCCTTTTTAAAAGTTGGTCCTACAACATTCCTAGAAGTTGGGAGTGAGTGCTCAAGTTCCCCATGCACATGGGCCCTATATGGATGTTGAAACACCCCCTAGACTTGTTTATATTAAGGTCCTACCTTAACCCCCTTAAGTAGCTAGATAGGTTGCTATGTATTGAAACCATATCTATTAAATAAGTCACATGTGGTAGATATAGTGTAAAAACAATAATTGTAAGAGGTTTACTAGAAGGTTCTCCCTACTAAAAAGTTCATAGGAGGTTAGATATAAACTATTGTGAAAGCCATAATTGTAAGAAGACTTATTAAAAGGTTCCACTGACTAGAAAGTTCCTAAGAGGTCAGACAAAAACTATATAAATAAGTAGAAGCAATGTAATGAGATAAGCATATTGTAATTGGAGATCTACTCGGCTGGAGGGGGTCGATTGACCCCTTGAAGAGGCAAGTGAACATTTCTTTCATTGGTAAAGGTATTATTATTTGTAGTATTTTGGTTCTTCTACAATTTCCTATTAATGTTATAATTTATCATTTTCTCTCTAAATCTTGCTATATTTTGTTATTTCTACTTAGGATCTTCTATTTTTCTAATAGGGAACAATACAAGTGGTATCAAAGCACTTTCTTGAGCCAATATTTTCAGAGATTTTTTTTTAGGCTAGAGACGTATTCTAACGTCTATAAATAACATAATGATCTATCGATCAATGGGTAAATCCATAGTCAGTGAAGAATACAAGAGGTTTCCCCTGGTTGGACAACCTTCTAACCCCTGTTGGTACCCTTTCAAGGAGTATCACATCAAACAACACTTGTAAACAAAATTTCACATCCATGTACCCTCAAGTATATGAGAAGTCCCCTAGGTTACCCAGAACTATCTTTCGCCAATTGGCCATCTTGTTGTCATAGTGCACCGAGAACAACACTTGAGAAGATTACTCTCTAGTACCTAGGTAGTCGAGTAGTATGACTAAGGGCATGGTCAAACCTCCTTAATTGGTGCCATGAGAGATTGAGCTAAGTATTATTGTTGGACCCTTCACGCATATCAAAGAGCTATAGCACCTAGCACTCCCTTGTCCTTGGGACCCTGGAAACCCTGTCCTCTATTGCTAGTCCAAGAAATTCCTACATAAATTGACATATTGAGAATTTGGGAATTTTGTCGACATAGTAATATTTAGGTGAGAGTACAATTCCGTCAGGAGTAGCAACTAATAAAAGAAAAAAATCTAGGTCCTTCCCACACCCTTATTTGATATCAATCTCAACATAATCCTTGCATCGAGTTGATCATCGTAGTACCACTCTCTAGTAAGTCTTTTTGGCAGACCCACCCACACCACTACCAAACATCTATCTCAAAAGATCCAGGATGATGTGTTGATCACATTGGTGCCACTCTCCAATAATCTTTTTTGTGGACCCACATCTCTATGGCTACTACTCGAGTAGATCTCCCCAACAAAGTCTCCACTATGGAAACTCTATGTGATGGGTTGCAACACAAGATAGATTGCAACCACTGCTATGCTAAAAAATATCTTGATGATAGCCGTGACAAACTAGCCAACCTGGAGTCACTACTTGACTAGATGTGAAAACTCATAGTGACGCAGAATCATATCCTCACTTCACAATATTTGAGTTATCAATGACAAGACCAAAGTCCCCAGAAGAAAGGGGTTGAATCATTCAATCCTAGTGGGAATCACTCCACCCCACTTGTCCATGATCAAATGACTAAAATGTGGCACAAACTTCCTAAATTTGATCTCAAAAAAATTGATGGGTCAGACCCAAAAATATAGGTCACTTAGATGGAACATTACTTTTCCCTGCATAGCATCATAAATGACTTGACGAAACTCTGAGTGTCATATATTTGGATCTTGAACGTTGGCAATGGAGACAATGGCGACAATGCCATAAGAAATCCCATGGGGGTTATATTTCTTGGACACAATTTGTCTCAAACCTCTATGCATGCTTTGAAACAGTAACTCATTATTTTGGATGATTGACCAAGATTAAACAATCTGGCATAGTTGAATATTTCATATCCACTTTTGAGCAACTAGCCATTTGCATCTAAGGCATGTCCTATACTTTTTTCAAGGAATTCTTTATCAATGGTCTGAAAGAAGAGATATGTGCACAAGTATTAATGGTTCATCCTACTACTTTGTTGGGAGCCTCTCAAAGAGCTCGGGAAGCCCAAAAGGTGGTGAATGCTCAATTCCCCCCTCCCACAGCCAATCTCTCTCTGTCCTCTCCACATCTCAAGTTCCACAAGTTAACCAGAGCCAAAATTCCAAAACGTCGACTTAAAGGGACATAGTTACACTTTCAAAGGAATTACAACCACCTCTCTAGAGATCCTCAAACTCCCACCATATGGAAAAGCTTCTTAAAAAGGGGCATTCAAGCATTATTGCTCAATTCCATGCCATTCAAGCCCTTGCGACACCTTATCAATCCATTCATTTTGACATGCAGTTAGTCTTGGTAAAACACCAATCCATCTTTGAACCTCCCCAAGGAATCCCACCCTCCCAACTTGAACATGATCATTCTATTTTTTCATACCAAGTAGCCTCCCACCCAATGTACGTTCGTATCACCATCCATTTTCCCAAAAAAATGAAATAGAAAAGACAATTTAGGAGTTGCTAGCCGTTGGTGCCATCTACCCTACTACCATCCCTTATTCTTCAACGATCATCATGGTCCTCAAGAAAGAAGGAACTTGGCGCATGTGTCCCAAATTAAGAGATTTAAACAAACTGATAATCAAGGATGTGTTTCCCATTCTAGTCATTGATGACCTTTTGGATGAACTCAACTGTGGTCAATTTTTCACCAAACTCAATCTTCGCTCGGGCTATTACCAAATTTGCATGAAGGGGGTAGATATTCCTAAAACTGCTTGTTGACCGCCTATTCAACTAGGGGGTCAACTCCATGTGCCATGAAGAGATGCATCATCAGATGCTAATATGTCGAAGACAGTTTGGTTCTACTGGGCAATTTATGCCTCCAATACATATTTTTGTAAACGGAATTTCCTCACCCCTGCGTGGGTTAATAATGATGACGATGATGATTAACGTCCACTAAGACCTATTGGTCTATCGGACCTTAAGACAGTAAGTGATTACTTGTGATTCTTTAGAATTTTGTTTCTGTGCTTGAAAAGCATTAAGAGAAGCTTTCCAAGATCACCATACTTTTGTTGAGTTAAGAGGTTAGAAAGGTTGGTAGTGTGATCAATATTTTGAAAATGAGATCTAATATGGGTATAAGATGGACAATCTAAAAGAAAGTGCTTTTCATATTCAACCTTCTTAGTGTCACAAAGGTGACACACTCTTTCATCCCATGGTGTTTTAAGAATTGACCAACGCCCAATTTCACTATGGAGCTCGTGAGAATTTGCTCTTATCTTAGCAATGCTTATTTTTTTCTTTACACTTGACAAAACAGATAGATAATTTTGATCTTCTAGATTAGGGTTGATTACATCTTTATAATACCTTAATTTTCTTTTTTCCTCTAACTCTTTATCACACCACATTTTTTCCTTAAATTTTGATTTGACATTTTTTTTAATA
>JASDQU010101711.1:235287-284128 GCA_032191745.1 Picea mariana
ATGGTTGTTGCAAGTCTGGTAATGTGAGCACTGGTGCAGAGCAGAGGCGATGCTTCAACTCCCCGAACGCCTTCTGTTGAGATTCAGACCAAAAGAATTTTGCTTTAGCTCCTCCCTTGGTGACTTGACTCAAGGGCCAAGTGATATGAGAGAATCCCAACACAAACCTGCGGTATAAATTGGCAAGACCTAAAAAGTTGCGGAGCTCTATTAGGGTGGTTGGGGCTGGCCAATCTCGAATGACTTGGATATTTGCTAGATCCACATGCACCCCAGCTCATCAATAATGTATCCCAGATACTGAACCTGGGTCATGCCAAAAGTGCATTTCTCCAAATTGGCACACAACTTGTGTTGCCGCAGTGTTTGGAGGACCTGTCGGATGTGGTGGAGGTGCTCTTCCCAAGTCTGGTTGAAGATCAGAATGTCATCCAAGTACACCACTACAAATGAGTTGGTGAATGGCCGCAGGATGTCGTCCATTAGCCTCATGAAGGTTGCAGGGGCATTCGTCAACCCCAATGGCATGACCAACCATTCGAAAAGGCCCTCCTTGGATTTGAAGGCAGTCTTCCACACATCATAAGGTTCGATTGGTACCTGGTGATACCCAGACTTCAAGTCGATCTTGCTGAAATATTTCGCCCCCTTGAGTTGGTCCATAAGGTCATCAATCCGTGGGATCGGGTACCTATTCCGGACAGTGATCTTGTTCAGTGTCCAATAGTCAATGCAGAGTGTCCAAGTCCCATCCTTCTTCTACACCAACACGATCGGGCTCCCACAGGGTGATGAACTCGGCCGGATGTCACCTTTCTGCAACAGCTCCTGAATCTGCCTCTTGATTTCGTCATTCTCCAGAACAGAGCGCCGATAGATGGGTCCATTAGGCAGCGGCGCACCTGGGGTCAAATCGATGGGGTGCTTGACCTGGCAGTGTAGAGGCACCCGTACAGGGCCCTGTCTGGAGGTCATGGCCACAGTCTTCCTCTTTCCCTGAGGGTGGATCATCAGGAAACAAATTTCCTAGTTTTGGAAATGAGCTTACTGCATTGTTTTGCAGTAACCAAAGAGATGGTGGTAGGTGGTTCTATCTCTGGTATCCTGTATAGCTTATTGCCCAAAGTGATAATAATAGCAGGAGGCCTGGACTCATACACATCATGTCGCTTCCACAAGTACGGTTGGCCTAATAATACATCAGAAACATCAAGATGAGCAATGTCACATAATACCTCATCCGTGAAGGGCTTGATGTTGTAGGGAAGGCGACATTGTTGGCTGACGCGGAGGTCCCGTCCTTGGTGCAACCAACCGATGGTGTATGGTTGTGGGTGTGTTGTGGTCGGCAAGCCCAACCGCTTCACGATCTCTACCGAGATAAGGTTCTTCTAGCTCTCACTGTCGACGATGAACTGCAATGGGGAACCCTTTACCCACATCTTGGAATGGAAGAGACACTCTGCCTCCTCTGGATCTTCTGGTTCCTCCTTCTAGATCTTCGTGGTGGCAACGGTGGCGTTGGGATCCGCATCGATAATCTGCTTCCCCCTGTCATTCCCCTTGTCGAGTTCTGATTCAAAGTCGAAGCATGCATCTGATTCAAAAGCCTTCAACTCAACTACCAGTGACTGCTTGGCCCGACACTCACTTGTGTTGTGAGTGGAGCTCTTATGGAACTCACACCACTTCCCCGTGTCATTTTTTGGCTTCGTGGTGTTGTTCTTTGCTTGTGGCTTTGGCAGGTTGTCCTGGGCCGCCCTGCCTTGGCTTGGTCCTTTGTTCTACGGTTTGGGGGTACCTTTCCCTTGCTTCTGATTCACAAACCCAAAGTCTCGCTTCTTCTGTTTGAACTTTTGCTCAATCTTGGCAGCATATCGGTATGCCACACCAAGCGAGGAGATGTCGAGGAACTCCATTTCCTCCTGAATGTATCTGTGCAAACAACTGTGGTACTTTAACACCAAATGTTTCTCTAAATCTTTGATACCCAACTTTGTGCGTAGGGTATGAAACAGATTCGTCATCTCATGCACATCTTGGTCCGTTTGCTGCCGCAGCGTAGTCCATTGTATGTATTTGTCCTCATAGCTCCCCACAGGAGAATATTGTTCCTTGATGGCGTCTCGAAAAGAATTCAAAGTGGGTGCGGCCGAGAACAAAGAGGGTTCCCCCTCGCCCTGTTTCTCCGAGTAGGTTTCCCACCAGTCCTTGACATGGGAGGCGACTTTGAGGAGTGCGAAAATAATCCTTTCTTGGTCGGAAAAGTCATGAACCGAGAAATATCCTTCTAACAGATTCAACCATCTATCTACGACATCTGCATCTATTTGACCCTCAAATATGAGAATGTCAAAGTTTACTTGTACCTTAAAAGGAGTGGCGCCTCCAGAGTGGCTGTTGGATGTCGATGCGCCGCCAGTGGGAATTCGTTGAAGAATTTGGGCAAAGTTGTCCATCATCGCGTTCCTTTGTTTCTCGAGGGCTTCTTCGAGCAACATTTTGATAGGATCTCCTGCTCCCTCATCTTTATTTTCTTCCGCCATGGGCGGTCGTCGGGGTTTGTGAGGCTGATCTTGCAAAGGTTCAACCAGATCGAGCCCCGATCTCGTTGGGGACATGCAAAGAAGGATCAAGAACGAGCAAACCACTCTGATAAAAATGATCCAGATTTATGTAGGAACACAATGAAATACATAAATAGACATAAACACAGATATGCAGCAGAAATAAGACTTCATTTCATTAATAACAAATGACTGAAATATGCTTACAGACATAATGGAAATAAACTAGCTAGGGCACTGGTAGCTTATTTCTGAGAAGAGATGTGGCAGATACTGGCCTCTGAACTGTGTTACAATGAGGCTCGAAGGCCTATTATTATTGAGAAACAATGGAAAACCCTAAACATCCAAAGACCTAACCCTAGGAGATGAAACGCCAAGACTATGGGCCCCATTTGTGTAAGTTGGTACATCAACTTCCCGAGGACGTAACTTTGGCATACGATCTTCGTTTGACTTCCATACCTCGTTAGAAATATATATCCGAGGACTACAACTTTTGGGTGAGCAATATTGAAATATGATCCATGTTGCTCCCCGTTTTCCAAAAAACGTCGTTTAAGGCCTCAAAACGGCTCCGGAAGTTCAGGACCCAAAAAACTGCTAAAAATAGTAAATTGTGTGGAAACTGAAAAACTGAAAGAAGCAATGGTGGGGGTCCAAGTGGAATAGGTGGGTGGCCACTAATATCCACCTGGATCACACATTGATGCTGTGTTGGAAGACTCGCCCAATGTTTAGTTCACAAATTCTCTAAGGATGCTAAGAGAAGATAAAAAATATTGGGAAGCTGAGAGTTTTAGGGCCCGAGATGCACAGTTAAAATTGGTGGAGAAGAACTTGGAAACTATATATAAGGAACATCTAGCTAGTCTATTTGATGAGGAGATCCTAGAGAATCTCAAAGTTCTGGAGTTGAAAAAAAATAAACTCCTCTTGGATAAAGAGGAAGATTGGCGTATTAAAAGCCGAGCCATATGGCTAGCCTCCGAGGATCAGAATACCATGTTCTTTCATAAGTTTGCAAACTATCAGAAGAGTTTGAATACCTTATGGGAATTAAATAATCAGGAGGGGAACAAGGTAAGAGGGTTCAAGGGGCTAGCTGATTTAGGGGTACACCATTTTCAAGAATTATACCAGGAACCAAAATGAGCAAATCTTGGGGAAGTTCTGAAGGTGATTTATTTTTTCCCCATGATGATTGAAGAGGAGGACAATGAGGCTCTTATTATGAAAGTTACTTTGGATTAGTTATAGGGGGTGCTCTAGTCATTCAGGAAGGAAACGAGCCCTAGTATTAACAAATGGCCAATGGAATTCTATCTGGATTTCGTTGAAGTGGTGGGAGAAGATCTATTAAAAGTAGTGGAGGAGATTCAGCTGACAGGTAGAGTCCTTGGTAACATCAACACTACTTTCATAGCCTTAATACCAAAGCTAGATTGCCCGAGGAACTTTTATGGCTACAGACCAATCCCTCTTTGTAATTGTGTGTATAATATTGTTTCCAAGATTATAGCAATGCGGTTTCCAGATTTATAGCTCCATAATTGTTTGGATTTCTAGAAGGGAGATTGATTCATGAGGCAATTGGGTCTACCCAAAAGGGGCTCCATTCTATAAATAACTCACAGTCGCCAACAGTGGTCACTAAGCTCAACCTGCCAAAAGTTTATGACATGGTATCTTGGTTGTACTTAAGACTTCTCATGCTCCATTTGGGAATCTCTCTTCCCTTGGTAAAGTGGATCATGGGACGCATGACCTCAGTCTCTTTCTTAGTACTGATAAATGGTTCGGCCTCTCCATTCTTCAAGGCTTCCTGAGGACTTTAACAAGGATGTCCTTTATCTCCATACCTTTTTTTGTTGGTAGTAGGGGGGATGATGTAGAAAATCAGTAACAAAAGTACACTAACTCACATAGGTCTTTTGTCAAACACTTAGCAAACACAAATTTCTATCTTAAATGAACTCTGATATGTAATAACCTACATTCAACGATATCATAAGTAGAAACACACATTACTAAGTAAATAACAACGAAAAATAACAATGAACAACAGTCACAAAACACATGTGCACACTCAGATTTTGGCAACCAGCCAGGGAAAACCCACCAAGAGAGTTTTATTATCAGCTTCAGGAAGTTCAAAAGTTACAGCAGTAATGCATTTGGCAGCAAGAGAATCACTTACAGACACCCACAACTATCCCACAATTTCTGCCTAGAAACCCGTGCCCAAAAAAGTCTGTACTATTGTACGACCTTGCTAAAATCAACACCTCGAAAACAATTCCAAAATGTTGTTGTACGGTATGATTTGTATGGTCGTGCTACAGCAAGAAAATCCCTCAAACTACCTCGAAAATCATGCCATAGTTTGCCTCGATTTTTGTGCCATCTTTCCTGTTGTATGACCTATATAGATTTGTACAGTACGACCTCTAACCCAATAGTAAACTTCAACAACTCTACACAGAAATATCTCCTTGGGATTTGTGCCCAAGCTCTCTTGGAAATTGTGCAAAAAACTGTTGCATACACTTTCTTCCTAGCTCTCTCTCAAATTTCTCTGGACTTGTCTTATAACTGAAAATGACTTTTGACCTTCCCCATCGCTAACTCCAACGACCAAGATCTAATCTTGCCTTTACAAGATCAAGGGACATGATCCGCTCCCTCTCTATAGATAAAGACATGTCCAGTCTTGAACAATGTTGCATATCCCACATCTGCTAAGGCTGACACCGAGAGCAGGTTAACCCTCAACCCTAGAACAAACATAACTCCATCAACCACTTGGAGTTCTCCAAACTCGAGCTGGAATCTGACCCTTCCAACTCCACGTACTACTCATGCCATTCCCCCTTCACTTTCAATTAGCCAGTTTGGACCTGTCTCTATGATACTGAGGAATATATGCCATATTCCTGTCATATGCCATGAGGCTCCACTGTCAATGACCCATCTACTGTTACTCACAAATCCAATACTCCTGACACTTGACACGAGAGTGAACAATGGTAATTCCTTCCCAAACGTGTCCGAAAAGTACTCTATTGTTGCTGCAGTAGCTGCTACTGGCCCCTCCTTCTCCTTCCTCTTCTTCTTCCTCTCCGGACACTGGGCTGCAAGGTGGCCATACTGGTTGCAGACGAAACATCTGACTTTGCTCAAGTCTTTCCCAAAATTCCCCTGCTTCTTACTTTTCCTCTTTGTCGCAAGAGCAACATTATCTTCATCAGCTCCATCTCCCTTCTGTCCACTGCTCTGAGATCCTTCCGGGATCTCCTCCTGAGTGAAATCATTCCACAGTCTACTCCAGTCTAGTAAATGTTCCTGACCCACCACACACTTCACGAAGACTTCCCATTCCTTGGTGAAGCCTTTCAAGGCTATCCTCACCAACTCTGAATCTGAAATGACCTCCCCAACTACAACCAACTCATCTTTCACCTATGCTACCCAAGTAAGATAAGATTCTACACTCTCACCCTTAGCCATCTTAGTATCATGCAGCTTTTCCTTTAAGGCCATATTCCGGTTCTCATTCTTCGCCTCATACAAGTTTTTCAGTGTCTCCCACATCTCAAAAGTTGTCTTCTTCTCAGATAAGTGTGGGATAAGTGAGTCCTTCACTCCATCTAGAATAAGCCTCTGAGATTTGGCTTCCTTTCCCTCATGAACTCCAAAGCAATAGGGTATGTTGTGGGAAAAAATACTATGGTGCTGACAAAGCTCTAAAGTTTGTTCTCCCTGAGAATACCTGACATTCTGACTTTCCATTGCAAGTAGTTGGAAATCCCTTCCAACTGGTCCTCATATTTGATGCAAGCAACCATCTTCCTCTCAACTATCCAATATAAAACAAACAACCAAGTTTCCCCCTTCAAATCCTTTCCAAAAATAGCATTGCTCACTGTAACTTAGAGCACCTGCTTTGATACCATGTAGAAAATCAGTAACAAAGGACTTTTGTCAAACACTTAGCAACACAGATTTCTGTCTTAAATGAACTCTAATATGTAATAACCCACATTCAGCTATATCATAAGCAAAAACACACATTACTAAGTAAATAGCAGCGAAAAATAACAATGAACAACAATCACAAAACACATGTGCACACTCAGATTTTGGCAACCAACCAGGGAAAACCCTAGTTTGGGGAAACCCACCAAGAGAGGTTTATTATCAGCTTCAAGAAGTTTAAAATTTACAGCAGTAATGCATTTGGTAGCAAGAGAAACACTTACAGACACCCACAATTGTCCCACAATTTTTGCCTAGAAACCAATGCCCAAAATTTTGTACTGTTGTACAACCCTGCTAAAATCAACACCTCGGAAATAGTGCCAAAATGTTGATGTACGTCTGATATGTATGGCCTTGCTGCAGTAAGAAAATCCCTCAAACTGCCTAAAAAATCGTGCCACAGTCCACCTCGATTTTCATGCCCTCTTTCCTATTGTATGATCTGTACGGATCCATACAGCACGACCTCTAACCCAGTAGTAAACTTCAACAACTCTACACAAAAATATCTCCTTGGGATTTGTGCCCAAGCTCTCTTGGAAATCGTGCAAAAAATTGTTGCATACACTTTCTTCCTAGCTCTCTCTCAAATCTCTCTTGACTTGTCTTGCACACTACCCTAGGTTCTCTTATAACTGAAAATGGATTTTCACCTTCCCCATCCCCAAATCCAATGGCCAAGATCTAATCTTGCCTTTACAATATCAAGGGACATGATTCATTCTCTCCAAAATAAATCACTTAAATTTACTAAAGTAATTTTCCACTTTATGACATAAAGTCACTTTAATAAAATATTAGAAGGTCACTTTTACAAAGTCACTTTATTACAACTTTATAAAACGCCTATTACAAAGTCAAGTGCCTAGTAGTGCAAATATAAAGTCACATCCGCATACAAGACAAAACATGTGGAGTACCTCCTGAGATATAAAAGCTAACAATTGAGTCCTGCAATCCACAAAGCTAAGAGAAGTAGGTTTTTGCAAGGTGTCCAAGTAGGAAGAGGGGTGTCTCTCGTGGTAAGGGTTAGCGCCAATGCTATTACAAGGTGTCGACAAAATATTTTTCTCCTGGCAGTACTCATCACCCAACTTCATGAACTTGGGTTGTGTACTCTCAAATAGATTGGTAAGCCTTAGGATACAACGCTTTGGGTTCAAGGTTGTAGGTCAACAAAGTACTTAGGGATGGAAGGAGAGATAGGATGTTGTTGGGAGGATTTTCTGGCTGAGCTTCACAATGTACATTTTAGATTGAAGGATCATCAAGATCAGCTCAAATGGGAAAATAACTTGATTAGGGGTGAGTTTTCGGTTAAGTTAGGCTATCAATCACTTTTACCTTATGTTGTTGGTGAAAAGATTTTGTGGTGGGCCAAGCTATGTAAGGTAAAGGTACCAACAAAGTGTACTCTCTTTATGTGGCTTGTGCTCCGCAATTGAGTATTAACTTGGGAGCTACTCCGACGGAGAAGCTTTCAAGGTATGGGATAGTGCACACTGTGTAAGAAGCAAAATGAGAATATCTCACACCTCTTCATGGAGTGTCCATTCTCGACGCAGGTTTGGATTGAGATTGAGGGTCGGTTGGGATTGTCAAATATGTGGAGGAAGGGGACAGTGGAGGAAAATTTTAAAGAGTGGTTCACTCGCAAGGATCTAAAGGTTTATTGAGCACTACCCTATTTAGGGGCTCTGCAGATCTGGCTAGCCAGGAATGTTAGCTTCTTCAAAGATCGACACTCTCCTCCCTTCAGAGTTATAACCAAGGTACTAGCTTTACTTCCTTCTTTTCAGTCATCTGGCATCAACAAAGGGCCACAATTAGTGAGCGACATGCACATCATCAAAAGTCTTCCTTGATGTTTCTTTGATGGAGCCTGTCAAGAATTGAGTCAATCTTGTGGGTTGGGATTTGTTATTTCTCTTTCAGACTTGCACTACTTCACTGTGAAATCCAACTTAGGGGTTGGGACAAACAATACAAGTGAATTCAAAGCTCTTTATTTTCTCCTAAAAGTGACATTGAGTAAGGACATTCGGTCACTATAGGTCTTTGGGGACTCACACATTGTTATTAGGTGGATGAAGGACCAAGTCCAGATCCATAATATAGGACTGTTGGCACTGGCTTTGAAACTGAAGGATATTTCCAAACAATTTTCTAATATCTCCTTCTCTCATGTTTACAGGGAAAACAATGCACATGCAAACTTCCTTTCTAAAGAAGGATTACATTTGGCTCCAAATATACTTTTTGAAGAAGGACATGTGGGAGGGGTTTTTGTTTATTCTAGATCTTTAAGCATTGATAACTTTTAAAAATCTTTGGGATAGTTAGTATGTTACTTTTGAGATTTTGGTCTATTAAGCTTATGGGTTGTTGATAGATGTATGAGGCACTGTTTTAAAGAATTGTTTCTAATGTTATGTATGGGGACATGGAAGGCTATATGGGAAGGAAACTTGGGCCTATTAGTGGGTTCTGGTCTCTTTTGGGGGGAACATTATGATAGAGGATCAATATGGGTTGTTTACTCTCTTTTTTGATACATTGTAAAAGGATTTATGAGGACTATATTTTGATATTCTGCCTAAATAAAAAATACTTTTTTTACAAGGAATATGTATATGTTCCTTGTGTCGTGTATTACCAATATATTATCCTCTCTCTCCTGCTTCAAATGTCTTTTGAATTACCCCAATTGGACATTTCAATCAAAATGTATGCTACTTTTAAGTTAGCATACCTTTTTAAACCTTGTTTGGGGATTGCTTTGTGGTAGACCTTATAACCAAGATATCTTCAGAATTACTTTTCCATCGAGTCTACAATTTCGTCATGTAACCTAATGGTATGTCTTCTCTACCATACTAGAGGACTCCCTAAGTTCTAATGTGCCAAGAAAACATTTATGATGACTTCCCCAAAATTCACTAAGTTTGGTACCTTCCAGAAGAGCAAACTTGTACAATATCTATGTCGTCAATTTTTAATTTTTTAATAACTCCATTACATATACATTCAACCCCATTGCTTATACATTCAACCCCATATATACCCCCCATGGGGTCATAAAAAAAATGCAATTTGAAATGGGAGATTGGGTATTTTTAAGACTATAACCATACAAAAAAGTGTCCCTCAAGCAACAAAAGAAGGACAATAAATAATCACCCAAGTACTATGGTCCCTATAAGGTGTTGTAGATGATTGGTCGTATCACTTATAGATTGGATTTTCCCTCGCCTTCACATGCCCATCTGGTCTTCCATGTTTCCTATTTAAAGAAGGTAATTGTTGACAAGATCCCAGTTCAACTTCATACTATATTTCCAAGGCTTGATGAAGAGTGAAAAATCATACTAGAACCTGAAACAATCATTAAAACATATATCAAGCAACAAAGGACCAAAGCAATCATTCAGTGCCTCATCAAGTCGATGAACCTGCTAACAAAAGATGTGACTTGGGAAGATGAGTTCTTCAAAGTTCATATAAAAGCATCTACAACTAATCAATGTTGAGAAACATGATTGTTTGAAGGGGAAAGGCATGTTAATCCCCTAGTCCTATCCCTCATTACTTATCATTATATTAATTATAGTTAGGTAGGCTTATTATTAGGATGCTAACCCTCTTCATCTCCTATATATGCATCAAGGAGATTCATTTGTAGAATCATCTTGTGTTGTGCATTTGGATATCTTGTAATAAGAGTTAGCACCCTCAAAGATGTGCTTTATTCATTCACTCATTGTTAAGTTCGACAACCCAACACCTGACAATTTATTTCCTAGCAAACCCTTGTTGTAATAAACTTATTATGCAGATTTACTGAATAAAAAACATGGTTGAGTTTTAATGATCTAAATCAATAAATCGGTAGAAGCACAAGGAAACCATACACATTTGCACATGTAATTTTTTGGGCAAATACCCATGGAAAAACCTCTAAGGGAAAACCAGTACAATGTTGACTTTATTAATATAAATCTGGGCTCTCATCCTGGGATAATGGCCCACTTGAGGAAGATACAAAACAACAAATAGTCTAGCCTATCACACCTGGATGTTACTCATTTTCTCCTTTCCTCGGACCCTGCCCCTGCACACTTGGATGAAAGTCCTTCTTCACCCAATCAATGAGATCTCACTATCTCACTTTGTGTGTGTCTCCTCCTCTCACTAAGGATGTCTTTCATAATCTTGAGTTTACCCTAAATCCAAAACCCTAGATCTCCAAAGTGATCAATGGTTGTGATTAGATCTCAACTTCACTTTATGATCTAATGGCTAGGACTTAATTTAACTCACTAATGCCAAATAACTAGGCATTTGACTTAAATTAAACTCCATTAATTACAAAAGTACATTCCCTTTAATAATCACTTTATTAAAGTGAATCTCCTAAGTCTTGAGAGGCATTAAGGACAACTTCCACATGTTAGACACAAAACCGATGTGGAAGTACCTGTCTGATGCTACAAACATCAACACTCCCTCTTAGCAAGGAAGGTACTTCTCAAAGAGCCACCTGAAACTGGTTCTCCCTCCAACCCTGGCACAATGTCGCACACATCATCCTACACACTGACATCCCTCCAACCCTCGCACAATGTCGCACACATCATCCTTCACACTAACATCCCTCCAACCTTGTTGGTCAACTGCTCCCTGAACATTGGAAGTCTTGGAATCGATGACGCTACACATTAGTGCCCTGAAGTATGGACACTTCTCCGGAGGCTTGCTCTCCCTGTTTGTATTCCTAGGAGCCTCCTCCTACTCCTAAGCATCCATCAATGTCATCTCGTACCAACTAGGTCTCCTGACAGAATTGGAAGGGGATAACTCCCTCTTCCCATTTGAAGGTTGACTCTACTCACCCTTCAGAGCCTCTTGCTCCTCATCCTCTGTCACTGACATCGATTTATGATCCAAGATCCCTTTGGATCCACCTACAGGATTTCCCTGCAACCCGTATACCTTTCCCTCTCTAACACCAAGAACTCGTGCTAAGCCTATGCCAGATCCCTTCGATCGAATAAGAACCCGACCATCCTCGAAAGAGATGGCGTATCCATTATCCTCCATTGCCAATACTGAGAGAAAATTCATTTTTATCTCCAGAACATACAACACATCTACCACCTCCAGAGAACCCCCTGACTCCAGCTGGGACATAACTGTTCGAACTCCCTCTACACCACACTTGGCATGGGTGCCAAGCTCCACATATAGATCTAAGTTCGTACCAACTGGTGAACAACTCATGTGTTCCCGTCATGTGACGAGAAGCCCCACTATCCACAAACCAGACACTACCGCAATCTGTGTCAGAAAGACAAGAGACTAACAAGAATTCCCTCTTACACTTCTCAACAAACTCCTTGACTGGAGTTTCTGCAAACATTGCTACCTGTTGAGGCTTACTCTTCCCTTTCTTCTGTTGTGGACACTATGAAGCATAGTGGCCACTCTTGTGGCATGCAAAGCATTTCACTTTGCTTAGATACTTCTTCTTTCCAACCAGTGGAATTGACTCTTCACCTATATTCCCCTTGCTCCTCCTTACCTGACTGGCAAGAGCCAGATTCTCATCATCACCAACCTGTTGGCCTGCTAGAGATTCCTCCCAAATCTCCTCCTGGATGAAATCATCCAATAGCCTATCAAACTTGGGAAGTGTCTCCCATGCTACGATGCCCTTGATGAATGGGGCCCATGGCTTAGAGAAGCCATTCAGGGCCATCCTCACCAACTCCTCATCTAACATGACTTCCCCAACAACTGCCAACAAATCATGTACCTAAGTGATCTTGGTGAGATAACTGGTTACCGTATCCGATTTGGTCATCTTGGTGTCTTTGAGCTTTTCCCTCAACACCATCTTCCTATTTGTATTGTTGCTCTGAAAAAGAGTCATCAGAGCTAAAAACATCTCCCTAACTGACTTCTTCTCAGATATGTGAGGGATCAAATGATCCTTCACTGCATCTAAGATGATCCTCCTGGCTTTCACGTCCTTCAACTCATGGGCGGCCAGGTCTTTTGGATCCGTCAGTGGGTTCACCTCTGTGTTAGCAAACTCCCACAACCCATTCTCCATGAGAACAAATGTGACCCTCGCCTTCCAAGGGACGAAGTTAGATGCACCCTCCATCATGTCCTTAGACCTCAAACCTACTATAGCCATCTCCAAATCAAAAATTTACTCGGAACAGAAATTGCTGAAAATGTGCCTAGTCCTTCAGGCACAAAAACTAAATAATTTGAGCTTAGTCCTTCAAGCACAAAATTGATCCTTCGCTTCTAGGATCCCTGTCTGGAACCCACTTCCTGCTGCCCACTTCTAGGACCTTTTCCCGTTGCTACCCGAGGCTTCCTGCAGCCTTCTGCTACTTCCTGAACTTCCTATGGTCTTCCCGACTGCTGCCCAACCTTTCTACGGTCTTCCTGACGGCTCCTACGTGGCCTGCTCGAGGTATTCTCCACTGCCCGTTGGCCTGCTTGCTATCCTACAACTGCCCTCGGTTTGTTGTTGCCTTGTTGTGGTGGCCCTGAGTCCTGGCTCTGCTAGCATGTGGCCCTGCTGGCAACTTTGCTATGACAGTTGTGGCCGACAAAGTCCTGCAACCTGCTACTGCAATGATTGGCCTACTCCCTGTCCCACTGGCTCCTTGGCGACTGCAATCTACAACGCCCACGACCCCTCTCCATTGGCTGGTGTGCTTGTCGACTGGAAGTTGTGGTTGTCAGTTGCATCCCATGGCCTCCTTTACCTCTGTCGAGCCTGCTCATGTCCACAGGAACTTCCACCTAAGTACCTCAACTCCACACCCTGTCTCTTTTGTTAGCCCGAGCCACCACCTGTCGGTTGCTTGCTATTGTTCCAAATGGATTAACAGCTCCATGCACCCTCTGACTGTTCCAACACCCGACTCCATCTCAATTCTTCACGACTGCTCCACGACAGTGTTGTATATCTCTCTGATATATCGGATATATCGTCGAGATTTACAGAAGGCTGATATATTGTTTGTAAGATGTCGTGACACATCCGACATATTGAATGTGTTGTGACACATTCAATATGTCGTGACACTTTTTGAAAATATCGCGAGTCAATGACAAATATCGAGTTGCTGGCAAAATAGGCGGAAAAATGCGTGTGAAGGGGTTTTAAAAGCCGTGGGTTGTAAAGGTGTGCACATGTTGAATGTTTTTAGGCATACGGCAGAAGGATTCTCAATTGATTTATTACCAATGGAAATGTCCTGAATCATAAAAAAACATTTCCCAAGAAGCAAAAATTACAAATCCAAGCTTCTCATACTTAAAGACACAATTCCATATCTTGGTTGCAGTTATTTGCAACATCGGTCCTTGATATCAGCACAATGAACAACCACTGAAATATTCTAAAAACTCGAAGTGACTACCATTCCTGATAGACGTTGAAATGATTGATAAACATGTGTAATCTCCAGTTCATCCACATAAAAACAATTATGTTTACAGTTTTTTGCCGGATGCTTGAGACTAGTAAAAAAAATACATGTTTGGACCCTTCCACCTTTGCAAAAGCACGAGAAGTGGTTGGCATCTTTTTCATTTTGGTTTGATTGTTATGGGTCAGAAAAAGAAGGGATTGCAACAATTTGAAATCATGTATCATGTTTAAATGAAACCATAAGAAATTATCTGTTGAAAATAAGACTTAGGGGACACTAATTTCATTTTTAATAATAGCTTGCCTTTGAAATTACAAAAGGTGAAGAAGGTAATTTCTATGCATATGACATAAAAAGACATGCTATGGAAGTGGCCAAATGCCCTCAACATCTTCCACATCATGCAGTGAGATTTCTTGTTAATAAATTAATAGCCAGGTTTAGATTGCTTGGGATGAGTTTCCAAGACACCTGAAACAACATCTTCCACATCATGCAGTGAAGTTTCATGCCTCACATCTCTCTTGACACACTGTTATAACTTGTAATGAGCCAAGAAAAATTCAAAAGATTTAAAGCAACTCACAAGTCAATACAATGTTATAATGCTATGCTCAAACTCAAGAAGAAATAATGGCCCCAACTTTGGCACAAAGGTCTACCTTTTGACCATGTTTAAAGAGTCAACAAAGTCCCAAGTTTCTCTACTTTAACAAGCTAGAGGTGTGACAACAAACTTGAACTTGAACATGAAATTTTGTAAATCCATTTAATCACATTCAGAAAAGAAATGCCAAAGATGCCAATAAACAAGAGGAAGGAGTTTATCACTTACCATCATTTGATGCAACTGCCACTGGCTTTGTTGCACGGCCTAGACAAAATTAATGATTTGGATTCCTATGATCTATCATTTTCATTTTATCATGTACTATTTAGTATCTAGATGCCTCATGATTGTTGAAATTAGTGCAACTGCAAGAGCCATTCTCCGGGAGGATGGCATAAGACCCTAGCTAAGATCTAGGGTCCCCAGTGCACTCCTGGGGTTTCTTGGTTTGGGACCAAGCAATTAGAGCCATGGCAAAAGACCCTAGTGAGGACCCCCAGTATATTGTTGTGGTTCTTGGTCAAGGAACAAGCAGTAAGTCCCTAGATGTGTTCTAGGGCCACTGGATGTGATCCAAGGAATCCTTGCTCAGTGCTTGGATTGATCCTTGGATGTGTTCCTTGGTGGTTGATGATATAAGTCCCTAGATGTGTTCTAGGGCCCCTGGATGTGTTCCAGGGAATCCTTTCTTAACGCTTGGGTTGATCCTTGGTGGATAAGACCCTAGATGTGTTTTAGGGCCCCTAGATGTGTTCTAACTTATGGAGTAACCTGGTTTGGGACCAGGTGGTTCTTGGTTGAGTACCAATATGTGATGATGTGTGATCTTCTTCTTCTCTCCCAGGATGGTCCATGAGACCTAGGAGCAGTGATGAAGATGGAAATGACCACATCATAGATGTTTCCTCCTATACAAGGATGATAAAAGCTTATAAGTTATCATGAGACCTATGTGGACAATTTGCCATTGAAGAAGACCCCTTTAAATTTGTCTTGTAGCCTCTCCTTGCTTGAGTGCCATTCTCCTTCTTGATTAATATGGTGTTGGTCTTCTTTAGTCACTTTGACTTAATTGACTTTTAATTAATATTTTAATTAATTAAAAATATTAATTATCTTTTATTATTTATATTATTAGGTTTTTAATTAAACCTAACCCTAACCCTTTCTAATATAAAAGGAACCTCACCCCTCTCTCTCACATTACATTCTCTCCTACACTTCTCTTGGTTTGAAATTTTTGGTATGACCTCCTTGTTCAGTTCAATTCAATTTTTTGATGGAAGGTGTTTCTGGGTGCGGCCCCCTTGTAGGCTTTCTTCTCTTGTTGTTTGGGTGTGGCCTCCTTGTAGGCTTCCTTCTCTTGTTGTTTGGGTGCGGCCTCCATGTAGGATTCCTTCTCTTGTTGTTTGGGTGCGGCCTCCTTGTAGGATTCCTTCTCTTGTTGTTTGGGTGCGGCCTCCTTGTAGGCGTCCTTGCTCTTGTTGTTTGGGTGCGGCCTCCTTGAAGTCAACCTTTCTCTTGTTGTTTGGGTGCGACCTCGTTGTAGGATTCCTTGCTCTTGTTGTTTGGGTGCGGCCTCCTTGAAGTCAACCTTTCTCTTGTTGTTTGGGTGAGGCCTCCTTTAAGTCATCCTGTCTCTTGATGTATGAGGTGCGACCTCCTTAGGAGATTTGTTTGATGTTCGTGTTAGGGTATGGCTGCCCTGTTGTTGGTCTTTTCTTGCAGGTTGAAGTAGAGCGACCTCTCCCCTTGATGTTAAAGGTGCCACACCCCCCTCCTCTCTCTCCTTCAAATCTGTTGTTGTTCCTTCCAAGTTGTCGCCACCCTTCTTACTGTTGTTGTCTTCCCTTTTATGGTTGTCGTTGGTTCTTCTTGAGTGCTGCCACTGTCACATGTTTATGCCACCTTGTTACAACCCTTAGGGTTTGGTGAAACAACCCTTTCTAAACTGCTACTTAGATCTACCCTATTTGTTGTAGCAGATCTATGTGCTAGACAATTTTTGTATAGGACTGTTAGGGGTTTCTTTCACCCCCTTGTTTTGGTCTTTGGGGTTTCTATATCAGCCCTAGACTTAGGCTGATTAGTTTTTGAATTCTACCCTGTTCTTCTTGGCAAACTTTCCACCTAAATCATGATGAGATCAAACCCTTAAGGGTTTGATCCATGACCAATATAGCTTTTACTGAGCATACAGAAAAGAGGACAACAAGTATCTAAGGTAAAGGTAATGTTCAGTTTTGATTTGTTTCTAGATCTGTTTATGTTCATTCATGTTCAGATTTAATTTTGAAATTGTATTTATTTATGTGTTTGATCTACTTCGTAAATATTGTTTTATTGTATTTATTTCTGTGTTTGATCTACTTCAGAAATATTGTTTTTCTTGTTGATCTATATCTACAGTAGTGAACAAAAATTAAAAGGATATCTTTGTCCTAGATTTCCCTTTGTTGAAATGAGTGCAGTTGCAAGAACCATTCTCCGGGAGGATGGCATAAAACCCTAGCTAAGATCTAGGACCCCCAGTACACTCATGGGGTTCTTGGTTTGGGACCAAGTAGTTTGAGCCATGGTGAAAGACCCTAGTGTGGGCCCCCAGTGTATTACTGGAGTTCTTGGTCAAGGACCAAGCAGTAAGTCCCTAGATGTGTTCTAGGATCCCTGGATGTGTTCCAGGGAATCCTTGCTCGATGCTTGGATTGATCCTTGGATGTGTTCCTTGGTGGTTGATGATGTAAGTCCCTAGATGTGTTATAGGGCCCCTGGATGTGTTCCAGGGAATCCTTGCTTAAACGCTTGGGTTGATCCTTGGTCTTGTACCTTGGTAGATGAAAGACCCTAAATGTGTTCTAGGGCCCCTAGATGTGTTTTTGGGTACCCTAGTCTTGGACCATCTAGTTCTTGGTTGTGTACCATGATGTGATGATGTGTGATATTCTTCCTCTTTCCCAGGATGGTCCATGAGACCTAGGAGCAACCACGAAGATGGACATGACCACATCATGGATGTTTCCCATTATGCAGTGATGATAAAAGTTTATAAGCCATTATGAGACTTATGTGGACATGTTTTTCCATTAAAGAGGACCCCCTTGACCTTGCCTTTTGGTCCCCCCTTGCTTGATCTTGTTTCCTTTCTTGTTTGATTAAGTGTTGGGTTTTTATAAGTCACTTTGACTTATTTGACTTTTAATTAATATTTTTATTAATTAAAATGTCATTAATTAATTGTTTTATTTTTTAGCCCTAACCCCATCCTTAGCTATAAAAAGAAACCCTCCCTCTAGCATTAAATATACACTCGCCTATCTCTTCCTAGTCTGAACTTGTTGAGGCTACCTCAGAGTGTTTTTATTATTTGTGGTATGACTTTCCTAGTGGATTTTCATTTTCAGTTTTGAGGTATTGGTTGGACAATTTTGAGTTTAGTCTTAGCTTGCTAGTTGGGAGATACTACAGATCTTCTCCTTGGTTGTATGTGTATGTTGTGGACCTTTTGTTGGTTGTTGTGGGTCTTCTCTTGACAATCGTGGACCTTCCTGTGATTACCACGGGCCTCTCCTTGGTTGAGTGTTGGAGCCACGAACCCTTCCTTGGCTGTATGTGTATGTCATGGACCTTCTGTGTGTGTTGCGGCCTCTTCATTTGTTGCTACTATGTGTTGTGAGGGTACGATGGCCTCCCATCTCCTTGTTGCCACTGTGTATAAGGTGTCACTGCCTTCTAGGCAGCCTTTGGCTCCTCCTCCTTTGTTTGCTTGTGCCTTTCTACTTGTTGTCCCAATTGTTGGTACCTTGTTTGGCTTGAAGGGTTTTGTTGTTGTAGTGTATTACAGTTCAATTTTGGACAGCCTATTTTGAGTGTTTGCTTCAGCTCTGTTTGTGGTCCTCTCCTTGGCAAAACAATCTACCTAACATCATGGTAGAAATCAAAACCCTTGAGTTTTGATCCATGATTATTAAACTAATTTCTTAGCATATAAAAGAGGACATCATCCATATGCCAGGTACATCTCTTGGCTAAAGGTAAGTTTGCACTTAATCTACATTTAGAAATTTTGTTTTATGTTCAGAATAACTTCTACATGCTCAGATCTCATTGTTTATATTTAATATGCTTACGTTATTGTTTTAAAGTGTTGATCTACATTTATATTAGTAAACAAATTAGTTAAAAGTTATCATTGTTTTCTATTTTTCCCTAAAAACTAACATGGTATCAGAGATTAGGGCGTGAAAAGAGCTCAAGAGTTGAAAACTTGAGCCTGTGTAGATCCACCTTTTAGGGTTTGTTTTGTAGATCAATAGTAAATCCATTTCATAATTTGATCTTGAAATTAGCATGGCCTCATCTTCAGTCAAAGCAGAAGATAGGCTTGAAGGGGCCTCAAATTTTAATGCTTGGAAAGCAAGGGTTTTTAATATACTAAAAGGAGATTTGGATGAGCTAATCACTGAGTGATAAAAGAACCTACTTCGAATATAAACAGGGAAGCATATAAGAAGAGGTAGGCCAAAGCTAAAAGAATCAATTTTTATTCAGTTAAGGACAACATGATGCCTCTCATTGGTCATCTAAGGACAGCTAAGGAATGTTTTGATGCCCTAGCAAATCTATATGAAAAGAAGGATCCAACTCAAAAGAGGATATTGAAGAAACAATTACGTACATTAAAGATGGGAAATGACGAACATATATCTGCCTTCTTTTCCAAGATTGCTCAAACCAGAGGTCAACTTATAGCAATTGGAATTGCAATGGATGATGATGACCTTGTACAAACTACAGTTGATGGCCTCCCTGACTCATGTGAGACTTTTTTCTCTTTGGTCAACGAAAGAGAAGTTCAACCTAACTTCGAGAGACTATGGCATGATTGCTTAGAAGAAGAAGAAGGAAGACTCAAAAGCAGGAATGAGCCCTCAACAGTAAGAGACCATGCACTTTCAGTCAAAGCCAAGAGATGGAAGAAGTTTCCTCAGCACAAAGGAAAAGGTAAGAAACCCCAAGGTAAGCAATCTCACTTTCACTCTCATTTATCTAAAGTAAGATGTTTTAACTATAAAAGGCCAGGTCATTATGCAAAAGACTGCAGGAACCCTCATTCTCAGTGGAAGTAGAGAGGCAAGTTTCATGCTTCAGTTGCAACCGAGGAAGAAGAACCAAGGCTGCCACCAAAGAACAAGAACAACACCGAGAATTTTATCTCATATTAGCCCTCTCTGGAACTTTAACCAAGTCAGAAGATGTTTGGTTAATGGATAGCGGGGCCTCCAAACACATGACAAGTTTCAAACAAAATCTTCTAAACTGTCGAGATAAGAAGTTCAATGTGAAGGTAGAATTGGGTGATGATGGCACATATGACATTAAAGGATTTGGATCATCATCCTTTCAGCTTCAGACAAGTAATGTATTTCATATCGATAAAATTCTTTATGTTCCCGGGTTAAAGAAAAATCGCATCTCATTTGCATTGTTAGAAAGCAAAGGGTACTCAATAGCTTTTTCCAAAGGGAAGTCTCTAATGTGGCCCTCAAATGGGAGTTTGAGCTCTGCCATGACTATCGAAACTCAAGAGAGTGGACTTTACAAAATCACTGGTCAAGTTGTTCAAGCATTAGCTCATGAGATGATAAACCCCTACGAGCTATGGCACAAAAGGCTTGGACATCTCAACTACAACGCACTCCCAGGTTTGCAAAAGATGGTAACATGTATGCCAGTGTTTTCATTTGAGTGTGATAGTGTTTGTAGAGGTTATGCTCTCGGTAAGAATACAAAGAAAGCTTACCCTCACAACAATAGAAAAAATAATGGCATTTTAGATCTTATTCATTCTGATCTTTGTGGACCTATGACTGCTCCGCCTATGAATGGTTGTCTTTATTATATCATTTTTATTGAAGATTGTTCTCGCAAAACTTGGATTTATTTTTTGAAGACTAAAGATGAATCTTTCAACAGATTTCAGGCTTTTAAGAATCTTGTTGAGAATCAAACAAGTAGACACATCTGTGTTTTCAGAACGGACAATGGAAAAGAATTTGACTCCCACAAGTACGATGAACTCTGTCGGACTTCAGGGATTAAGAGGGAGCTGATTGTGCCTTATAATACCCAGTAGAATGGGGTTGTAGAAAGAAAGAAGAGAACGATTTGTGAAGCAACCAGATCTATGACGTATGATCAGAATCTACCTTTATCTCTTTGGGCCGAAGCTGCAAGCACTGCAATCTACATTCAGAACAAGTGTCCTCATAAAGCCCTTGAAGAGAAAACTCCAGAAGAAGTCTTCACCGGTATGAAGCCTTCAGTTGATCATTTGAGAATCTTTGGCAGTCTAGTCTACATTCATATTCCAAAAGAAAAGAGGACTAAGTTAGAGCCCTCCGGAAAGAAAGGAACTTTTGTGGGATACAGTGAAACCTCAAAGGCATACAGAATTTATGTACTAGGGAAAAAGTTCATTGAGGTCAACAGAGACGTGACTTTTCATGAAGAAGCAAACTTTTGTCATTCCAGAGAACTTCCATGTGATACATAGGGGCAGGAAGCTCCAGCTCTGAAACCTTCAGATACATCTCTTCCAGATGGGCAAAGGGAGGAGACCATAGAGCCTTCAGTGGATCCCTCAAGGGATTCTATCAAGTTTCCCTTAGAGAAACCTCATGTTAAAATGAAACCACCTTGGTACCAGGAAATACTAAAGGAAGCAGAAAAGCATATAGCACCTAAAGGCACCTTCAGAGAAAGCAAGAAACCAGATAAGTACTCCGTCCTGATAGCTCCATTGAATCTTGTGATTGACTCAGAACCTTCCACCTTTGAAGAAGCCTCCAAACATAAAGTGTGGAAGGATGCCATGATAGAAGAGTACGATTCAATATTAAAGAATGATGTATGGGAAGTGGTCCCAAGACGTCTTGGAAAATCATTGGTAACCTCTAAATGGCTTTACAAAATAAAGCATGCAGTAGGTGGCGGTGTTGAAAAATTCAAGGCTAGATTTGTGGCTCGTGGCTTCTCTCAGAAAGAAGGAATTGACTATGACGAGATCTTTGCTCCTATTGTCAGGTATACTTCCATCATAATCATTATCTCTCTTGCTTCAGTTTTTAATTGGAAACTTCACCAGATGGATGTTAAGACTGTCTTTCTTAACAGTGAAGTTGAGCAAGAGGTTTATATTGAGCAGCCTGAGGGTTTCATGATCCATGGGAAAGAATCCCATGTCTGTAAACTCAAGAAAGCCTTGTGTGGATTGAAACAAGCTCCGAGAGCTTGGTATGGAAGAATTGACAGTTTTCTACAGAGTCTTGGATTCTCCAAGAGCATAACAGATCCTAATCTTTATATAAAGATTGTGCATAATCATCATGTTATCTTGGTTTTATATGTGGATGATTTGTTCCTCACCGAAGAGGAACCTCTTATAGCTCAGACTAAGAGGGAGTTATCAACATAATTTGAAATGAAAGACTTGGGTCTCATGCACTACTTTCTTGGCTTAGAGGTGTGGCAGAAACCATGTGATATCTTTCTCTCACAAAGCAAGTATGTAGTTGATGTGCTCCGCAGACTTGGCATGTTGGATTGTAAGTCCATGTCCACACCTATGATTTCTAACCTGAAGAGGTTACAAGATCAAGCTACAGGTTCAGATCCGAAAGACCCCACCATATATCGTCAGATCATTGGGTCTTTGATGTATCTAGTACATATCAGATCAGACATTTGTTATGTAGTGAATGCCCTCAGTCAATTCATGTGTGAACCGAAACATATTCACATGGTTGTTGTTAAACATATTCTCATATATGTCTGGGGAACTATAGCCTATGGGCTCATATATACTTTGAGTGGAGGGGTAATGCTTCATGGTTTTATAGATTCAGATTGGATGGGAAATACAGTGGACCGAAAGAGTACTTCTGGATATTGTTTCAGTTTGGGTTCAACTATGATCTCCTGGTCCAACAGAAAATAGGGCTCCATAACCCAGAGCACTGTAGAAGCAGAATATATTGTTGGAAGTGTTGCTACTAGAGAAGCAGTGTGGCTCCGAAAGATACTCTCAGACTTGTTCAGTGCTGAGTTGGAACCCACAGTAATCCACTGTGATAACCAGAGCTGTATAAAGCTCTCCGAGAATCCGGTGTTTCATGACAGATCGAAACACATTGAGATGATATATCATTATGTTCGGGACATGGTGCAGAAGAACATTCTCAGTATTCAGTATGTTTCGACGACAGAACAAACCGTAGATATTTTGACCAAGCCTCTGTCCTTGACAAAGTTTGTGTACTTTTGAGACAAGCTTGGTGTTGCTGAGAATGCCTCTCTTGTTGAAAGGGAGTGTTGAAATTAGTGCAACTGCAAGATCCATTCTCCAGGAGGATGGTATAAGACCCTAGTTGTGACCTAGGTCCCCCAGTAAACTCTTGGGGTTCTTGGTTTGGGACCAAGCAGTAAGTCCCTAGATGTGTTATAGGACCCCTGGATGTGTTCCAGGGAATCCTTTCTCGGTGCTTGGATTGATCCTTCGATGTTCCTTGGTGGTTGATGATGTAAGTCCCTAGATGTGTTATAGGGCCCCTGAATGTGTTCCAGGGAATCCTTGCTTAAATGCTTGGGTTGATCCTTGGTCTTGTACCTATTGAAATAATGTAACTGCAAAGTGTCTTCTGATTATTATTTGATATATTATTCATTGGATCAATCCCCATTGTGGATTGATCATGTCAGCTATTGTAAAAGACCAAATCTCCTTTTGCAGATTGGTCATAATGTAATTGTAATAGGCAAAAGAAGAAGTCGGCCCCGGAATATATAAAAGAGGCCCCAGAATATAATAAAGGTGGTTATAACCACCCAAAAGAAGAAGTCGGCCCTGCCAGTGAAAGGGCACTTCAACACGTGCCAGATTTGTATAAATAAGGAGGCTAATGCCTCACTTAGACACACACACTCACTTGTTCATTGAGAGACAAGTTTCAGAGCTGCAGTTGGAGAAGAGAGAGAGAGAGAGAGAGAGAGAAGCACATCTTTGGGAGAGGACTTTCTGTATTTGTTTGAGTTATCTCTTGGCATTGTATTGGATATCTATAATAAGGAATTTTTGCTGGGTTTTCTTCCCCGTGAGGGTTTCCCAGGATAAATGATGTGTCTCTTGTGATTGTGTATTTCTCAATGATTCTATCTTATGCTATTGTTATCTATTGAAATGCAAAGAACTATAATAATGCTTAAACATTAACATGGTATTAGAGCCAAGCTAAAGGGAGCATCTTTCATAAGAGAAAAGTGAAAAACGTCACTGTTGTCCTACATGCAAATTAGGGCTTTTTGTTGGTGAGGTATTTCAACCCTAAAACCATCTAGAAAAGTGCACCCTCCCTCAAGGCTCATTTTGGCACCTTCAGCGCAACTTTTCAGTGGCTAGATCCCCCGGAAAGTGAAACCCTAGTTTCACAAAGTACTAGAAAACCAGAGTACCAGAGGTATCAGAAAACCAGAAGCACCAGTCCAGAAATCCGCAGATCAAGTTTGGAGGGGTAAAAGTTGGATTTTCTCAGATCCAAGCACACCAGGCTACTCGCCTCAGCCAAGCGCACCTCCTAGTAAGTTCAGAATTTGATTTTGAACACTTTAATTTTTTGGACATTTTCCTAGCTTCAGGTAAAAGATGTTTGCAAGCGTTAAGCTTGTTGGCAAGCTAGAAGGTGTGGAAAACTTCCGTGCCTGGAAGTATAGGATTAGTCTCATTCTTGAAGAAAATGACCTAGCAAGATTCGTCAAAGAAGAAATGTCGGAGCCCAATGATGTTGCAGAAAAAGAAAAGTACCAAAAGGACACAACCAGGGCCAAAATAATCATTGCAGATTTAATCAAAGATCACTTGATTCCTTATGTATCATCAAAGAAGAATCTGAAAGAAATGTTTGATGCCCTAAACAGACTATATGAAGGAAAGAACATAAACCGAAAGATGAATCTTAGAACTCAGCTCAAGAATACAAGAATGCAGAAGGGAGAATCGATCCAAGAATATTTCTCCAGAATATCCCAATTCAAAGAACAACTAGAAGCAATCGAAGATACTATAGACGAAGACAAACTCATAATGACAGCCCTAAATGGTCTCACAAGACCTTGGGATGCATTCATCTAAACGATTTGTGCCAAAATGGAGAAACTAAAGTTTGATGGTCTATGGGAAGAATGCATTCAAGAAGAAACAAGAGTAGCTAACTGAGAGGCTTTACTAGCAAGAGATGAAGATCAAGCCCTAGCTACTCACACTAAAGGAGGAAGGAAGAAGCCCTACTTCCAGAAAGAGACTTATAAAGAGTCTCAACCCCCAAACAAATTCAATCATAAATAATCTCATCCAAGGAGATTTCAAAAGAAAGGACAACGAAAGGAAAGAGATTACTCATCTGTACAATGCTACCATTGTGACAAGATGAGACACATTGTGAAGTTTTGTCTAGCAAGACGAGAAGAATACAAGAGGAAACATAAGAGGCACCATGCCCATGCAGTCGAAGATGAAGAGCCACCCGCAAAGATGATAAGAGAGTAGATCAAAGACTATGTCTTAATCTCGGCCCTCTCAGGATCGGTAACACCTGGAGAGGACACTTGGCTCATTGATAGTGGTGCATCAAAGCGCATGACAGTTCAAAGAGACATTCTCTCTTGTATTTCAGAAAATAAATTTTCTTAGAAAGTGACACTTGGAGATGATTACCAATATCCCATTAAGGGAGTGGGAGAATCAAACTACAAGCTTAAATCAGGAAATTCTATGAAGATGAAGGACGTACTCTATGTACTAGGTTTGACAAAGAACCTACTCTCCATTTCAGCTTTAGAAAAGAAAGGCTTCAGAGTTGCCTTTATAGATGGAGAAGTTCTTATGTGGGCTAAAGGAGAAACCATAAAAGAAGCAATCATCATTGGAAAAGAATATAATGGTTTGTATAAGCTAAAGGGTCACTCAGAAGCTGCCATGACCCACGCCATTGAGAATCCATGTGAACATTGGCATAGAAGATTAGCTCACATTAACTAAAAGGCGCTACCATACATATGCAAAGCGGTCATATAATTACCAAAACTCAAGGTTGACCATGAAGGTGTATGGAATGGATGTGCATAAGGGAAGAACATCAAGAACCCTTTTTCGAAGAGAGACAACAAAGTAGAAGGAGTCATAGAACTCATTCATTCAGATGTGTGTGGCCCAATGCCATCTTCCTCCATTAGTGGCAAGTTCAAGGAATTCAAAGCCTTGATAGAGAATCTTTCTGAAAGAAAGATCAAGATACTCAGGTCTGATAATGGAGGAGAATACACCTCAAAAGAGTTTGTGAACTTCTGCAAAGATGTTGGGATCAAGAGGGAACTCACTACTCCCTATAATCCCCAACAAAACGGTGTAGCTAAAAGGAAGAACAGAATGATAATGGAAGGTTGAAGACCATGATCCACGATCGAGATCTTCCTATGTGCCTATGGGCATAAGCAGCAATGACAACGGTATATGTGCAAAACCGATTGTCCCATAGTGCACTTGGGTTCAAGACCCCGGAAGAGATGTTCATCGGAAAGAAACAAGAGGTAAGCCATCTCAAAATATTTGGCTGCCCAGTTTTTATACATATTCCGAAAGAGAAGAGAAACAAGTTGGAACCTTCAGGAAAGAAGGGAATATTTGTGGGATACTGTGAGGTCTCCAAGGCCTTCAGAATTTATATACCAGGTCACCATCACATTGAGATCAGCAGGGATGTGACCTTCGATGAAGATGCAACACTCAAGAAATCAAGAATATGCCAGCTTGAAGAAGTATATGAAGAGGAACCCGTAATCCCCAGAATCACAGAATCAATGAGGGAGGTTCCCAGAGCTGCAGAACTAGTGAGGGAAGTCGTAACTTCCCCTAATGAAGAAATTCTAGAAGATCATGACATAGTAGAATTTCAAGAACCTCCTCAAATGACGATCTTCCATAAGAGAAAGCCTGCTTGGGCAAGAGAGCTTATTCAATATGGAGAGAAGTATGGTGTTCCTGAAGGAACCACGAGACAGGTAAAGAAACCAAAGCCATTCTCCAGTTATACGACTTTGATGTGTGATCTCCTAGAGAAGGAGCCTACTTGCTTTGAAGAATCCATTCAGAAGAAAGAATGGGCAGATGCCATGACAAAGGAATACCAATCCATAATAAAGAATGATGTATGGGAAATAGTTCCCAGACCTAAAAGTAAGGATGTGGTATCTTCCAAATGGCTCTTCAAAATAAAACATGTTGTTGATGGAAGTATTGAGAAGTATAAAGCAAGATTTGTCACTCGTGGTTTTTCCCAAAAAGAAGGCATTGACTATGAAGAGACATTCGCTCATGTAGCCAGATACACTTCGATCAGGACCATCATAGCCCTTGCAGCTAAGATGAAGTGGAAGTTACACAAGATGGACGTAAAGATAGCTTTCCTAAATGGTGTCATCAAAGAGGAAGTGTATATAGAGCAACCTCAAGGATTTGAAGTTGAAGGCAGGAAGTCTCATGTCTGCAAGTTGAAGAAATCCTTATAAGGATTGAAGCAAGCTCCTAGAGCTTGGTATGGCCGGATAGACAGTTTCCTGACGAGCTTGGGCTTTACCAAGAGTAAAGCAGATTCTAACCTCTACTTCAAGGTTATGAACGATGAGCCAATGATATTATAACTGTACGTGGATGACTTATTCTTAACTGGAGAAGAAAATCTCATCACTAAATGTAAGAAGAGACTCAACTCAGAATTTGAGATGAAAGACCTTGGCCTAATGCATTATTTCTTAGGTCTTGAGGTATGACAAAGTCCAGAAAGAATATTCCTTAACCAAGGGAAATATGCAGTCAAAATCTTGAAGAGATTCAACATGTTAGAGTGCAAGTCCATGAATACACAGATAGATTATTGGATCGCTAATGTACCTGACGAATACCAGACCAGATATTTGTTTTGCCGTGAACACCTTGAGTCAGTTTCTGGTAGAACCCAGACATGTTTGTGGGTTGCAAAACATGTGATGAGCTACCTTAAGGGTACACTAGATTGTGGTCTCAATTATGATGGAGATCATGATTTCACATTGAGTGGGTACACTGATTCAAATTGGGCAGAAAGTGTCTCAAATAGGAAGAGCACTTCAAGATGTTGTTTCAGTTTGGGATCAGCCATGATCTCATGGCAGAGTAGAAAGCAATTTAGCATTGCTCTCAGCACAGCGGAAGCCGAATACATTGCTGCGTGTTCTGCCAGCTACGAAGCTATATGGCTTCGAAAGTTGTTGACCAGTCTATTTGACCTAGAGATGGAAGCAACCACGATCCTATCTGACAACCAGAGCTGCATAAAGATGACAGAGAATCATGTATTCCATGACAAGTCGAAGCACACAGAGATTCGATATCATTACATCCATGACATGGTGCAGAGAGGAGCCATAAAGCTCTAGTACGTTAGCACGGATGAACATGTTGTTGATGTGTTGACCAAGCCTCTATCTCGTGTAAAGTTTGAGCACTTTCAATATAAGCTTGGTATAGTCCGAAAGGACCTTCTTCAAAAGGGGGAGTAGTGATGAGATGAGACTAGCATTGTGCTTCCGGCTTGACAGTTGTGACGTAAATCCAGTCTAGTATCTTGCTTCTAGCTTGATTGTTGTGACGTAAAGCAAGATGATAAGATGAAACTAGTACTGTGCATCTGGCTTGACAGCTGTGACATAAAGCCAATCTAGTATCTTGCTTCCAGCTTGATTGCAGTGACGTAAAGCAAGACGATGAGATGAGACTAATACTGTGCTTCTGACTTGACAGCTGTGACGTAAAGCCAGTCTAGTATCTTGCTTCCAGCTTGATTGTTGTGACGTAAAGCAAGACGATGAGATGAGACTAGTACTGTGCTTCCGGCTTGATAGCTGTGACATAAAGCCAATCTAGTATCTTGCTTCCAGCTTGATAGTTGTGACGTAAAGTAAGATGAACATTGTGCTTCCAACCTTACAGCTGTGACGTAAAGCCAGTCCAATATTATGATGATGAGCCAGCCTCGTGCTGTGATGATGATGTATTAGTTTTATACTAATCCATATTGATGCAAATGATGATTGCATTCCTTTGAGAATGATGATGTTGCCGATGAAGAAAACTTCCGATGATTTATAGATACGCCAGTCAGTGTTCCAAGATGATATTGATGATGTTATCCTCCTAATGTTGTTAATGATAAAGGCCTCTCTCTCGCCTGATGTTATTGAAGAATACCCTTCTTGTTAAGGGGGAGTGTTGAAATAATGTAACTGCAAAGTGTATTCTGATTATTATTTGATATATTATTCATTGGATCAATCCCCATTGTGGATTGATCATGTCGGTTATTGTAAAAGACCAAATCCCCTTTTGCGAATTGGTCATAATGTAATTGTAATAGGCAAAAGAAGAAGTCGGCCCTGGAATATATAAAAGAGGCCCCAAAATATAATAAAGGTGTTTAAAACCACCCAAAAGAAGAAGTCGGCCCTGCCAGTGAAAGGGCACTTCCACATGTGCCAGATTTGTATAAATAAGGAGGCTAGCGCCTTACTTAGACACACACTCACTTGTTCATTGAGAGACAAGTTTCGGAGCTGCAGTTGGAGAAAAGAGAGAGAGAGAAGCGCATCTTTGGGAGAGGACTTTCTGTATTTGTTTGAGTTATCTCTTAGCATTGTATTGGCTATCTATAATAAGAAAGTTTTGTTGAGTTTTCTTCTCCATGAGGGTTTCCCATGATAAATGATGTGTCTCTTGTGATTGTGTATTTCTCAGTGATTATATCTTATGCTATTGTTATCTATTGAAATGCAAAGAACTATAATAATGGCTTAAACATTAATAGTACCTTGGTGGATGAAAGACCCTAGATGTGTTCTAGGGCCCCCAGATGTGTTTTGGGGTACCCTGGTCTTGGACCAGGTAGTTCTTGGTTGTGTACCAAGATGTGATGATGTGTGATATTCTTCCTCTCTCCCAGGATGGTCCATGAGACCTAAAAGCAACCACGAAGATGGACATGACCACATCATGGATGTTTCCCCTTATGCAGTGATGATAAAAGTTTATAAGCCATTATGAGACTTATGTGGACATGTTTTTCTGTTAAAGAGGACCCCCTTGACCTTGTCTTTTGCTCCCCCCTTGCTTGATCTTGTTTCCTTTCTTGTTTGATGAAGTGTTGGGTTTTTATAAGTCACTTTGACTTATTTGACTTTTAATTAATATTTTTATTAATTAAAATGTCATTAGTTAATTGTTTTATTTTTTATCCCTAACCCCATCCTTAGCTATAAAAAGAAACCCTCCCTCTAGCATTGAATATACACTCTCCTATCTCTTCCTAGTTTGAACTTGTTGCGGCTACCTCATATTGTTTTTATTATTTGTGGTACGACTTTCCTAGTGGATTTTCATTTTCAGTTTTGAGGTATTGGTTGCATAGTTTTTCAATTTAGTCTTAACTTGCTGGTTGGGAGATACTACAGATCTTCTCCTTGGTTGTATGTGTATGTCGTGGACCTTTTGTTGGTTGTTGTGGGTCTTCTCTTGACAGTCGTGGACTTTCCTGTGATTACCACGGACCTCTCCTTGGCTGAGTGTTGGAGCCGCAAACCCTTCCTTGGTTGTATGTGTATCTCGTGGACCTTCTGTGTGTGTTGCAGCCTCTTCATTTGCTGCTACTATGTGTTGTGAGGGTACGGTGGCCTCCCATCTCCTTGCTGCCACTGTGTATAAGGTGTCACTGCCTTCTAGGCAGCGTTTGGCTCCTCCTCCTTTGTTTCCTAGTGCCTTTCTACTTGCTATCCCAGTTGCTAGTACCTTCTTTGGCTTGAAGGGTTTTGTTGTTGTAGTGTATTACAGTTCAGTTTTGGACAACCTGTTTTGAGTGTTTGCTTCAGCTTTGTTTGTGGTCCTCTCCTTGGAAAAACAGTCTACTTAACATCATAATTATTGAACTAATTTCTGAGCATATAAAAGAGGACAACATCCAAATGTCAGGTACATCTCTTGGCTAAAGGTAAGATTTATTTTTATGCACTTAATCTACATTCAGAAATTTTGTTTTATGTTCAGAATTACTTCTACATGTTCAGATCTCATTGTCTATATTTAATCTGCTTAAGTTATTGTTTTAAAGTGTTGATCTACATTTATATTAGAAAACAGATTAGTTAAAAGTTATCACTGTTTTCTATTTTTCCCTAAAAGCTAACACCCTTAAATTCTAACAATGATGATTCATCTCATGAGATACATTTATTTTGATCATTTGATGTGATTTTGTATCTACTATCATCCTATCAGGAACATGTTTCAAAATTTTCAGTTTAGTAACGATATGTGACCACTTGACATCTTATGCATCTTATTTATTATTTGTATTTTCATATTTATGTAGCAATGTGTTTATTTGATGTTGTTGTTGCTTTTACATGTTTAAAAAATTGAAAAAAATGAGTGTTTTTGTATTTTTTTGAGGTCTTGAGACATTTTCCGAGATATTCTGATATTTTCCGTTGATGTCGCCGATAAGTTACTTTCCAGACCCTCGCCGATATTTTCCCCGAGACGATATATACAACATTGCTCCACGGTGCTCTCCCTACATGCAGTTAGTGCGAACGTACGTTGTACGACTGTCGTACGCTATGCTTTCTTTTTCTTTTTTCGTTTTTCCCTCGCAGCCTGCAAAAATAATTTTTTTTGTGCTGCAAAAAATTACGACCTGTGCACTTGATTCTTCTTCAGAACAAATCACGCTCTGATACCACGTTAAGTTTCAGCAACTCAACACCTGACAATTTATTTCCTAGCAAACACTTGTTGTAATAAACTTTTTACACAAATTTACTGAATAAAAAACACGACTGAGTTTTAACGATCTAAATAAATAAATCAGCGGAAGCACAACAAGGAAACCATACACATTTACACACGTAATTTTCTGGGTAAATACCTCTGGAAAAACCCCCAAGGGAAAACCAATACAATGTTGATTTTATTAATATAAATATGGGCTCTTGTCCTAGGAAAATGGTGCACTTGAGGAAGATACAAAACAACAAATAGTCTAACCTATCACACCTGGCTGCTACTCCTTTGCTGCCCCTTTGCTCCTTTCCTCGGACCTTGCCCTTGCACACTTGGATGAAAGTCCTTCACCCAATCAATGAAATCTCACTATCTCACTCTGTGTGTGTCTCCTCCTCTCACTTAGGTTGCCTTTTATAATCTTGAGTTTACCCTAAACCCAAAACCCTAGATCTCCAAAGTGATCAATGGCTAAAATTAGATCTCACCTTCACTTTATGATCTAATGGCTAGGATTTAATTCAACTCTCTAATGCCAAATACTTAGGCATTTGACTTAAATTAAACTCCATTAATTACAAAAGTACATTCACTTTAATAATCACTTTATTAAAGTGAATCTCCTAAATCTTGAGAGGCATTAAGGATGACTTCCACATGTTAGACACAAACCGATGCGGAAGTACCTGTCCGATGCTACAAACATCAACACTCATTCATCTCATTTAGGCATGGCATTACTGAATTGGGTGTTTCTTATGCTTATGTGGTTATTTGGTGCATAACACGAATGCATTAGGTTCTAAAAGTATAGATTTTCTCCCTCTAAATTTCAATGAACAAAGACTCGAACATGTTTGAGTTGTTTCTTCATGCCTAACAACTTAGATCTAAACAATGCTTTAGAAGGACAGTTCAAGGTTCCTACATATGTATCTTGCTTCTGCAATTTGAACATGCTAAAAGGTCCATATTATAGGGTCAAGCCAAAAAGTTCATCTGAACAAATATTTGAACAAACAGACTTCATTTTCAGTAACCCTTTTTAGACCAGAAGAAAGCATACCAGTCGAGTCAGGCTATCAAACTCTTTGACCACATCAGTAAACTTATCCACGTCTTCTTCATCAAGAGAGACAGCTAAATCCTGAAAATTTAAAGAGAAAACAACTAGTCAACCTCCTGAATGTTTGGTTCCCTACAAACCATACAAAACAAAACAAAAAGAAAAAGAAAATGTACCCAACCAATTTAACGAAATACGTTGACAATATTTTATGACCATGGAATAGGAGACTCACAGATAGGAATTTGCTCTCTCGTGTGTCTGAAAATGTAGGATCAAGTTCCTGCATAGGTAATCACGCTATTATCAATTTAAATGCATATACATGTCAGACTTGTAATAATGCAGAAAATCTATGAAATGTTATATAAGAACAACCTGATATTTTTCCAATGCATTGTTCAGTGCCACTGGGTCCCCTCTGCAAATCTGGCAAAGACCAGCATTGAGGAGATATCCCTTGACATGGTACTTCAGAAGATTGTTGTTGATGGATTCTCTTGCTACAGATTCAAAAATTTCTATGGCCTTGGGATATCTGTGAGCATTCCAAACAACCAAAATAAAAAGGTGTCCAAAACACTCGGAAGACAAATGGCATGGTTTACAAGTAAATTGAAATTGCACTTCCATTTGGCAAACATGCTTTCCATCAAATGTAGATATTTTTCAATTATATTGATAAAAGGACCACCTTTAAAAGAATTCAAATATTGGTAAAGAAGTCAGAGAACTTCAACCAAATATTCTAGCACTGTGAGTCAGCAATGGGCACCTGTAATACAGAGTACAAATGAGGAAGGAAGAAAGAAAGAAATTATATCAATGTCAAAAATTGACCAAATTAGTTCCATGGGACTCAAAAGCACATCGAGCAATAATGGCAATGTGAGAGTGCCTAAGGCATCTGCTGAAAAGGAAAGACAAAAGAACAAGAATATAGAGAAGTAAAAAGAAAAATAACAAAATAACAAAACCAAAGGCTAAACCCAAATAGGTAAACCCTAGACAATAAAGTAGAGACCAATCCTGTGTAAGAGGAGAGGAAGAATAAGAACTGCTGTAGAAGAATATGATGTACTATAGTAATTCAGAGTATTGATACCAGATTGATCAAACCCTATATCCTGGAAGTAAGTTGACAAATTTAACTTGGAAGTTGTAGCATACCAGTAGTTGAGTCCGACAATTGGCTCAGCTACCTCTGAGGCAACCAATGTAAAAACCATGAAACATAATGCAAAGGAAAGAATTAGATAGATATTTCATTGGAACTCAATTTTCTCAAGCATAAACCCAAATTACGATTGATTATTGTTTCTTTCGGAAGTATTCATCTAATGGTATTGTTCTCTCATTCCCTACAAAAAATCTGAGGCAGTTACCCTTTTATTGGAATTGTATTTTTTGAAATTATTCATACATGTGACAATTACCTTTTTCAGTAGTATTGTTTTTTGAAATTGTTGTTTCATATGATGCTGAAGACAATCTATAACATCTGTACCAAAAAATCCAAGAAATAATGAAGTTGCCTTTATACATTTCAACTAAACTATCTAAGCATCAATTGAGTAAGAACTGACTGTTAGAGTAATGACTGTGGTCATCTCTTGAAGCAGAAAAATATTGTGGAAAAACCATTGTTCCTGTGGCTTCATCACAACATAAAACACACATATGGTAGAAGTGAGGAATGCAAACATCTCATACTACAGGAAAAATCGGTTTTACTGCTGGCTGGGTTTTCCTGGTCAACAACTCCTAACTAAGCACGTTCACAGTTAAAACCTGTCTCAAATGACTGTGGATTGCTTCTCCACAAAACCTAAGCTACTTTACATTCCTAAAACACAGGACCTTGTGTAAAAGCCAGTCATGATTGCATGTGGCACATGGGAAGGATCATTAAGTATGGACCTGTAATTGATAATGATCTTGCACAGAATTGCAGTTTTCTAAAATTTGTCTAAATCTGAAATTATTTAAGTTTTAACTATTATTGTACACTTCTCTTTGGGTCCCTGGGAAGTTAAAAGAGGAGGTGGTTTAAAACTATTGCAGAGAAAAACGCCTTTTTGTTTTTGCAGTTAGCCTCTGGATCTGGAATCGTGGATTTAAAATGTTGTCTTTTTTCATTTTCTTTGGAGAAATTCTGAGCAATTTTATTTTGCTATCATGAAAACTCTTTAGATGTTGGTTGTTCAAGGGAATGCAAATAAAAATTGCTGGCCAGAATGTTATGCCTCATATAGGGATCTTGCTTAATTCCTTTACCCATTATTCAGTCATTCAGATCAAGATATTCAATATTTCAGTTAGAAAGAGTTTCATTTAACTACTTCAAGATGTTATAGAGTGTTAGTTCTATATGTTGTCAACTTTGATATTTTCAACCTTACAGCTGAATGGTAAAATTAAGTCAGCTGAATTTGACAAGCAATAGGTAATTGAATACCCTAAATTTGGTTTGTGTGCTTACCAATACCCTTTTCAAGTAATCCTCTTTCATTTTGTGTTTTGGAATAGTGTAATATATTGGCAAACTAGCACAAATTCCAAGCAGTTTTCCAGACTTTTCTCCATGACTGTGTTATGGGTGCACATTGCAAACCAATGGGAACCTATGTTGTGCGGACTGTTTTCAATGTCATTACAAAGATCCAATATTAAATATGAGAAAATTTTGGGGGTTTTCTTGTCTTGCCAATTGTTTAGGTTGATTAAGATTTGATTTGAATCTGTAACAAAAGGGCCCTGGTAGGATTAACAACTAAGAAGGGCATAAGCTATAGGGTAAATTTGAACTTGATTTCCTTTGCAACTTCGTCATGAACATGAGAAGTCAAAACTTAAAGGCTAATGTGCATATTCTTTGGCTAAAACATGAAACAACCAAAAAAAATCAACGAATTTTAACATTGAAACATGAAGGATTAAAATTTATTGTTTCCAAAAAAAAGACAAAAGGCAGATACAACTGCAGATAAGAAAAACTGTGTATTCTTCAAGAGAGTCCAAAAGGCAATGTGAACAACTAAAGCACCTTGTAGACAATTTCCCATCCAAGAGAATAACCATCTATTGTAAACACCATAACGTTGTCATGTAGATTTCACTATAAGAACATGAACAAACCCTTGTCTTGTCAAACACCATGCACATTTTGCACTCCATAAATCCACTTTGTACAAATTAATAACAACCTAGCATTAGTTGGTTTGAATAGTTGAGTATACCTTGCCACAAAATATGTATGTGGCATCTGTCTACAATGGTTCATTCCATCTACTCTAGCAAGTCATATGTTTTAACTTTTATATTACTCCCCTGAAATGTACATTGTGCAACATATCTTGTAGTCCAAGTCTGTTGTAGATGCTAACAAACATTGTACTTCCAAATCTAAAATCAAGCTATATCCTGATGTCCACTTCCTACAATCATGCCTCCATATGCTGAGCATTTAAAATCTCTAAGTTCTATCCATAAATTATAAATTAATTCAACTTTTTCCATCAATTGAGACTAGATTTTGAATGCCAAACCCATCAAACCACATCCTCAACCACTCTAGTTGTTGAGTTTAAATGATAGCCTAAAAGGGATATAAGTTTAGGGCTCCTTGAATGCTGTAAGGCTTGCAAAGATTGCTGCCAGGTACTCAACACATCAGCACCAGTAAACGGGATGCAAGTTTACTACCCCTTGAACACTGTAAGGCTTGCAAAGGTACCAAACACATCAGCACCAGTTGTTTCATATGCCATTTTGGGTCACACAATAGTCACTGAATACAAATGAAAAATTGCTAGTTATTGCATATATTCTGATTTCATATGCATACCTGACATGAATTGCTTCACTATTCGATGCATACGGATTAGTTTCAGGTCTCAACCACTAGAATACCACATCTAAATGCCCTCCAATCCAAGCTAACCTCAACTAGAATAATAAATAGGCTTGGGTAGAAAGCCATCTATATTCTAAATCATTAGAACATTATAATTAAATAGGGCCAACATAGAAAATTAATAATTTAACCACTGTCTACCACAGCCCTACCCTCAGCCCTATACAAACTAGTAATTGTGGTCAGTTTATGGCTACCAACTCAAAATCCAAGTCAAAGAAAATGAGTTATCAGAGCTGATGCACTCTTGTGCATAGAAAAACCTTCAACAGGGGTTCAGCTACACAACACTACATGAGCCAATGAAAATAATCCTGGTCTGACATTCTCATAGTTACAAGTGACTTCTATAATTGTTCATGCAAAAAAAACCTAACCCTAACCAGACATAATATGAAAATTGAAAAGAATTATAATCCTTGATTTCTGGATAGAATTAACCTATGTGACTCTGACTGTTCAAAAACAATCTTCTAAACCACATCCAAATATATAGAACTAAGTAAGAAATGTTTAATTTTGCAGTCATGTATGTCTTGATTCTTTGCTAAGTTTCTTCTAATGTTACACTAAGTAAACAAATGAGAAACTTTGATTCTATTATTATCTATTTTGCAAGTAGTTAAGAAGAAAACAGGTTTACTATTAATATGAGACTTGGTTTTCTCCCATTATTTGTGACGAAGTGCCTTACAGTTCAAGTTGAGCTGCAAAATGTGCAACCTTAAGTCGGCATTGGTTAGCTGTGCTTGTAACTTCTTCACCCTGAAAAAGGTCCGCTGCTCGCTCAAAGAACTCCATAGCCTTTTCAGCATCTTGTTCGTTCTCATAGATCTCACCTATCTCCTGAAAAATGCAATTATCTCAAATCTTCAATCAATATTGTTCAATACCAACAGATGTTACTCATAGATGTGTCAAAAAGACTATATGTTTCAATCAGTGAAACTAGAAAAAATATACAATTTGAAGTCTAATTACTAACAAAATATCTAAAAATAAAAAAATTACTTTTCAGGCAATGCTTTCTTGATTAAATAAGGCTTGCCTTCTTTCTAACCAGAAAAATTTAAAACTATGTCATGAATTGAATTATAGCTTTGTTATACACCATCTCAAGCCTCCATGCTATGTAAACACAAATTTTGCACTTGCTGACCAAGAACACATCATCTAAACAGACATAATCCCTATATTGACAATTTTGATTACCTTATAATGCTTTGCAGCCATTGACAATCTTCCAATTTCCATGAGGAGATTAACAGCCAAATTTAAGCATGTTATAGCCTCTGCAAAACAACTAAGAAATTAAAGCTATATTTGTGAATCCATAACAAACTTACTGATTCTTTCAATCCAATCAAATGACGTGAATAATATTGATTACATTGAAAATAACAATAATAAAATTCAAGTCTTTATTCAAAATTTGAACCAAGAACCCAAATTTCCTAATTTGCTTGAAATTAAACCAAGTTCTCTACGAGTACATCTTGACCAAAACCAAATTAACTAGGCTCGGACAGAACCAATCCAGAACTTAATCCAAAGCCATAGACATAAGCAATGACAAAGAAAACTTCTAAACAATAAAAAAAACCCAAGGTAAAATACTGAAATAAATACTAATTCTAAACCAAAAGAACAAGTACACAAAATAGGCAAGTTGCAATAGGCACATAATAATTTCCATTAAAAGACAATAGCATTAATAATAATGACAACCTTACTACACATTAACTTGCAGTATTATACAGAAGCACTATACACTAATAAATAATCACAACATATAGTGATGACATCTGTACTCTACACATTAAATAAAAGCAATAAATGTAAATCTTATTGCAAAGAAATGAATTAATACATTTAGAAGAAAAAGAGGAAAAGAATAATAATTTTGAGAGGGAAAATTATCTTTTTAGAGGTGCACACTGCAAACTATAATGAAAAGTAGACCGTTTCTATACAAGGATGAAAGGCTGTCCCACATCCATTAAATGCAGGCCACATTGTATCCTACTGGGCTGATCTCTCCTACATGGGGTATGGACCAGTGTTTATTACTATAGGTGGCTGTCGTCTCTGATCAACATTTGTACAGTAATTTCTCACAGTAATGTGCACCACACACACCAATAATTGTATCAAATTTAAGTTCAATTTCTCATAATTACATCTGCGACAGTCCCCTTCTACTGTAGAAACTTAACTCTAGTGACCATCGTACATCATTGTGTCTCTAAGTACTCTATATTGATTATTTTAAACTGCATCATCATGAGCCATAGATCTGGTCTTAGAATTGGTGATAAAAAGTTTATATAACAGTTCCTCTTCCAAACTATAGATTTCTTTATCCTGCACTAGTGTTCAAGACCTTTCAGTGGGTTACCACCTTCAAGGGTAAACAACAATATCAAATGCTCTAGGGCGTCATACCTTTCAATGGGTTACCACCTTCAAGGGTCAAGATTTCACTTTTACTATTCACTTTTCTATGTTTTTTATGATTGATGATGTGATAAAGGTAGTGGAGCCATAAATTAACAATGGATCCCAGTGATGATTTTTGGTCAATCTGGAACGCATGTCTGATTTTTGGTCAATCTGGAACGCAGGTCGGGTTTTCCAAATTTGGTTTTTATGATTGGTGATGGGATCATAGTAATGGAGCCATAGAATAACAGTATCCTAGTGACAATTTTTGGTCTGTCTGGAATGACGCATGTTGGGTTTTACAAAATACCTCCAGATGCCAGAAACATTTGAAGGCTAGAAACGTTGCAACTGTTTCCAGCCTGTTTCCCCCTCAAGGGAAACTACTTCCAGACCACCCTCTCACAGGTGCATTGATGTTGCTTGGATGAGCTCTCCTGCTCATATATGCTGATTAACACTTGATCTTCCAGTTCTTCCATTAGATACATGACAACCCATGAGTTTTTTCAAATGACTCTACCATGGTATATCAACTCCTATGCCTTACACCTCAAATGATACGTGCACCCGCAGATGCTACTTCATGCTTCATATTTTCAATTGATGTGCTATGATTTCATGTGTGGGTTCCTTGCTTAGAAGTGGTGTGATGGTTTGTAACCTTGTCATGAAAGTAGTAAACATTGGTATGACCTAATAACACTTCTTAATGATAATAATTTTATTATTTTGTCTTGTTATACCATGGGGGGACATAATTGTCCTTAGATAAGTGTTGTCTTGAATTAGGCTAGATCATACTACTGGTAAATCTAGTTGAGTAGCATACCACATCTAGCACTTTCCATTCTTTTCACTCCATCTCGTCCATTAAAAAAATACAATCCCCGCTCATGTCTGACTTATCAAATTTCATCCAGCAAGATCTAAATGAAAAAATTGAATAACAGTGCAAGCCAAAGTCAAATAAAGGCTAGAGGTGAAGAGCATAAATGTTAAAAAATGAAAAAATAACGAAGTTAGAGCCATGCCACCTCATTAGAAAGGCCCGACCCCAAATACCTATGCTAAAAATGCATATCTAAAGAACAGGACTAAGAAAAGTCAAAGAAAAATGCAAAAGGGGGAAATAAATTAAGTGTCGAGGTGGTAACTCTAAGTAAATCTCCCTCTTACAGGCTCACGTGAATAAATAATGAAGACTCCTAGCTCTAGAAAGCTAGTTGGACCAATAGAAAGACCTTAAACATCATACATATGACTTTGAGGGTCAAAACATGAAGTTCCCCTTCCCTTTCCATCAATAATTCATCATTTTTACCTATCTCTAACCAAGGTTACCTAGGAAATACCTTTTCTCCTAGGAATTGACACATGTAATAGGGGTAAAGTTGTCCCACCATGGTAAACTTAGGCAATTTATAAAATTAACATATGTTAAGATGTTGTTAGTAGAGATTACTTAATGTGCATTGCCTAATGACTTATTTTGAAGCTTTATCATCATTATAGGTGGGCGCCCCACATTAGAATCCGTGCACTATGCCTCAAGACCCATGTCATTGCCTCGAGATCCATGTACCTGCATTGGGATTCATGTACCTGTATTTGCTCATATCTACCTGCATTGGGATTCATGTACCTGTATTTGCCCATATCTACCTACATTGGGATTCATGTACTTGTATTTGCCCATATCTACCTGCATTGGGATCCATGTTATTTTTCTTGGGATCCACGTCACTCTAGGGTCGGAGTGGCCCCTGGGAGGACGCTCCTAGTAGCATAGACCTGAACCTCTCTCTTATTTTAAACATATAAAGGGATTGTGGAGTGCTTGTGTGGATGGCTCTAAACAATTTCCAAAATCACACTATAGAAATAGTTTACAACACTCTCAATGATACTGAAACAAGGGTCCGTGAACAATGAAAACAAGACTTGTTTGTTTTCAATGCATGTACGATATCTGTTATAATTACCCTTGAATGATCCTCCTATCTGTCCATGACAATGTGAGGGTTGCTACAAAAATTCCCTGCTCCTCAAATATGAAAAGTAATATTTTTCTAACACAAAATCCCACATTTTAATATCAGGTATCGTAGTTAATTCCAACTTGCTTAAAAAAAGTCTTCACTTTTCATAGGTGGTCTCAGCTTAATGGGCCTTGAGAAGCTCTTTCAAACTCTAGTTAAAGGATAAAAGGATAAAGTATCCTATTAACATCCACTTAGACCAATCTGACCTGTCAAACATGTGTTTAGTTCCTTTGATGATGGAGGGAAACCAACTCCATGAGGTCATGAAGGAACATAGTATCATACCCTCGATTACTTCTACACAACTACAATAACACGCTGCAACTTTTACTTACCAATAAATGGCTTTTATAGTAATTACAAATGGTCATTCAAGATTCCAAATTATTTATATGATTTAGTCAAAACACCTTCTTCTAATGAAACAGGTATTGGCCATAAGCCTTTGAAATTTGTTCTTGCTATTGCTAATTATAAAAGATATACCATTTAATTTTTCTACATATGAATCACTAAGACCGCTAAAGTTAATGAGCTTGTGGTTCAGTAGTGAAGATGGTGGCATGTCTCAAGCCACCCACCAAAGTTCAATTCCCCTGGAGACACACATAAGCAGTTGAGGCCAGGTGCAAATCCTAGATGGCTTTGATAGAATAGTAACTCCTTGTTGCAGCAGCTTAGCCAAACAGAGGTGCTTGTGTTTAATGGTTCACCCCTTGAGGGTCATTTTTCCTGTAAGCAGGTTGCTTGTGGTGCCCAACCTCTATGGGCCAGTTGTAACGCTTCTATTGAGCTTGCACTTTCAAATAAAAAGAAGCTAAAAGAATCAATATGAATAGAATGAAGTTTCCTATATAATTACAAGGTCAAACCTGTTCAATATGTGGATCAAACATTCTAGACAGCAAATCAGCAAAATGTCCTGAAAATAAAATCACTTAGAAGAGTGAACAAAGGAATGGAACCTTGAGCGTTGATCTTCTTGTAACAATTTGCTGCATCTACATATGCTGAAGCTGCCTCATGCTTGCTCTCCAGCTGTGATGAAAAGTGGCTGCATTAATTTCTTGTTACAGGAAAGGTATCCCTCTTCACCACAAAAGAAATATATGATAATGCTAGACTGCTGAACAGACCTTTAAATGACAGTTAGCACGCTTAATGCATGCTGATCCGGCCTTGTCCCCTGGAACAAGTAAGCATATCTATCAGTGAATACCTACTTGAAGATTTTCTTTTTATGTATACATTGGCACACATCAAACCTACAAACACAAATATGGATTGCACTGCACCAAACATTTACTTAGAAGTTAGCATTATAACTGTTAGAGATACCACAATTCATACCCTCAAGTTGTTCCTCCAAGAAAGCTCATGCCCAAATTCCAGCATAGTGATAGATCATAGTTCATATGAACCATATTAAACACTGCATGAACTAAAAATGGAAAACAATATGACATCCAACCTCTAATGCCAAAAAAACAAAAGCCAACCTTAAAAAATAAATTTAAAAAAACTAACATAGATCCATCTTAACCCCAGATCTTCTAAGTGCAGAGAGGTTTGCACCTGGGCTTTTTTCTTATCCCTCTTGGTGCTTAATAGATCCAGGGTTGAGAAAAATCTATCTTAATGAAATATAGGATTGCATCAACCTAAGTTTTAACACATCAAAATTCAAACATTTTGACAGATTTTGAGGAGGAGACATCTGCTCCATAGGAAACCTTCAGCTTGAATGTCTACCCATTGCATATCCCATAGACCCTGTAAAGGGTGAGATTTTCGCAGAGTAAACTTTCAGGGTTGTCTTTTCGTACAACTATTATGGGAAAAAAAGGAGCTCCAAGGACCAAGATTACCCACTTCAGATAAATGATCCGGTTTGACCGTGTCTTTGGTTGGCATTTCCATTTTGTTTTCAATTATCTATTTTTCTGATACCTGTGTGTCTCTTGATTGGTTGTAGCTGTTTTTCAAATTTTTCCTTCTTCTGCTCTACTTCTCATCTGACAAAATTGTTAGCCCTCAAAACAAAAAGGCTCTAAAAAACACAACTTCTACAAAACAATTATAAGAAAATTTGAGAATATCTGCTGTGATCATGGCACTTGCAAGGAATGACTACATTTTTATATGACAATACATGCTGACAAATATCCAAGGATCAAACAAGAAATCAATCCATTGTCGGTTCTTCCATGTTTAAAATTTCAAACTATTTAAAAAGATATCACCATGAAAGAATTTAAATTGTGAAAACAGAATAATAAGGTTAAGAACAGCATGCTTTCAGTTGTTTAGAAAAATACAGTTTCATACTCTATACAAGAACCTCAACAAAGGGGCAGCAGGTGCGGGGGGGAGTCTATTACATCCCAGAGGAGATCAAATTCCCTACTATGCCTGGGGGATTGGGAATGTCTCTAATAATATGGCGGAGGCATATTCACTGTGGAAAGGTCTGGATATCGCAAAGGAAGAGGGAATCAAAACTCTAATCGTCTCAAGGGACTCAATGTTGGTGATTATGGCCATGGTGGGAAATACAGAGCCAGGGAGCAATGCATTGAGCATTCTCATTGCAAGGATCTGCAAAATGCTTGCAAGTTTCAACAAGGTCACCTTCTATCACATTAAATGATAATTTAATGAAATTGCTGACCACTGGGCCAAGGTGGCATCTTCCCTAAGCCCAGGGTTGTGTATAAAAAGTGGGGTGCATGGTCTAACCCCTATTCCATAGTGGACACCCTCTATTTAATCAAGCATTCAATGAATTGTAAGAACGGGATGAGTTATGGGACAGATGGCAGGCACACCAAGCAGCCCACACACTTGAAATGTGTTGGGAGCAACTGGGGCTATCAATGTGGTGGGTTGGACTCCATATTGAAATGTGGGAGAATCATAGAGATGGCATTCCTTGTCTGCGGTGATTTTACGGTTGTGAAGGTTCCTCTTGGGTCTCTGCAGGATTGGAACGGAGGCGTTGGGTGAGGCAGCGCAAGGGCTTCAGCCTGGACTTAGCAGGATTGCAGGCAGTTTCAAGCGAGTGAGGGTGGCGACTTTGGGAGATTTATTGTATTCAATGCCGGTGTCATCACCAAGTCAAACCAGGAAACCCCTGGCTCTCTTGCCACTATCACCGGCAAACGCCTATAGTGATGATATCTTCAACTTTGTTTTCATTTACCAGAATAGTATTAATCCATTTCTGATCATCTTTCTCAAAGTTGGCATTGGAACTTTTGGATTGGGGGTTCAGCAGTCTGGTTTTTCTGTGTACAGTTCATGTGGGACAGTTACGGACAGTACAGAGTGGAAAGAAGTCAAAAGTCCTTTGGCAGCATGAAGAGGTTACCCATGGGAATAGCAGTGCCCTCCTGCACATTTCCTCAAAAATGACTGAGTTAGAGCACGCCAATACTACCAATGCTGCCAATATAATGAACCTGCTCTTACAGCAGAAACAAAGGATTGATGCATTGGAGGTAGAGTGCCAACATCTTCGAGCACAGGTCCTCCCACAGCGATTAGAATCCCTCTCTCTTGCCTCCAATAATCATGGCTCAAGGAATTCGCTGCAGGAAGGTGTTCATGAAGAGGATACAGTTGGACAGGCACATGACCCAATGGAAGTGGAGGAAATTGGATCCCCTCACTCTGCAGAGGGGCAGGAAGTTCAGGACAGTGCACCCCCATGACTAGTATATGTATTGCAGGATAGTTTTTTTGTTGGGACAATATGTAAAGCATGTTACATGCAAAACCATCTGGAATGCCTGTATAGAAAAGGCTTTAGAGTTTTTCTTAGCTAGTCTAGAAATACGCTCAGTTTTGGTGCAGGACTCTGTAATTGTGTATGTAGTCGCTGTATGCCTCAGCACAGCTCTTTCTAATGAATACAAGTTTCTGTTTCCATTAAAAAAAAAAACTCAATAAAGATATTCCTTTAGAGATTACAGAACCTCATATTGTCCTGCTTTTAACAACCTCACTCTCTTAAGCTTTCCACATCATTTGAATTTTATAAATTCACAACTTTTTTCTGTTAATTTTTTTACCAATACAAGAAGCAGTAACAATTTGGAGTATAAAATGAAAAAAGTTGAGATCTGTGATCAATTGCTGTCTCCAGAAAGAAGGATGTTCAAACTATACAGGAAATGTGGACTACAGAACTCCACTAAAAACAAATACAGAGGGGTGGGTAAAGAAGATACTAGCGCAAGATCTAGGTGCCTTTCACAAAATGGATCAAAAAATTAAACCTAATACAAAATCAACTTAATACAAATAAAACATACTAATGTAAGTTTGAAATGAAGAACAACTTCTGTCATCTTGTAAAAAAGCTTATGCATAGACAGCCATTTTTTATCCAAATAAATACCCCCCAAAGAAAACTATAAATTAAGTCGGACTTCCTTTTCTTAAAATAAAATGAAAAATCAATAAACTAGCTTTTTCAATTCTGTATACCCGACTGTGCTTCGGGATCCAGATTCCAACATAACAGGAAGATAAATATTGGAATGTATTAAGGCAAACAACATACATGAGTTTATACAATTTCCAACATCAGGTGCTTTTGCAACCTTTTGAGATATCTGATATATTGAAGACATTTTTCAGATATTACAAACATAGAAGACATTTAATATTTGAAAACTGTTGAATTGAGCTAAAATAATCAGCAAAATTTTGTCTGTATATTAATTTACAAAATGTTCCAAGATTGAATGCATTGCCAACCATTTTATATCCAGAAATAAATTAGATGAATAAAGACGAACCAAGATCAGATTCAAAACTTATAATGAGAAAATTTCCCCATAATGTATGCACTGCTAGGCCTTTCATGTCTGAAATGATAACAATATGATAAAGAATCAGAAATATTTTCTGGATTGTATGTATTGGCAGCCTTTTCATGTCTGAAATAAATTAGAATAAATCAACATCTAAATGCAGAATGAGAATTTTTTTAAAAATAGTAGGTTATAACAGTAAAAAGGATACACCTTTCAAAATGTATGCACTGGCAGCTTCTTCCGATAAAAGACTATTACAGAAAATACTGTAAAATAAATGAAAATGAAAAAAAAGGATTGGATAAAGAACATTATAGGAAAACAATATTCCATATCCATAGTCAGAATAAGGATAGAAAAAAAGAGAAAACATACTAAGGATACCGTTTAAAAATTGTTACATTGGCAGCTAATGCAGATTCCAAATAAGTCAGAGAAATATATGTAAAACAAAACGAAAATGAGAAATCGGCAATTTTCTGATTTTTCCTAAGTTATTCCCTGGCCAAGAAATCACCTAAAAAAAACACAATTTTTTAAGCAGGTGAAACAGCACGATCACCAGGGGGTGAAAAAACATGAATAAAAATTGAAAATGGAAAAAAAATGAAAAGTTTAATGTTTGCTGTGTTTTTGCCAGAGTCCAATTTCTGGACCCCCGCCAAGTTCTTCCGAAGTGTGAGTGTTTCAACACTGTCCCAAAGAAAAACGTAATTGGTGAAACATGTTCTATGTATTTATGCATCAGTATCGGTTTCATACCAGGGCACAAAAAGTATTTTTTTTTTTTTGGAAACACAAAAGTATTCTTTCACCAGCAGCAAATACTATTCAACAATGACCTCCTTTGGGGAATCAACTAGGAAGTTTCATCCTTGAAATCCTACTTTATAACAACCAGTAAATAAATATATAAAATCTGTATACTGCATGCCCTATTCCTATAGACCTACTAAGTCTCACAGGAAGCTGATACATTCACCGATTCGTACAAATGTAGAGTAATATATAAATATTAAATTTATGTTAAAAAAAATATCATCAAGATATATTGAACAAATTTGTATACATCGGCAGCATTTGCATATCCAAAATAAATAACAAAACTATAATATTAGGAAAAACAAATTGAAACGAAAAGAAGAAAGAATTTTCCATAATCAAATGCATCGGCAGTATTTTCATATATCAGATAAATTAGGATAAATCAATATTAAGAGCAATATTTTTAAATGTTAAAAGACAAGATGGCAGCACAACATTATCAACCTTTCCAGATAACAAACTGAAGGAAGAAACAATACAAAATGTACTACGAAATAAATCAAAGCTGGCAAAGCAAACGTCATAAGAAAGAACTTTCTCGCAGGCTTTCGAAATTCAATATAAATTCAAATGAAGTAAATTTAAATGCGATTTTTCTTGAATTTTCAAAACGAAACTAAACGTGCTCCTGAATTGTATGAATTGGCAAGATTTTCAAATCCAGAGAAAACACTTATGATGAATGCAATTGGAACAAAATTCGGCATTTTAGAAGAAAAAAGATAATGATGAGAAGTTTGAGGTAAAGAATTCTGAATTACTCACAGCATTTTCCAAGCTTATAGGCATTGGCAGCCTTCTCAAATAAGTCGGCTGCATCGTCATACTTATAACCGAAGAAGGCCCATCCTCTCATCTTCTTCTCCGCCGCCTTCTCAAAATCAGTTCCCTTGGCTTCTTGCTCCGCCATGCTTGCTGAATTCGCTTTTATCCGGATTCAAAACACAACGATGTAATTCCAGAAACCTGAAATGCGCAAATACTAAAGAGCAATCTCCTGAAATATTTGACTCCCCGGGATTCGATCGTGGGCACTTGATTTATAGTAGAAGGAATTGCAGAGGAGTCTGATAAAAGAAGGAATAGTGGGTGAGTAAAGTGTTTAGGAATATCACCTTTTTTCCCATATGGACCCCTCGATAAAATTATAATTAATTATTTTTTGAGTGTGGAAATTTTTAATCATTATTTTTTCCACGTGTATGCGGACATTCTTTTGTAGGTGCGTACGTGGCATAATTTTACCTAACGCATTTGCCAATCTTGCACAAAATACCGACGATGGCCATGCATCGATGTGGATTCTGGAAAAAATGCCAATGATGTGCCACTATGGTAATAGAACTTGCTATGCATTGTGGTGTGGGATAAAGTTTATTTAAAATGGATTAGTTTTTTAAAATGTGGAAATCATTGCCCATGTGGTAACCATCCCCACTTTCCTTTAGGGACCTTTGTTTATAGAGCATATATAAGATGCACTATGAGATAATAGTCGTCCCTTTTTGGGTTTAAGCTATGTTGAACCTACTCTCATGTCGTGTTGACATGACCAAATGACCTTTGTTAACTTCATGGGCTTATCCAACAAAAAGGGCTTAATTATACTTTTCTCCATTGAAATGGCAAAGCACTCCAATTATGGCCCAATTATCATAATCTAAGTATGATATTCTTTAAATGCTCTTCACTTAAACTAATGAAAGAAAATCCAGTAATATGAATGTATGTGGTTATGAAATGCAACAAGTGAAAGCTGCAATATGCAACACTCTAAATCCTAACTGAGCAAAGAACAAGTTTGAAATGAAACAAGATCAAACATAAACAATAGGGGTAATAGTCCATTGACTAAACCCTGTGCCAAATCAAGGTAGCTCTAAGTGATTGAGAATAGTCTACGAGTCGCCGAGAGACAACCTGTTTCATGTCAATTGATAGCAATAAAAAATATAAGCAATAACAAACATTACAAGCAAGAGAATAGTATACAGGTTGAAATGTGTTGGTTATTACTCTCTCTTCCTACTCTTGGGCTAACCCAGGTTCAGATCTGAACAGATTTCCAACAAAACCCTCTAAAACTACCGGTCCTCCTGGTAAACCAGAAGGCAACATAGCACACAGAATG